>JAODXP020000028.1:6194125-6256625 GCA_027497455.2 Sardinella longiceps
CATATAAACAAACAAACATTTTGATCCATCGGCAAAGACGGAATTAAATGTCAACACCATAATCAGAAAGCTTCACGCATCGTTCAGATGTCATTATGGGGAAAAATAATATCCGTCAGGGTGAACAGGACCCAGATGCGAAGCAATACATGTTAGATAAACAACAAGTATATTTAAATAAATCTTTAAATAAATCTGTTACCAAGGGGTATCTAGAAGTGTTTTTTTAACCATGGTAGTCAATGAGGGAAAAACTCACACCCCAGTAGAAATGTTTCGGCGGGAAGGTCGGAGGACCGAACCTTTGTGCTCTACTTCACCTGGTAGCACTTTTCTTTGAGATGGATTAAAGCACTCTATTTTTGCATTGGTAAACAATGGTGTGTGAGTTTTCTCCTCATTGACCGTTGTATCAGTCAAAAGTACCACACCCGCGCAGCCTTGAGTAATTGGCACGACACCCTACCTGCTAAATTGTAACCATGGTAAAAATAAATAATTATTTTGCTTTATGTAGGTAAACTCTCTCATTTCAGGTAAAATTTCGGTTCAATGGATCAACTTGTCTGAGGTAATCAGACTCTACATCACATTAGAACCACTAAAAAATAAAATAGGCCTGGCCTTTCTTAACTTATAAAATTTGATTTCTGAAAAGAAACAAATGGATGCAAACTCCAACTAATCAGCTCACTTGTACAACATACCATAATTTTGTATTTTAAGAGGGCAACAGGGTTGATTTGAAATGATGGAACACAGACACAAATATAGTTAAGAAAAATGATGAATATTTAGTTCTGTAGCACACCATGGCAATAAGGTCATACCTCACAAAATATGTAAATGCAAAGGGCTGAATTATGGAATAAATTGCATTCTCAAATAGCTCCAGCTGAACTCATATGGGGAATGAGAGCGAGATGGCGAGAGAGAGAGAGAGAGAGAGAGAGAGAGAGAGAGAGAGAGAGAGAGAGAGAGGACGGAGGTGAACGAATAGTCACTCACATTGAATCCATTTCCCCTGTCCAGAGCCTAGAGGAAGTGACCTTTCGGGAGACTAGCGTATTCATGTGAATCACCAGCTTGTCCCCTGTCTGGAACACTCACTGACATCCTTGCACTCCCCTCCGTCCCTCCTTCTCCTCTCCTCCACCCCCCTCTTCCCTCCCTCCATCTCTCACTCATGTTGACTCTAAAGGCATCCATCTGTAAATGCATTTCTAGTAGACATTAGCCGCTAAGCTATTCCTCTCTGTCCATCTTGGAAGGTATTTTCATAACAGTTTATCTGCTGGCTGCCGCCCTTTGAGTGTGAGTGAGTGTGTGTGTGTGTGTGTGTGTGTGTGTGTGTGTGTGTGTGTGTGTGTGTGTGTGTGTGTGTGTGTGTGTGTGTGTGTGTGTGTGTGTGTGCGTGCACGCGTGTTTGTGTGTGTGTGTGTGTGTGTGTGTGTGTTTGCCCTTCTTCTCCTCATAAATTCATAGGGTATAGAACCTCATTCATCCTCCCCCACCCTCTCAAAAATGTCTCTCTGGATGTTCTCTGCATCTGTCTCAGCAAGTCCATGTTCTCTCTCCCTCTCTCTCCAACCTTTTATTCCTCTCTCTCTCTCCTTCCATCCCTCTCTCCCTCTGCCTGTCAGGGATGAGGAGAAAGAGAGAGAGCTAGTCGATTGTGAATCTTCACAACTGATTTGCATGTTGTACATTAGGCAAGGATGGATAGAGAACAAAGAGAGAGGAGGAGAGGAGAAGACAGGAGGAAAAGTAGAGGAGGAGAGAAGATGAGAGAAGAAAAGAAGGGAGGAGGAGTGAAGAAGAGGGAGGGTAAGACTAATTACTCCTCTTCTCTGGTGGTGTGAAGTTTAGCGTGTCCCTGAGTTCTTCTAACAGACAGAAAGGCATTCAGTAGAGACACAGCAGAACTGTGCAGAGGAGTTGAGGTGCACATAAAGATTGATATGGAAGAGTTGAGGAAAGAGGAGAAGAAGAGATGTAAAAAATGATGAGAAGGGTAAACGGAAGAGAGGAAGGGGAGGTGGAGAGCGAGAGAAAGAAATGTAAAAATGATGAGAAAAGTAAATAGGAGAGAGAGGGGGGTAGGGAGAGAGAGAAAGATGTAAAAATGATGAGAGTAGTAAATGGGAGAGAGGGGGAGGAAGAGAAAGAGGGAGAGAGAGGGAGAGAAAAAGAGAGAGACAGAAAGATGTAAAAATGACTTGAGGAGTAAATGGGAGGGGGGATGGATAGAGAGAAAGAGAGAGGGGGAGGAAGAGGGAGAGAGAGAGAAAGATGTAAAAATGACCAGAAGAGTAAATGGGAGAGAGAGGGAGAGGGAGGGATAGACAGAAGAGTCAACGGAGGAAGAGGGGGAAAGAGAGAGAGAGAGAGAGAGAGGGGAAGAGGGAGAGAGTAGGAGGGAGTTTAACAGAGGAGTTCCCCTGTGCCCAGGCATTTAGAGCAGCCAAAAGTGGAGAGCAGTGAAGCACTGGGGAGTATGGGGGCAAGGAGAGGGTAGGAGGAGAGGAAGATAGCAGGGGGAGAACAGGAAGGAAATAAATGAGCAGAGGTGATAGAGGAGAACAGAGAGATGAAAGAGATGACTAATGCAGAGAGAGAGAGAGAGAGAGAGAGAGAGAGAGAGAGGGACAGAGAAATAGAAGAGGAGTAAGAGAGAGATGGAAACCGTAAGTCTGGTTAAAAGAAAGGGGGGAGAGAGTGAATGTTTTGGACAATTTAGGCTTCTGTGTTGAATTGTTGCTGTACTGCATAGTTCTGGGTTAGAGGACATCATAGATTGCCACAAAGACACCCTGACATGATATCTATCTATTCTTGGGGTAACATAGATCACAATTTAACCATGGTTGGTCTACTAAACTAATGTTTTGGATGCAGGTAAGGCTAGGCCTATCACAAGAGGGTGGAGGGTAACAAGTAGCCTACTGAACACGATGTATGAAGTGATAGCCATTCTCATGAATTTGTGTTTATATATATTTAATTTTATATTATTTATTTTATATTATTTAATCTGCTGTATGCGGCCATGCTAGTGCACCTATATAAATACTCCCTACAGCAAATGGCCACTTTTGTAGGCCATAGCAAATATCTCAGCATGGAGCCCATATGCAACCATAAATCAGCTATTATAGACAGAATGGGACTGGTAAAGCTGTAGGATTCAGAGTTCCTGTGTGTGTATGTGTGTGTGTGTGTGTGTGTGTGTGTGTGTGTGTGTGTGTGTGTGTGTGTGTGTGGCAGTGTATTTGTGTGTGTGCATGTATATGCACATATGGATAGTCTAATGGAGAGCGACTCGGATTGACTCGTGTTTTTTTAATGGGATGCAGTGTGTGTCCGGCCATGTCGCTAGCAGTTTGTTTTCACTCAGTCACACTCTCTCTCACTCTCCCTTGCTCTATTTCTCTCTCTCTCTCTCCCTTGCTCTATCTTTCTCTCTCTCTCTCTCTCCCTTGCTCTATTTCTCTCTCTCTCCCGTGCTCTATCTTTCTCTCTCTCTCTCTCTTTCTGCCTGCCTGCTCTGTTTGCTGTGGTAGTCCCATCTCTGCACTCCATCGCTCTGCACAGGAGGCCCACTCTGAATGCAGCTAAACTAGGCCGGCAAGAACATGATCACTGAAACACACACACATACACACACATACACACACACACACACACACACACACACACACACACATTTGTACATATAAATGCAGACACACAGGCAAGCACAAATAAATACCTCCTTGAAAAACACATCTCAAAAACTGGTGCGCGTGCACACACACACACACACACTATGTGCCTTTGAGTAATCAAATTCTATTTGTTTGTCTTTCTGTGCCCCCTTTGGCTCTTAAGGTGTAAAAAGGAGGCTTGTTTGTGACTGAGGGAGCATATGTGTGTGTAGGTGTGTGTTTGTGTGAGAGAGGGAGAGCTGGAAGACTCAGGGAGAGAAGGATGGAGAAGAAGTAAGGAAGAGGAGGATAGAGAAGAGAGAGATGGAGAGAGAGATGAAGAGTGGGAGTAAGGAGGAAGAGAGAAAGAACGGAGGGAGAGAGAGATGGAGAAGAGAGGTAGATGAAGGAGATGAAGAAAGAAAGGATAAGATTGAGAGACGAGAGAGAGAGAGGATGTGGATGGGGAAGATATGAAGATTGAGAAAGAGAGAGAGAAGAGGGGTGGTGGAGAAGAGAGAAAGAATGAGAGTGAGAGAAAGAAAAGCAGGGAGGAGAAGAGAAAGAGAGAGAAGTGGATGGAGAGAAAGGTTGAGAAAGAGAGAGTGAGAGAGACGAGGTGCATGGAGAAGAGAGACAGACAGTGAGAGAGGAAGAGAGAGTGAGAGAAGAGGGAGAGAGGGGAGATAAGGAAGAGGCAGAACGTGACAGAATGAGAAATGGATGGGTAAAGATCCCAGGGAGCAGGTGAGAGATAATGAGAGATGGGTTAAGGGTGTGTGTGGAAGGAGGGGAAGGAAGGGGATGAGAGAGAGAGAGAGAGAGAGAGAGAGAGAGAGAGAGAGAGAGAGAGAGATGGGTTAAGGGAGTGTGTGAAAGAAGGGGAAGGAAGGGGATGAGAGAGAGAGAGAGAGAGAGAGAGAGAGAGAGAGAGAGAGAGAGAGAGAGAGAGAGAGAGATGGGTTAAGGGTGTGTGTGAAAGGAGGGGAAGGAAGGGGATGAGAGAGAGAGAGAGAGAGAGAGAGAGAGAGAGAGAGAGAGAGAGAGGGTTAAGGGTGTGTGTGAAAGGAGGGGAAGGAAGGGGATGAGAGAGAGAGAGAGAGAGAGAGAGAGAGAGAGAGAGAGAGAGAGAGAGAGATGGGTTAAGGGTGTGTGTGAAAGGAGGGGAAGGAAGGGGATGAGAGAGAGAGAGAGAGAGAGAGAGAGAGAGAGAGAGAGAGAGAGAGAGAGAGAGAGAGAGGGTTAAGGGAATGTGTGAAAGGAGGGAAGGAAGGGATGAGAGAGAGAGAGAGATGGGTTAAGAGTTTGTGTGAAAGGAGGGGAAGGAAGGGATGTGTGTGTGTGAGTGTGTGAGAGAGAGACCAACGGGGGGATGGATCATGGAGCTCCTTACTACAGCTTCTCCTGTTGAGAGGGTAGGAAGGTGTGATGGTGTAATTGGGTTCCAGAAGTGGCAGATGAGGAAGAGTATGACACGCAATACTGAGAAAAAAAACGTGAGGGAGAGATCCTGAATGAGAAAGAGAGAGAAAAAGAGAGAGAGAAGAGAGCAAGCCTGGATGTTTGTACATAAGACATCTCTTTCGGCACCTTCCACATTTACACTGATCACGTCATAGGGAGGGATTTTTAACTTGATATGCATAATGTGAACAGATGCTTTCTGGTAACATCTACATATATCAGTGTGTGAGAGAAAGGGAAGAGGGAAGCAAAAGTCTAAAGATAACATCACACTTCAGCAAAACTGAACACACCTTTTATGGAATCTATACTCACTCAGTCGTATGGAAGTGTTTCGGTATGACTATAAATAATGTGTGAGCACAGAGCTTGTGTATATGTGTGCATGCATGCATGTGTGTGTGTGTGTCTGCACATGCTTATCTGACATGACTCCACAGTCTGAATCATACTTTGTACAGTAGCCTAAAATTCATCGATGAGAGCTCGACTGCTTCCGTCAAACTGATTGCGGCTAGCCGCTTCCTTCTTCCCAGCATCCTCCGGGAGTGGGCCAGAGTTCTGCAACATCTCCCTCGTTTGCCGAGAGCCCTCAATCTTCCTTGCACACAACCATCTCTCCGTTTGCAATTAATCAGAAATCTCATTAAAGTCACTCAGCTCCACAGGCCAATAAATTAAGACAGCGAGAAAAAAAAACACCAAAGGAGAAAGAGAGAGAGAGAGAGAGAGAGAGAGAGAGAGAGAGAGAGAGAGAGAGAGAGAGAGAGAGGCAAAAGGGTATGGATTTACCTTGAGACTGGAAATATTCATTTTGTGTTTGTAGAATGAATATTAAAAATGTCCTCTATTCTACCTTGGGCTAAGTATCTTCCTGAATTCTTCAATGCTCTTTCACTCACATGGTCATTGATTGCCCATTTAAACTCATCAAGGAATAACCTTCCTCCACCTTCAAAGGTCAACAGTGCCATCACATGCGCAAGCCGTCGTACTGCAGCCAAATTTACTGTTGGAGACAATTGCCCTCTGCTGGTAGACTGCAGGTATTGCTGCGTTTGTATAGCTCCACCTAGTGGTGAATGTGTGTCACTGAGCAAGTCAAAATCCATGTCTTGCATGCCTTTGGCTACAATCTCTGTGTATACAACCTCCTAATTATCCAGTTAAGCAAACAATACGGCTTAAGAACCATGCAAGAATCCACTTAATAAAAGACTGAATTTTAATAGCGTTTTCTGTTATAAATACATGGTTATATTAAACACAGTCCTTAAAAGCATCTTCTGTTCCCAGGCTACTGCTTTACAAACAAATATAAATTATTCGCGTTATTCGTCACAACAACAATCATGTCAAAAGGGGGAGGGGGAAGGGGAGAGGGAGGGGTCAAGTCTCAGAGGACAGCCGAGTCTGCGACAGTTCTGGTCAGGCTTTGGGCCAGAAACGGGGGTCCCTGATCCAGGACCTCTTATGTACTACAGACTCGGCTGCAGTCTCTGCGTGGGAGAGGAGAGGGGGTAAGGGGTGCAGAAGTCTCATTCATCTCAAGTGCAATCATAGGCTGAAAGCGAAACGCTTTCGAACAAGTACAATTGTGGACGCTGGATTGCTTAATGCAGTCACCTTGGCCTGGCCAGTAGTGTGTTGGGTATGCTCAACAATGGAGGAGGGGGGACTTCCCTTGTTGCAGCCCACTTCCTGATTACCACTTGATGAAGTGTGTGGAGAGAGAGAGAGAGAGAGAGAGAGAGAGAGAGAGAGAGAGAGAGAGATGGAGAGATAGAGAGAGAGAGAGAGATGGATAGATAGATAGAGAGAAACAGAAAGAGATAGATAGTGTGAGAGAAAGAGGGGGATAAAGACAGAAAGAGATAGATAGATAGATAGATAGATAGATAGATAGATAGATAGATAGATAAGAGAGAGAGAGAGAGAGAGAGAGAGAGAGAGAGAGGCCAAGATTTGTCTGTAGACTCCAAGCTCTGCATAATATTACAGTGTTTGCTGCATAGTAGTATTAGTAGCGAGGCTGTTCCCTTGAGTGGACTGTTTGAAGGACACTCGTTTGACGAAATTAAAAAGAAGTGAAATTGAGAACCTGTTTGTGGGTTTGCTGGCTTGATTGACAGAAGTCCTGAGGGTGGGTCTATTTAGAATAGCTTAAAGATTATTGGTTGAAGCCATGTCCTTTTTTTGTATATGCTTCAGGGCATATTTAAAGGGATGAAGAACCTTTTGAAGGTCAAAAAATCATATCTAGGTTTTTTTTTCTTTTCTTTTTCCCCACTTGAAGCGGTTCTACTTGTAGAGAACCGACAAAGAAACCTGATTATGTGATTTCATTGTGGTTCATTGGAGGCTGCTTTGATGGTGTGTGTGTGTGTGTGTGTGTGTGTGTGTGTGTGTGTGTGTGTGTGTGTGTGTGTGTGTGTGTGTGTGTGTGTGTGTGTGTGTGTGTGTGTGTTTGGGGAGCTGCTGCCATCATTCAGGCTTTGCGCAAGGAGTATTTGCCCTTCTGCAACTGGGAAATGTAGATTTTGGTTTTGCTGCCGTCTGTGCGCTTGAGCCACACCTCTCCTGTGCTGACCGCTGTGATCACCGCCCTGCAGGGGAAAACACACTGAGTGAGTATGTGTGTGTGTGTGTGTGTGCGTGTGACTGTGTAAGTGCTTACGTGTGTGTGTGTGTGTGTATGTGTGTGCGTGTACACATGAGAGTGTGTGTGTGTGTGTGTGTGTGTGTGTGTGTGTGTGTGGGAAGGAGGACAAAAAGCACAAAGCAGGACATGGGCACAAACGCCACCAGAGAAACCCCCGCCACCGATGCAAAATTCATGACTCAGACCGCTGCAGTGGCAGCCATTGCTGTGCCCTCCGGCTACTAGGCTCTGTGGTGCACACCAGTCAAAACACAGCGACGGAGGAGGGGAGAGAGGGAATACAGAACGACAGACGAACTGATAGAAGAAAAGCATGAGAGAGAGAGAGAGAGAGAGAGAGAGAGAGAGAGAGAGAGAGAGAGAGAGAGAGGGAAAGAGAGGGGTAAAAGAAAAATGAAAAATGGGGGGGGGGGTGAAAAAGAAAGACCAACAAAGAGAGAGAGAGAGAGAGAGAGAGAGAGAGAGTACTGACTGTGCAGGACTGTCATCATTGACCTCCAGTAGAACACTGTTGCCTTTGCAGAATTTCTCTCCATCGTAGTACAAAGTCCCCCCCTCACAGCGTACTGAGAGGGGCTGCCGGCCTAGATCACAGAGAGAGAGAGAGAGAGAGAGAAAGAACAACAGAGAGAAAGCGAAAGAGTGAGAAATAGAAAATGATAAACTGTCAAGCCTTTCTCCCGTAACATATTTAAAAAATCCCTCTCTGACTTTTAAGGTCAAATCCGAGTGCCTCAACATCATCAATAATGGGCACACTGAGCTGGATCTCGCCTGCAGTAATTGCTGATAATGTGTCATGTCTAAAAGATGCTTTTCGATGTTGCATCAGGCCGACGCTAAAGCTAAAGCTATGCTTTGCAAACTTTTGAGTTCGTTTCAGGCAAGGGGAGGAAGAGATGTGTTATACACCTTCATCATCATCATCATCATCATCACCACTATCATCATCATCATCCCCCTCATCACTCTCATCCTAATCATGGTGAGTCCTCTTATCTCCACGCCTGTGGAGAGTTTCTGGAAAGAGCTGAATGCTTTTAGGTGTGTATAGCCTCGGGCATAGAGTTGGTGGGGCCTGCTTGGAGTTTGACAGGCAAACCCAGTGAAGCACAAGCGGGAAAAAAAAAAAAAAAAAAAAAAGTGGGAGCGAATAGAGAGGCGCTTGCACGAACGCAGGCGCACACACACGCACGCACACACACACTCTTACTGTATATCAATACACACTCCTTTCCCCACAGGACACACACACACACACACACACACACACACAGAGATGAAATGCATATATATGCATGCAAAGACACTTCAACACCTAATAGTGTAGATGTGCTAGAGAACAGATTGGTGTGAAGGCACATGAGGACAATGTGTTGTGTTGTGTATACAACAAGTTACTTCGAGTTATTTTACCTTCTGACTTCTTCTTGAGGGGTGTAAGAGCTGCCTTAGCCTGCAAGACAAAACACACACACACACACACACACACACCGTGAAAGACCATCAGAGAAGCTCTATTTGTACAGATCTGTCTGCCGCCCCAAGTTTTTTTCTCATGATGTGGTTGATAAGGGATTAGAAGAGGTCATGCTTCATACCTTCTTAATGGCTGTCCAATCCTCAAGAATGTCAATGTCCCGTAACATGTAGACTATGTAGGGTCCTGTTGGAGAGATGGTAGCTCTGTGTTAGCTACAAGTATGTTAGCACACTATCAGACAATGCTAAATCAAAATGCAGCTGAGATACAACAATAGCGGAAAGCAACCCCCCCAACAGTTGCTTTTATTTTCAAATGCAGATTTTTTTTTGTAGGCTAACTGTAATGTCAACATCCTAAATTCCCACCAATACATTTGGGTTTGCTTAGAAACCCACAATGATAACCTTTGTAGAGTTATATTGACTGACAAGGTAACTTTGTGATTTCACAAGGCTTGTAGTTTTGGCTTTGTTCCAAATAGAGGTGCTGTTGTCATTTTACATCTCGTATCTTTTTAACTGCAGCTGTGTTGACACTGTTATTGTGTGTTATTATCAGATATTGATGACTGCATCTCTGTTTCAGGACTGCCAGGTGGTGTAAACTGCTACACTGTAAGATGCTTTTCTGTTACAACATTATCAGTGTTAACTGCAGCTCTGTTGCTAGGCTACATTATCAGACAAGTGTTAACTGCCCTGTTGCTATGCTATCAGATAGTGTAAACTGCAGGTCTCTGTAACAACATTATCAGACAGTGTTAACTGCTGTGTTTGCTATGCTATCAAATAGTGTTAACAGCCGCTTTGTGACTACATTATCTGATAGTGTTAACTAACTGCAGCCCTGTGTTACATCTGATAATGTCAACTGTTCTGTTTCTACACCATCTGCCTTAACAGCAGCTATGTAGCCACATTTTTAGGAAATGCTAGTGCAAGTCAATGCTAGGTCTGTTGCTATGACTGCAATGTTAACTGTAAATATGGCTGTGCCACTGTTGTGTATTTTTGACAGTGACAGAGTGAGCAGCAACAGTAGCTTAAAGCAGACACCTCTTAAGAAGCTTTGGACTTGCAAACGCCCAACTAAGACATTCAATTTTTCACTCCACTTTACAATTAACCTCGGAAAAAAAAAACAAGTCAAGTTTTAATTAGACTTCTTCAGATTGTTAATTAGCCTTCGGACTGTTGTTTTCTCCTCATTACTCTTCACTTAACTCATCCATGTATTTTTTTTGGGGGGGGGGATCTAAAACCTGAGGGGATCATTTCACCCGCACAAAGCCACGGTTTTAATTTCCCCTCTCTGTGTTCCTGACAGCTCCATTGTCTGGCATTTCTCCTCTCTCCTCTTTCCCTTCCAACAGCCTCGTGGCGCCTGCGGGTGGGGAGTTGTGGGGTGCTTCTGCTGCCTGCCATTTTGGTAGGCTACTGTTCACGTTCAGCTCCTTCTGGACTGACATTTGTAATCGGGTCAGGAGGGGGCGAGGGCTTTTGATGATATAAATGTGTGTGGTGTTTCTCAGTTAAGACAAAGTGACACAGTCTGGGTAACATGAAGATGAGTGTGTGTGTATGAGAGAGAGAGAGAGAGAGAGAGAGAGAGAGAGAGAGAGAGAGAGAGAGAGAGAGAGAGAGAGAGAGAGAATAACAGAGGATAGAGGAGTTAACAGAGGAGTTAGAAAGTTTTAGGAAAGAGGGGAGACAGGATGATTGAGTGAGAGATAAGGGTGGGGAGTATGGGGTTATGGGGATGGTTAACGTACCCGAAACTAAAACGGCTTTCTTCTTTCGTTCTGGCCGCAGGAGGTGATTCCTTCTTTTGCACTTTTTGGCTCTGCCTTCATCACTCCACCATTCTGTCAGAGAGAACGAAGGAAGAGAGAGCAGGGAGAAAAAAGGAGGTTGGGAGAGATAGAAGAAGAGAGAGAGAAAGAGAGAGAGAGAGCAAGAGAGGGGGAGAGAAAGAGAGAGCATGTTATATTAACCTTACCTCTAATAAATGATCAAATAAATTAGCCCCTTGCAGTAGCTCAATATCATGCAGGAGCAAAGGTAATGACTACTATAAATCTAAGGCTGTCTTGGAGATAAAAAGCCTGCAAAAATGTTCTAGTGTGTGCTTGTGTGTGTGTGTGTGTGTGTGTGTGTGTGTGTGTGTGTGTGTGTGTGTGTGTGTACGTGTGTGTGTACCTGAGGTGATGTCTATACTTTGCTTATCCTCTTCTAGTCTGCGGATCTTGTCCAGCAGTTCCGTCTTCATGGTGTCGTACAGCATCGTCCGCTCACTCTGTCCAAAGACACATCCATCAAGCAAGACAAGTTTGTGCATGTTTTTCCACTATGTATCACGTTGCATATATTTTCTCATCTCATCTCATCTCTTCCTCTGTGTGTGTGTGTGTGTGTGTGTGTGTGTGTGTGTGTGTGAGAGAGAGAGAGAGAGAGAGAGAGAGAGAGAGAGAGAGTGAATGAGTGTGTTTCTGTTTGTGTTGTTTCCATTATCTGTGTGCCTAAACCATCCCTGCCCGTTTTCAGGCTTTTTAGAGAACAAACATTCGGTAGAAGATAAAGCAGTGCGACTAACTAACTGAATCAGTCCGTAATTGTTTACTCAGTGAGTGAGTCATGGGCTGTGTCCAAAACGGTAAGGTAGTGATCTGCTACCTCTCTATGACGTTACCTGTCGTATCAAGGCACCTGCTAAAAACTTATTTTCGGACGACTTAGCAAGATAGCTAATTATAATGACATCTTTATGTTTATTTAATTGTTCAAGTGCCTTTGCCTAGTTATTGACAGATTACATAGAATGTTCGGATGTTGAAGGCAGCATGAAGGACGCATCATCTTTCCTACTTCAAAATTGGGGAAAAACAAAAGTACCACCTTAGGCAGGATTTCATGCATTTATTCAATTTCGGCATCTCTTGATGCCTTGCTACCACCAAATGGATCCTTCGAACACAGATTTTTTTTTCCGTTTCGGACACAGTCATGGTCATGTGGTGCTGTGTGGTGTGGTTGTCTTGCGGATGAGAGTTACCTCCAGGTGTTGTCTCGCTCCCTGAAGCTCACATTCATGTTTGTGCTTGATCACTTGCAGACACAGCTCCCTGTATATCCCTACACCCAGAAATAGGAAGAAGGTAGGCTATATACCGGTATGCAATAAATGTACTTGTAAAATGTAAGAGCAGATAGAGATAGATAGATAGAGAGACAGAGATAGAGAGAGAGAGAGAGAGAGCAAGAGAGCAGAGAGAGAGAGAGAGAGAGAGAGAGAGAGAGAGAGAGAGAGAGGCATGGTCATCCAAGTGCTGACAGACCTTGGTTAATGGGTCTTCCTGAAAGTGAAACCTAAACTCTCAACTTCATTCAGATATACTGTTTACGCTACTGTAGTTAAAAACTACTTTCTCTACTGTATGGAATTGATAATGATAGTAGTGAGTGAATAAAGTATCAGACCGATAAGCAGGATCCTATCAATCCTATCAATTCCCACCGCTCTCAATGATTTCCTCTATGTATTTTTTTATCCTATCAGCTTATGAGAAATAGCACTTGTGTGCAGTTCCATTACCTGCCACTTGGGTGCGCATCTGCATGCTCTGCTGCAGGCCTGCCAGCGGCTCCCTGTATTCTCCAGCCTTCTCCGACAGCACCTCATCCAGCTTCACCTTCACCTGGTTCAGGCGCTCGCGGAACAGCCTGCGGGCAGACAGGGCAGAGAGGTTAATTACAAACTCCATACACTGGCCTCAGTGGGGTAGGATTGTGCATATATACATTTGCTTTCACTACAACCTCCGTAGCCCATACACACCCAGCGGACAGACAGAGCAACAGGTACATCTGTAATAATAAGCTCTAAGGCATACAGTAGGTGTGGGAAGATAATATCCCACACACCAAACGGAACCTCAGGTCACCAGTAGGGAGTTTCAGAAAAACACGGCCTACACACAATCATATACACCAGATGTTGGATAATGAAAGATCGATCTCTATGTATCTGTGTGTCTATCTGTATTACCTGTCTATCTATCTATCTATCTATCTATCTATCTATCTATCTATCTATCAACAGTTGAAACCATACGTTTACATACACCTCAGGGAGAAACCATGAAGGGATGAACTGTCAAAGATTTGTCTGTTTCAGGTCAAAAACTGTTGTAATGGTATCTGTCTGTGTTTCTGTCTGTCTGTCTGTCTGTCTATCGATCTGTTCATCTACTGTATCTGTCTATGATCTACTCTGTCTGTAGACCTGTAGACTGATGAAGAAATTGAAGCTAACAACAAATGAACAATTTGCAGGCCAAAAAGTACTGGAAGAAGAGATGTCATGAAGAGTTGTTTTGTGACAAATAACAATTACTAGGATCAAGTTAAACCTCAAAGTGCCTCCAGAAATGACACTACAGTGTCGCAAGCTCTCTCAAGGACAAGTGTTCAACCCTGACTCATGGACATTTCCCAACATCCAACGCAATCTCTCACTAACATCCTGTTACTCTCAACTGACTACTATCTATATCCACTGTGATTTAAGTACATTTTTCCTAAAGTAAATACTTTTCAGACCAATTAAAATGTTTTGATTGTTATCTCAAAAGTTTTTAGTGTTACCTCTCCCCCCATGATCTATTGCAATGCATTGAATCCATCAAAAAGCAACTTTTAGAATTTGTGATATTTCTTCCTGTTTTGTTTTATAATACTCATTGCTAATATACTTTGTACATCACAACTTACAAAAGACATGTGCCCCTTTGTTGAATTAAAACAACTAATTATCAACTGAATTCTTACCATACTAGGAAGGAACAGCTAATTCTGAATCAGCTAAAAACATTAAAATTGAAACAACTCTAACTTATGAACTATGAACTAAGGAGTTGAAATCTCACTGACATAATTTCCTCAAGACAGAGTAACTGACAAGTAATCAAATCTAACAATCATTAGCGCAGCCTTGAGCTTCATTGATTGAATTGATAAATAAAAAAATTGATTTATTGATATATAAAGTTCAAAACTTGAAATGTTAGTGGTAATCAATTTCCACAGATATTTCCAGTTCATTGAGCAATTGGGCTTTACAACACCATACTTCTTGTCAATGATGTACGAAGTACATGTCAATCATGTACTCCAAGAGGTGCTAAGATTTATTTATATCTGAGTCATTTATCTCCATACGACTGCCACCATTGCCTCAGCCGCTTCCAGAGTGTCATCTGCTCAGCTCAGTCTCATTCTACCCTCCTCTCCCTCACTGCCGTCTGGTGGAGCTGCAGGTCTGGTCTTGGCTCGCCTGCTTACTGGATTAGCCTGAGGCTAGCAGTGATAATACTCACCATCTGCCTACTCTCCTTCCATCCATCCATCCACCCACCTACTCTCCCATCCTTTCCTCTGACAGTCTCACCCAGGCTGCCGGGGGGCCTCTAATAGCTGCATGGGTGGATGCCTCCATGCTCAAAACCCTTTTCTTTTAGTCTGAATTTAACGTCTGAAAACAGACTGAAGTAGAACCCCCCCAACGCCCCCAATATCCCTCCCTAGTGCTCCATTTGAGTCAATAACTCTTAGATGTCTGGGCTTAAAGGGCAACTTCAGTCACATTTGAATAAGAACTCTATCGTTTAAGCTACACAAGACTAACCAATACTGAAGACGCAAGACACTTTTGTCCACTCGTATAGGTGTATGACTACAAATAACTAACAAAGTGGTCAAAACAGTGTTTTATGCAGTGTTTACAAAACCATTTTGTAAACAAACAATATTTGGCTGCTTGCATAAACACAAAGTTTTAACCACTTTTCAGTCATTTGTAGACATACACACTACAGTTCTGTGTTGTAATGGTGTGGTGATATTTGGAGTATGTTAAGATGTTAAAAATACAGTTCTAAATTCTGTTCCATGTTGTTCCTGCTTCTCTGCTCAAGGAAACCTAAATGGTCGGACCAAAATGTCTTGCGTCTTCAGTGTTGCCTAATCTCGAGTGGCTTAAGCAATTGAGCTCTTCTTGAGATTGACTGAAGTTGTCCTTTAACATGCTTGAATGCTGAATAAATCTGATTAGATATTGGTTCTGATTCTAGAAGTGTTCTAAAGTGTATTCTATTACACTGTACTTTTATTAATATGACTATTAACTATTACAGTTTTACTATTAACTACTCTACTACCTATTATACTGCTGAACAATCAAATAATAGTTAGCCGCAAAGGGCCGTGCAAGTCATTTTTTATTAACTGATCACTGACATGAACAAATCAAAAGCAAAACAAACCAAAAAAAGTCTTACTTACTTCTCTTTCAGCTCAAGGAATTGCTTCTCCAGATCAGACATCTCATCAAGGCACTCTGATCTCCGTCGCTCACAGTCCTCATCGTCCATCTCTGTTTCCAACAAGATAAAATATCAAACTGATCTCACACTTTAATCATTATCTTCATCTCCATCATCATCATCCTCCTCCTCCTCATCATCATCATTACACACTTGGACAGGTTTGATATAAGTAGTACTAGTGGGAAAAAGTGAAGCCGTTACATCTGAAAAAAAAAAATGATGAGCAGATCAAACATCTTCATACACTGACTGCAGTAAGAACTTCTCTTCCTTGGCATATTGACAAATTAGGTGTATATGACTTCATATCATGGAAGATTTAACATTCAGCATTATTTTTACAACTATTTTGATGACATTTTATCCACTTGATAGGCACATCTTGATTGGTCTATGATCAAAGTCAATAATAGAAGACATAAGTCACCCCAACCTTTTCGTATCCCCAACCATTTTATCATGAGAGTAATTTGCCCGCAAATTAGCAATAGCACTGCCCCTATTTCAATGTGATTTCTACTTGAAAAATGAATCCATGCTATCTAATCCTTCAAGTTAATTGGCCATCATGTGAGATTAATTCTCTCTCTTACCGGTATATAGAATGTGCAATATTGATTCACATTTTCACTATCAAACTAGATGAACAGGCAACCATAAGCATAATGGCCTGGACGACAGATGCCAAAATCCTTCAGTTGTAGCAGGCCAACACCTCTTACTAGCCAGGGATCCCTTTAATATTTCCAATGTTGTAATGTGGTGAATGAAAGGAACATATAGTATTTATCCACAGACATATAGAAAGCAATGGAAACTAAGCATGTTTAGTTTGAGAACCAAAAGCAATAAGTCACCTGAACTCTCCTCTCCTTCCTCTTCCTCTGCCTCACTCTCCTCAGACTCGCTCCCCCTGTCGCTCTCTCGTTCCTCGCCACTCTCCTCCATGGTCTCCTCGGCTTCTCCTCCCTCTCTCTCCCGCTCCTCCTCTGCCTCGCCGTTGGCCTGCGGCACCTCCGAGTCTCCCTCGGTCTCCATGTCCTCCTCGGGTTCTCTGGCGGCAGGCTGAGCCGGCATCACGACGCCACCGTGGACACAAGGGCTATTCTCAGACTCCTTCCTGAATCAAGCTGTTTCATTGCAAAAACAACACATCACATTTCTTTGTCGGAATTTGGCAGGATGTGGCAATGTGACAAGGACTTCCCAGATTGACCAAGTTCCAGCCTCTGCTTGGTTAAGATTTTCAGTGGTACTGATAACCACCTGTCTGAAGTAGGCTACATAAGGTTTGATGCCATGGTTACCCCAGAGACGGCTGATGGGTTCTAAAGTATCTCTTTCTATGGCTTTGGGTTACTATGAGAAGGACCATTACAATAGCCTACCATAGGCTGTAACATTACCACACCAATGCATAGGCTAGGCTACTGTAAATCCCGTAGTAGCGATGTGTGATTGGATGAAACAAATTAACATGAACGAATGAAATCTGGATGCTACATATAGACGTCATATGTTTACTGTTTCAAACAATAATCAATCATTTCTTTCTTCAGTCAGGTGTCAAAACCAGTGTGATGTTACGTTCGTGAGAGAGTCATCACTCATAGCTTTCGTATGGTCTCCTTGTTTACGACTGTAAGGTAGTTGCGCTACAAGTTGTTGCAGAATGCGTGTGTATCATTGACACAAACAAAGCGTTGTATGGTTTGAGTTTGTAAACAAGCGGTGAGGGAAATAGCCTATAGTAGGCTACACTACACGAATCAGAGCTGCGTGATGGCTGAATAGAGAGGTGACTAGCGTAGCACGAGACCGTGTCCTGATCTGAGCAGAGTTGGAGAATAGGCCGCCCTTCCAAAATGACCGCGGGGCAAAAGCATATGTTACAATGTAACCTAAACGACATATCATGAGATGTAACCAGCGATAGTTAATTTGTAACAAGATCAAAGCAGCTGTGGCGTTCTAAGCGGAAGTAAACTGTTACTAATTTCACACTGGCCAGTTTTACCACTGTACATTAGTTGTTCATCTCTCGATAGGTGGACAACGTTACTTCCAAGAACTAAAGTAGTATGCTAATCTATTCTATATCTATTCTCTTAAATAGACTTCAGGGTACATTGGCGTCAAAGGGATAAACCAATAGAGTTATTCTATAGTAATAAGTGTGGAGGCTATCTTTTTTGGTACTACATTGTTATAGCCTTGTGGAGCCTATCGAGTGTCCGACAAACTGATGCAGACGATAGGTTTCCAACACGAATGCGAACATTATACAGTGCATCTTTTTGGTTAAGTCAAACAAATGGTAAGCCTACCAAAAGTATTCAAACCATAATGTAAAATCATAGTCGTACCTTATAATAATTTATGTTCAGGATTTCCAGAATCTTTCTGTCAATACATCGTATAATGTTAGTACAACTCGTACTTCCTCGGTGCCTCTTCAACGTCAACTTCATCGGATTTAACTAGTAGCCAATCAACATTGAGTTGACTTCTCAAAATGTCCAATCGCTATAGAGAGTATAATCATCGCTGTGATGTCAAATCCATCTTGCTCTCCTCCTGTCTGCACTTGCAATCTTTTTAAATATACAGCAGGGTTTATATAACAAATAAATATCGGGGTACTCAACACAGGAGACAAACCTTCAAATGAAAACATCTATATGATCGCAAGCACTGGTCTGACTTTAATGTACATGGTCTAAAAAGATTTCACGTCTGTATCTTTTCCCTCCTAAACTACAGGACTCTTATCTTTACAAAAGGGGAACCGGAAGTATAGTGTTTAAGCCATCTATGAAACTCAGATCAAAATAAGAGCTGCACAGTAGCCTAGGCCTTCCAGAGTACAGAAGCCACTGTATTGCCAGTAGGCCTACATTACAGCTGGTTCAAAGCCGTTTGATGGCAACATTAAATACACAAAACAATACAATATAATAAATCCACTGTACATCATATGTATTTGACATTTTTTATTAAAGTTGCATAAAAGTGTAACAAATGGGAAAACAGGAAAGTTTAATATTGCTACATTATTCTCATTTGTTTCAAAAAACACAGCTCTGGAGCGTTCCTACCAATGTCTACTTTTTTTTGTTCATATAAGTATTTTGTTTGTGTTTGTTTTTTTTTATCGTTTTTATTTTTTAACGAAATCCACTTATTTCTGGAGTTCTTTTACAGTAAAAAAAAGGAAAAGGAATCAACAGCACTAGCTTGTACACAGTAAAAATTCAACGATTCCATTAAATGTTAATATTTGCACCTATGCACCGTAAAGAGGGTCTAAATTCACACCCACTCCTACAAAACAGAATCACCCACATCAGAAAAAAAGAGTACTGTATTCCTCTAAAGCTTCCAAAGATTCCATTTTGTGTAAATTGACTTTTTTCAAAATTAAATGTCTCTATTTATTTGGTTTATGTAACTTAAATAAAACCTAAGGCAACGTCTGATATAAAAAAAGAAAAAAAAGGGGGGTGGCGGTGAGCTTTCATCTGAAGAGCTAAGCACCACAAGGAAGAAAGAGAAGGAAGAGAGAGATGGAGAGAGAGTGACGAGATGAAAGCTGGTCAAGGGGTGAGAGCGAAAGAGAGATGTGCTGGTTTAGGAAGCAATGATTGGCCCTTACACTCCTCCCACTTTGGGACACACACACACACACACACACACACACACACACACACACACACAAAGCAGTCACTAAACAGATACCTGAAAATAAGACAGACCCCTGAACTACAGAAATGAGCCCAATCTGTCAATCTGATTGGCTGTGCCTCCAGAGAGGATGGTGTCATGGCTTAGATGATTGGCTAGAGCAACTTGTGATTATTAGCTGGTCTGGGTTCATGTTGGCTGATTGATAGGCAGGTTTCAATGGGATGTTGTAGCCTTGTGACTCACATCATCTCTCCTCTCTTCATCCTTGCAGTTCCCTGAGGGTAACAGTGGTCTGTGTCTATCTGTGTGCGTCTGTATACCTACAGTTGGTTTTGTGTCACGTGTCCAATGTGTGTGCGGTGTGTATGTGGTGTGTGTTTATAATTGTGTGTGTATTTTTGCATTCGTAAGTTTATTGTGTGTGTGTGTGTGTGTGTGTGTGTGTGTGATCCCTCCACTTTCTTCATCTCCCGCAGTCCCTCTCCTAGTACTATAAAGTAAGAAGACAGACCATCATGTCATAACAAAGCCCTTAACTGCACACTATATGAAAGGGGAAAGAAAAGTCCAGAAAAATGAAAGGAATAAATAATAATAATAAAAAAAATCATCAAGGCCTCATCGTTCTAATCTGTCCTTCACTGTCAGCATATTTCGTGTCTCCGTTGGGCAACATGACCACACTGGATTGGTTGCCATGGACCACTAAAATACCGAACAGTCATTCTTGAATACACAGGAACCAGTCCGTTCTCCAAACTGTGTTATCACTAATGGCAGCTTGAGTACTATATCTGTGCGTGTATGCTCACAAAATGTACACGCACACATACACACCACAAAAAAAAGAAAATCCCAAAAATATAGACGTGTGTGCAGCAACACAATGACATGATTTTTTTTTTCTTCGAATAAAATAAAATTAAAAAATACATTTAAAACAGCTTCCTGCTCTTCAAAACAAATAAAACAACAATAAGTCGAATAAAACACAATGAGATGGTGAACATAATAAGCCCTGCTTATAATCTGATCTGATTGACTATAGGTGCACCTCCCTGGCTCCTCTCCTCTTGTCCCCCCAACCTGAGAGACAGACAGACAGACAGACAGACAGACAGGGGGATTGTGGGAGATGGTCACAGCCATCATCGCCCACTCTCTCAGTTAGCTCTGCAGTGGGCGGTGAGCCCTTGTGAGAGAGCGAGGGATGAGAGGACGATAAGAGTTGTGGGACAGACATGGGGAGGGAGGGAGGGAGGGAAGGAGAGGAGAGCGAGGGAAGAGCTTTTATTTCTTCTGAGGCGTGCTGAGTTTCTGCATGCCACGGATCTTGTCCAGCAGCTCAGACACAAAGTCCTAGGAGAAGAGAGGAAGGACAAAAAGTTAACGATGAGAGCAATTACGACAAATTGTAACATTTAGGCAATTTATGCACTGACATTCAGTACAATATTTCAAGAGACATATGCTTTGGTGGACCAAAGAAGAAGTGAGAACTTACGTCAGTAGGTTTGTAACAGTCTACTAGCAGGTCCTGTCAAAACAAAAACAAAAGCAAGTTAGATCTCTTTTGAAGGCCGTCCATGAACATGCAACTCTTCACATGTCTGTTTCCCAAAAGCATACAGTAGTTGTTAACCATTTAGCAACTTTGTTGGTTGCAATAAAATTTCCGATTGCTAACTAAGTTGCTAACGTAGTTTATGCTTTTAGGAAACAGACCCCTGGTTTCCAAAACTACTAGAGTTTCACAATATGAATCAATTAATTGATAAAAGACCTCCATTTCCCCAGATAAACAACACCTGCATGTAATATGTTTCACTATTATTGAGGAGCGTTTCATTTTATGTGTACCGTCTTCGGAGAACATTTGTATAACATACTGGGATACATTTCACACTTTAAGTAAAAGTCATGCATTTACATTGACTTTAATTGTAGTATCTTGGTTTTGGCTTTCTCCCCTCCACAATGTACACTCTATTTCTTTCTTTGGTGTAATTCTATTTAATCTGTAATTGGCAGGCGTGTTTTAGGGCTGGCTAGCTCACTATTTGTAAGAGGGATGTTTTGTGAGAGCCAGGAAAATGACAATAGTCAAAGTATATGTCCCAACTTGTTGTGAGAAGTGGGATAAACCTGAAAGTTTAAATGTCAAGTTAAGACAGGATTTAAACTGGAAATGATGGGCTAGACCTGGAACGTTCATTTCCCACTCTTTGTCAATGTCGCCACTAAACCCTAAGCCCTGTACCTTTCAAAGACTTAACTTGATTGAATCTGCCTTTTGATTGGCCAGTTCATACCAGTTAATTCTTTGAGGTTTAGTTCTTAGGACTTAGGGTTGACATCGGGATTCAGTCAATGTTATTGTATTGTTTCGCCATTTATGATATTTGTTCAACACAGTTTTTCCTGTCATTTAGCTCCTATGTGCGGCCTCTCTTTCTCTTGATTATTTGAAGTTATGCACAGTGACACAATACTTGTAAGACTAAGGCACAGACACTACCTTCATCTTTGTCCCCAAGTTAGAAAGGATTGTCAGGTATTTTTAAGTAGTCTACGGTATTTTTAAAATGTCTAAGGTTAGCGGGGTCGCCAGAATTTACTCTTGCACTTTCTTCTCTCATCTAGTGATGTCACTTCCCTAGACATGGAATGACCACCTCAGCTACATTATCTCAAAAGGGATAGCCTACATTAGGCACAAACTCTAATAAGGTACCTCAAATCATGGAATTTAAGCAAACAGGCCTAAAGTTATGTTATGTTTTTTTTTTTAAATGAAGTGATGACAGGTTCTCACAGTAGTCTTGTTACAAAACTGTCAACTAGTTAGAAAAAGAACAAACTTTCCTGTCTAAACAGCATTCCTCAAGAGGATCAGATAAAGGGCCTTCAGCTGAGCTATGCAAACAATCTGTCTTCACGTAAAAGACTAAAATGCACATGGAAGACACACTTTCACCAAAACAAATTAAGGCCAAGGTGTCAAGATTTAGCCTGCCACTAGCGGGCAGCCATGTTGTTCAACTGACGATCGGACGACCCTGGTGCGATTATCGAACCTCACATAACGTGCTTGTGACGCTTAGGATAAAAGTATCTTCTAAATACTAATCGACTTCATCAACATCTAACAGTAGTGATGAGAATATTGTACTCTCTACTTTTGGAAAAAAAGCATCATATCATTCAGTGCTGCTAAATACATGTGTAATGACGACATGAATGGAAAGCAGTGGTAGCGTAGTCATAGTGGTTAAGGAACCTGGCTAGCTGGGCTCGTATCCTGGAATGTGTGGGTTCAAATCCCAGCTGCCACCACTGTACCCTTGGGCAAGGCACTTAACCCTACGTTTCTCCGGCCTTCAACTAATTGATGGTTGACAAATTTATATGGCCTTGGATAAAAGCATCTGCTGAAGTGATTTATGGAAATGCAAAGATGAATGAAAGCAGGGTGTACCTTGACCCTAGAGGCACGATCCACATCATTCTGCATGTCCAGCAGCTCATCCACATCAATCTCCAACTCAGGGATGGCTTCCTCCTAAAACACAAACAGACAAGGACAGAATTAGGATTTGTTTGAATGAATACTCTTTTGCTTTGCATTACAGAACTACTGCTCACCTTCCTCTGGATGAACAGACAGACGATTGCTGTATTAAGACATATTTAGATTTTGCCACAGGTAATCGAAACAAATTAACCTTCTAGACAACATGTTTAAAAATGTGCATGATTCTGTATAAAGGACAATTTGACACCTGAGGAATATCTGGGTATTTTTCCACCCTAGACACAGCAACTGTGCAATAGCTACTCAACTGTTTCTTAATATGCTGTTGCTCATTACGCAATTTTGTTAATGATCAGTGATATGGTATGGCATCATAATGCATGTCTTCCACCAAAGAGTTTGGGCTTTGAAGACTTATTCAAATGGTAACATAAAGTGAAGCATCACAAACAATGTAACGTGATACAAAGCAGTGAAAAAGATTTTATACTATACTAAACTAATTATATTATACTAAAAGTCAAGGATGAAAGAATCAGGACAAAATCAGGATGAAAGAATGTATACTGATGGATGCAATGTGTGAACTGAGAATTAGCATGTCACTGCAAAACGTCTCTCTCAACCGTGCTCCAAACTGTTGTCCCTTTAAATGTAAGTCACATATGGTCCCAGACAGATTCCAGCCTTAAGTCCTGGGATCGCCGTGCGTTTTAAAATAGAGCAGTGCCTCATTAGGCCCATGACGCATGTGGCCCAGGCTTTCTGAACACACACTGATTACTGCACAACTTGACCACTAGAGGTCACTCTCCTTCAAATTATAGTCTAGGTACAGTTGCTGCTATAGAGCGCCATGTCTTCCTGGGCATATTGCTGAGCTTTTTTGTTCTTTCTGAATTTATTTGTCTACCTACTCCTAAAACTAGAATAAAATGTGTGTTTTTTTTAAATCCCTAGTTGTTTGCTATTCTAAATGTAGGCTAAAGTGAGGACTGTTTGGTTTGTCAGACAAAAACAGTATGCTGAACAATCCATTTTATGGTGCTGCTACAGGACGTGTAAACAAGCATTGGTCCTTTGGTGGACTGGGAGAGACAGAATGAGAAAAACATAACATTTTGGACATGTGTGGGTTTTAAATAACCCCATTGATAAGCACATTGCTGCCTACTGATAGCACAACGTCTGGCTCACATCACCAAAGCTACGCTTGTTCAGCCTTCCTGTGGGAACAACTGGATATAGAGCAGATGTTTTTATAAAGAGTGTGACCGTGTGTGTGTGTGTGTGTGTGTGTGTGTGTGTGTGTGTGTGTGTGTGTGTGTGTGTGTGTGGAGAGAGAGGGTAGGATTGGGTGAGTGTTACAGAAAAACATCAATAACATTTTGCCAACATTCCACCTAATGTTGTTTGCGCCCTCATTCTTGTTCCTCTTGTTCTCAGCTTCTCTTTCCTCTTCCAGGCACCTCTTATCTCTCTCTCTCTCTCTTCTCAAAACACACGCCTTGTTATTCTCTCCGTCTCTCTCGCTCTCTTCCTCTTCCCCATGGAGACTCAGCTCCTCATTGTATTTGAATGTAAAAATATGGCTGTGTGCAGTCAGTCACGGGTGGCTCCAACCCCTAATTATATGCTAGAGATCTCCCTCCCTCTCCCCCCCCGCCCCCATCTCTCTCTCTCTCCATTTCTCTCTCTCTTTCTCTCCCTTCTTCTCCTCCTCCGTCTCTTTCAATAGAATTGTCTCGTTCAATAAAGGCTGGTGGGTTAATAAGTCTCACTCTCTCGCTCTCTACCCTCCCACGTGTTTCTTTTCTCTCCCTTTGCCAACTAGACCTCTTTCACTCCCACTTTACTACTTTCTTCTTACCCCACCCCCTTTTTAGGACAACCTCTCTTGCTCTCCCTTTCTATTTTTAATCTTTTCATTTTAAATTACCTTACATTCTCCCTTTATTTTCTCTTTCCATCTTCCTTTACCTCTTTTTCTTCTTTCTTTCTTCCTTTAACCCTTTTCCTCTTCCCTTCCTTCCCCATCTCCTCTCCAAGTTTACTCACACACACACACACACCCTAAAAAAGGTCCCTCTGCCTTGCCCTTGTGTGGCTAAAGGCGGCGACCTTAGCGCACCTCCCCAATGACCCCTCTGTGGTTTGCAGTGTGATGACTCACAGAGGCCTGGCTTGGTACGCTGCAACGCTAATAAAAGACCCAGCCTGGCGCAGCCCCACCACATGGGCCAGCCAGGGAGGCGAGGCGAGGCGAGGCGAGGCAAGGCTAGGCGGGACGCTGGCGGGCCAAGTAAGCCTGCTCCAGGGCCATGGGTGCGTGGCTGGAAAAGCCATGTGGTCATGTGGTGATGGCTCAGAAAGAAAAGAAAGAGAAGAAAGAGAGAGAAAACAAGAAAGCAAGCGAGCTAGAAAGCAAGAAAGGCAGACAAAAAGAGTGAAAATCAAAGTAAGGAGTGAAGGAAAAGAAGTGAAGGGAGAGGGAGGAGAGAGAGAGAGACAGACTGAAAGAGAGAGAGAGACAGACAGAAAGAGAGAGTCAGAGAGAGAGAGAGAGAGAGAGAGAGACTGAAAGAGAGAGAGAGTCAGAGAGAGAGAGACACTAGAGCTGGAGGGGCAGATTTCTGGGCATGTTTCCTAGGGTGCCAGTGTGAGCTGAGCGCTCCCCTTGTTCACCATTTTTTCCCCCTCGCTCTCTCCCTCTTTCTCTCCCTCTCTCTCTTTCTCTCTCTCTCTCTCTCTTCCTCCCCCTTGGTTAGAGAAGCCCAGACCAGCTGTCATTGCACCTGCCCAACTGCCCCCCTACCCAAATCTCTCCCCTTCTCTCTCTGCAACTCCCCCAAGCCCTCTCTATTGCACAGGCACACACACACACACACACACACACAGAGAAACATTCACGATGCGTTGCACACAACCACTTTTGATAGAAACTTGAACAGGCCTCCTTTCAGACAGATACACAGATGTCCTTAGTAAAGTGCCACATCCCGCCTTTTACTTTCTGCCTCTCTCTCTCACACACACACACACACACACACACACACACACACACACGGGTAGTTACTCACAAAGGCACAAACACATCCCACAGTGAGGGAGTATAATGTAGATATAGACATAGAAAATCTGTTGTCAATTCATAATGCAGCATATTTACGAATTCTAAAAAAATTATGTGTAAGAATGGTGAACGAATGAACGAATGAATGAATGAATCATTGTTACCATCACAGGTACATTGAAATCTAAGTGTGATACTTATCAGTGCTTTTATCTGTGAAATTCACCAGACAACAAGAGTGTAAAGATCCACTCAAAATTCTGGTCATCAATACACCATTCAGGGCTCAACGGTTCAATTCACTCACTTTATAACCACTTTCATATTGCACCCGCATTTGTCTGGTGGTTGGTGCTATTTTTCATCGTGTGTGTGTGTGTGTGTGTGTGTGGAGGTGTTTGCACAAGCTAAGTGGATATGGAGGAGGGGGTCAATGCCCTTAAGGATCCACATATTTCAAGTGAGGCAGGAGCCTGTGTGTGTCTGTGATAGGCATGACAGTCACAAGAGGCGACCACTGCACACTATCTCTCTGTGTGTGTGTGTGTGTGTGTGTGTGTGTGTGTGTGTGTGTGTGTAAGGGGGTGCATGTATAAGAGTAAGGGTAGTTGGTCATATCACACAGAAGGGGGGTTGAAGTCAAAAGGAATGATAAGGGTAGAGAGAGTTGGAGGGAGGTAGTGTGTGTGTGTGTGTGTGTGTGTGTGTGTGTGTGTGTGTGTGTGTGTGTGTGTGTGTGTGTGTGTGTGTGTGTGTGGAGTGAGACACAAAGAATGTTCGCCCCAACATGTGGGCACCATGTGCTGCCAGTCACTCATGAAGCGAGAGAGGGAGGAAGCCATGGGAGGAGTGGGGGAAGGGGGGACAGAGAGAAAAGGGATAGAGGAGTGAGGTACAGGAAATTAAACAGGGGGAGAGAGAGAGAGAGAGAGAGAGAGAGAGAGAGAGAGAGAGGACAGAAGATTAGCGTCAAATCAAAGAGACAGTGTCAGACAGAGAGTGGGGAGAGAGAGAGAGAGAGAGAGAGAGAGAGAGAGAGAGAGAGAGAGAGAGAGAGAGAGAGAGAGAGAGAGAGAGAGAGAGAGAGAGAGAGAGAGAGAGAGAGAGAGAGAGAGAGAGAGAGAGAGAGAGAGGGGGGGAGGTGTTGAAATCTGGGAGATTGGGTGCCACACTCTGTGAGCTCTCTTAGAGCTTAAGTCAATGCTGCAGTGGAGGGGCTGGGAGAGGAGAGGAGAGGAGGGGAGAGGAGAGAGAGGAGAGGAGAGGAGGAGAGGAAAGCACCTTCTTAGCTGGGGATGCTCATGATCAGAGCTCATCATGCTTTGCAGGGGAGGTGATAGAGATGCAGACAGCTCTTATCATCCCTCCCAAGCCTGTGTGAGTGTGTGTGTGTGTGTGTGTGTGTGTGTGTGTGTGTGTGTGTGTGTGTGTGTGTGTGTGTGTGTGTGTGTGTGTGTGTGTGTGTGTTGGAGGTAATCCTAAACCCCATTGGTTACTTCCAAATGCCATTCCAACCACTCCTGACTAAGTGCATGTTTAAGTGACTGTACTGAGCACATTTGACTGGGTTTGGAGACAGTAGAAAACTGTGTGTGTGCATATGTGTGTGATTTTGATTCTGCTTTGTCTAGGGTTTATTTTAGCAGACAGGGAATTGGAAAGGCAATGCTGAGTGTGTGTGTATGACGGGTGTGACAATCTGTCTGTGTGTGTACTGTATGTGTGTGTGTGTGTGAACCCATGCGTGTATGCAAGTCTGTCTGCGGGCTGCCAGCCAGTCAGTGTGGATGAGATGTGACAGTATGGGAGCGGGTCACTTTCAGCTCACACACCGCCATGACCCACATACTGCAGCACATGGCCAAGGCTCGCCTGCCACCAAGGAAGTGTGTGTGTGTGTGTGTGTGTGTGTGTGTGTGTGTGTGTGTGTGTGTGTGTGTGTGGCATCTCCACCACGCCACCAAAGCAAAGAGACAAGAGAGGACCGAGAGGTTCCACAGCCTCTGTCTGCGGAAGGGGTGGCCCTGGGTTGCCTAGCAACAAACACCCCATAATAACAGTGTTCCACAGTTCCAGTGCAGTAATGATATCTGTGAGCAATATATTGGGGATTAAGATGGCTGGGGAGGAGGATTAGCATTGAAAGGGGTGGTGTTTTGCATCAGGAAGTGGCATGGTGCGTCACAGTGATTACTTTGAATAATCTTAGTCAAAATATGTTCAGAAACAAGGTTCAAGTTAAGTGACATGGAGCTTAAGCCATCACAAGCTACTAGATAGCGCGTGGAAACAAACTGCTTATGATCTCCACTGTAGCTTCTTATCAAGATCTTAAAGGAGAAAGCCGGCGTGAATCAACACGTAGTCCTACTGTTTTGTAGTGCCAAGCGCTATTGTTAGCCACCTCAATCACTGGATTTCATGCAAGGCAGACTGAGATAGCGAAACAGCAGCTAACGTTAACAGAATGGGGCATTTCAAAACGAAAGCAAATCGATTAGGTTTCGTTTTTGACATGCCTCATTCACTTAGTGTTAGCTGCCGTTTCGTAAACTCAGTCTACGATGTACAAAATTTTAATCATTGAGGTGGCTTTCAGTAGCGCTTAGCAGTATAAAACAGCAGGGCTAGGTGTGGATTCACGCCGGATTATAGCTTTAAAGCAGTTCGTCCACAGTCAGTCAGCACCAAGGCTGCTGAGTGCAGTCAGTAGATGTAAGAGCAAGACAATTTGGCACAACGTTCCAGAACACACACACACACACACACACACGGCTATATTCTCTCTCTTGCTTACTCACACACACACACACACACACACATTAAACAAAATAGCGAAACAGCTGTTCAAAACGAAAATTGATGTGGACAACAAATCTTCCTTTGTTTGAATTTCGTATGCGACATACTGCAAATTTTCTCACACTTCAGCACTCGGCAACCTCAAACAGGGATGCGGGTTGACAGACCCTTTCCCCCATACCTGGTGTAATAAAATTTAATATTTAATCAACATTATTATTAATATTATTTTATTTTATTTTTTTTGTGGGGTGGGGGTCTATTTAATGTAAGGTCTATCTAATGTCCTATGAGCATCATGAAGAAAGAACCTCCAAAGCATTTCATGCTTTTAAATCAGGATTGACTTTATGACTTAATAGTTTCTGTTTAACTTCAGGTTTTCTAGTTCGAGAGGAACTAAACCATTCCTCTTGCGCATGTCCACTTCCTTCAACGTACTACCTATTACTAATCTCCTCAAAATAAGGTCAGATGTTCTCACAAAAGCCAAATATTTGACTACGATCTAGATTTGTCTTTTTATAGCCAGGAGAGAGAGAGAGAGAGAGGCAACACTGATATTGGTAGAGTGGCAAAACTGAACATGCCCCTAATTCTTAATTATGTTCTTTCCAGAAGTAGGCCAATAGGAGAATGACGACACTATACGTTCCCCTCTATCTGGGCCTGTATGATAGGAGATCCATTGTGGGTTATATGTGCGTAATATGTGGGTTATTTCCATTGTACCCATTACTTGTATGTGTGCCATTGTCGTCATCGCTGATTGAATGTTCTTTATTCCGATCTGATGTTCCCTGATGTTCCTTCCTGAAGGCCATTGAATGACATTAAGTGGGGCACCTGGAGGCGTACTGACCCAGTAGCGGTGTTGGGCACTATGACATGATCGAAGTTTTACCTTTGAGTACCTAAACCTGGGTATGTTACGCACCACCGCAGAGAAATGATTACACACCTCTCAAATTTGCATGTCTTTTTAAAAACATCTGATTCTACATATTGGGGCCTACTCAGTGATCACGATACTCATAGTTTACTTACCTTTTATTTCATCACTACCACACTGATTAACACTACATTACTGATGCTTTAGATCACTCTAGTCTAGTTATTCCTTCTCTCCAGCTGAGCAAGGCAGAATACATCTACTATTCCAATTCAAAGTGTGCTCTGCTCTCTTGTCTGCTGCAAGCAAGTAAGCAAAAAATGACTCTCAGCCAGGAGCCAGACTGAAACACCTAAACCTAGCAAACATTCCCGACCGCCAACCACGTGTGATTACAGTAGTATTTGGCTTTTCTTTAGAAATCTATCAGCAAAAAGAAATAAACCACTGCTGGTTATTTCTGGTTTTGACACGCAGCTTTCCATTTCAATTGCTTCAAACCTGATGACTCGACAAACAGTGGTGTGCTTTGTGGTGTGGTATGGTATGAAAATGGACTTGTGAATACAGTACAGAAATGAGTATGCACTTGGGTTATTCACAGAAACACCCATGACTGTGAAACTGACCGTTCCCAAGCGTTTCTTGCTAAGTGAGTAACATGCGCCAGACCAGTCTGTCACCCTCTGAGTCCAAGACCAATAGTCAGGAAGTAGGTCTGTACATAAAGCAGCTCACTGGACATTGCCCTTTAAAAGGTTACTTTGTGCAGCTAACACAGCAAATCTGGGTTATGCATTATTGTCTAATGCACAAAAACGTCACTGTTTTAAAGCTTCCCGTTTCACTTTCACATAGGTTGACATTTTAACATCATCTGTTTTCCTTCAGTATACTTAAACCAACATGATGCCAATATACACAGTGAGACAAATGTTCATTAAAGAAGCACTTCCATAGGATGGAAAGTGATAAAGGAAGACAAAAGAAGGCTGTTAGATGCACACAGACACACACACAAACACGTTAGAACTAGTTCACAGGAAGTGAGGCAAGATGGACAGTGACAGATAACGCGAGTCAGAGAGGGAGGATGAATCGCTAAATTGCGTTAGATGCTGGATAGAGGCTAGATGTGGGCTGGATGTGGGCACAAACAGTCTAGACATGTCTGTTTAGTGTTTCCCCCCATTTAAAGCCTTGCCGTCACTTCACTTGCATGTGGCAAACATGCTCTGTAGTAGGGCCTCCTCTTTCATAATTAAACACAGTATGGGGGAGCTGGTGCAAGCATGTCAGCCCAATGAGCAATGTGACATGAAGCCAGCACGACGGCCTCGGTGCTCTTTAAACTGGAATACGGGGGCCTGCAGGGGCCAAGAGGCACCACGATGCACATCTTAATTTGGTTGTCATGGCGGAGGTTGCATCTGCCTTACTACCAAGCTAGGTCTGTTATAACCAACACACACACACACACACACCATCATGGAGGCGCATGGAATGTTTTGTGATGGGTGGGATCTGATTGGCCTCTGAAAGCAGGAGTGACCAGTTTGGCTGGTAGAAGTGACTCACAAACGTACACGCATACACACACACGCACGCAGGACTGGAACGAATGGAACATAACTGGCATAGTTTGTGCCAGACGTTGTGCGCCAGGACGCGGCAGGAGCGACTCGAGACGGCAGTGCCACGAGAGCCGTCTGCCGAGCTCTGGAGCAGCCAGTGGAACAGCAGTCATGCAGAGCAGAGCGGAGAAGACAGCCAGGGACCACATGTTGGCTGATGGAGGGAGAGAGAGAGAGAGAGAGAGAGAGAGAGAGAGAGAGAGAGAGAGAGAGAGAGAGAGAGAGAGAGAGAGAGAGAGAGAGAGAGAGAGAGAGAGAGAGAACGAAAGACAGAAAGAAAGAGAAAAAGACAGACATGAAAGAAAGAATGAAAGACAACAAAGAATGAAAGAAAAGAAAAAAAAAAGACAGAAAGAGAAGTACACGAGCGGCAGAAAGAAAAGATGCTGCCACGCAAGAGGCAGTAGAGTCATTCCCAGACACCTACACTGAATGTTGGATTACTTATGAGCTGTGACAAGTTTAATGCAGTTAAATATAGGAAGAAACTCACGCACACACACAAACCCACAAATTCATGTGTATGTGTGTACACGTGCATGTATACACACACACACACACACACAGGAATGGGCAATGGAAAAATACTGAGTAAGCTTTCCATTTTCTTCCCTCTGCAACACGCCTCCTCTTTTCTGCTCTTTTTTTGACTCTCTCTCTCTCTCTCTCTCTCTCTCTTCCCCCACTCTTGACTTGTTCTTCAGACTGTGATTTTTATGGTAGTTCTTTTCTTCATTTTCTCTCTTTCGCCCACTAGCGCTCCCTAGCAAGGCACATTTCAGCAGCATCTGGAGAGGCCCTGATGAATACAACATACACAATATCTGGCAATTGTCTGTGTGTGTCTCTGTGTCTGTGTGTGTGTGTGTGTGTGTGTATGTGTGTGCATGAATAAGAGTGAGTATATCTGTGAGTAAGTGTGCGTGTGTGTATACACAGTATGAGTGTGTGGGAATGAGTGTGCGCATGCTTTAGTGTGTGTGAGAGAAAAAGACAGAGAGAATATGTACTGCATTTCAGTTCACATGAAAGAGTTTGAGTGTGTGTTTTTATGTGTGTGTGTGTGTGTGTGTGTGTGTGTGTGTGTGTGTGTGTGTGTGTGTGTGTATATTCACAAGTGTGAGTGCTCATCCCTTCAGGGCTGACATTGTGAGAGACATCAGCCGACCCATGGAGGCGGCCAGTCGGTGGGTCGGACCAGCCGGATCTGGTCTTGTGAAGGGGAGGGGAGAGGAGGACATGCGCTGCCCCAGGACAGGACTCCTGTGAGTGGGCAGGAGAGGGCAGAGGAGCTGGGGTGGGCTGGTGTGGTGGTGTGGTGTGAGGGGCTGGAGATGGAGCTTTAGCTCTGTCTAAGCCAAGAGCCTGCTATTGGACATCACATACGCAAGTGTGCTCAACAGGAATTTGCAGACTTAAGAATAACAAACGTGCAAGTGCTCTCACTCCCTCATACACAGATGCACGCATGAGGAGCATGCGCTTATACATACACACACACACACACACACACACACACACTCTCCAGCTCCTGGAAGTTAACCCTCAGTGCACTCTGAAAAGTGTACAACTGAGACAGCCCTGCACACACACACACACACACAGAGTTTAACTCAAGAAAAATGGAGTTGTTACAGGGGACAAAGGGAGTCTGTAAGTGAGAGAGACATTTGGTATGAAATGTCCCAATGAAACCTATCAATCACAGATAGGGCCTTTAAAACTCAATGTCTAATAAAATCAATCAGATGACTATGAAAAGAGACAGGAGAGTAAAAGAGATCAGAGTGGTAAAATCAATGAATGGAAAAAAGAAGAGAGAGAGCAAGAGAGATGGCGAGAGAGCAAGCGAGAGAGAGAAAAAGAGAGCGAGAGAGCGAGAGAGAGAGAGAGAGAGAGAGAGAGAGAGAGAGAGAGAGAGAGAGAGAGAGAGAGAGAGAGAGAGAGAGAGAGAGAGAGAGAGAGAGAGTGCTTCTTTATGATTTTAGGCTGGAGATTCCAGTTATGAATGCTCATGTTTGGCCTGGAGAGCACAAAGAGAGAAAGCAGTCTGGTCTCTCGGGGACGTGGGGGCAGGGGGGATGGTGGAAGGGGGAAGAGGGGGGGGGGTCGTGGTGGGAGATGGGGAGGCCAGTCACATGGTCACACGAGACCTCTTTCCCATGAAGACGAGGGTGAGCCAGAACACAAACACTCCACAGGTCAGCGCCTGAGCTCAACAGCCCCACAAATGGCTTCCTGCACGTGACGCCAAAAGAGAAAGACTATTATGGGGGGAGGAGGAAAGAAAAAGAAGCATGGCTAAGCCTCAGTGAATTATGGCTGTTTATAAAATAAATGTTTATACATACATGTGTGTATATGTAAGATATATTGTATGCGTGTGTGTGTACGCATGTCTGTGTGTCTTAGAAACCTTCAGGGCCGAGATCTCTTAATTAAGATAAGTGATTGTGGCTTCCTTAGCGGAATGAAGTGTGTTCTCGAGAGCCCGGCCTTGCGACCAAACCTCATCGGCGGAGTCAATAAGTGTAATGTACTTAAAAGAGTGGTGGAAGGGATTTAGCAGATTTATGCAGGCCGACACACAAACACACACACACACGCAATGCATGCATGTGTGAGAGACAGACGGAGAGAGAGAGTGAGGAGGACAGGGAGAGGGGGAGGAATCATGACAGCATGGAGTGCATCTCAAAGCAATAGATCTTTCCCCACTGAAGGGCTACAGGCTGTCGTCATGCAGGATGTGGCGAGTCGGTGTTAATTCTTGCAGAGCAGTGCAACACGAGTGTGTACTCATTCACTCCCAGTACTTTACTACAGATGACTTCTAGCTAGGAGATACAGTAGCTACACATGCTAAATCACTCCATGCCATTGCTGAGTCTAATAAAGATCATCTGATCTGCTTGTACTGGAAGTGCTGCTGTTGTACTGTTGTTTAACCACTATGCTATGCTAGCAGTGTTAGTATGGCGGTTAAACAACCTGGGTAGCTGGGCTCGGAGCCTGGAAAGTGTGGGTTCAAATCCCGGCTGCCACAGTCATTGAGCAAGACACTTAACCCTAAGCTCTTGGGGACACTGGCCTTGAAGGAACTAAATGGAAGTTGCTTTGGATAAAAGCGTCTGCTACATGCATAAATGCACATTTAAATGTCTTCACGAAGTCTGACTATGCATGGACTAACAGTGCATTGCGGTAAGAGTGGTTCTGTATTACCACTGTGAACATCGCAGCGATCCAGAACCACAAATGGTTTCTTTAATATGACTGAAAGAAAGTCAAAAGATTCCTAACTAAGCAACAGTCCAAAGGAAGGCCATGACACTTCTGATATAAGACAACTGTAGGTTACATCAATAGAACAGGAGGCAAAGTCAGACAATGGTTAGAAAAACCACCAGTTTTGTTTATGCATGATGTGCATCAAGGGACAGAGACCGCATGCTTCACAAAGATCCAACAGCTGTTCCAAATAGACAAGGAGACAACGTAACTATAAGGACAGTTCCAGATTGACAGAAGATGGCGTTGGTCATCCCAGTTGATGCGGACCCCACTGAATCAGATCATGATTAGTGTCGGCGCTTTATGCTAGAACAGATAGCCACTGATGCAGGGGACAAACGCAGACAGTGCAAGCACCAAAAACAGCCCAGGAGAATAATAATCCACCTTATCTCTATGGATGGGAACAGCCGGAACTGAATGAAATGTCACGGTCAAGGAAAGACAGTCGAGTCTGTCCTAGCTCAAACAAAGACATAAACTGAATATGGCTACGAAAATAATACTCAGTACAATTCTCTCAGTCATAAGTGCAGTTATTAGCAAGGAAAAAACAAAGTCTGAAGAACCACACTAAACATAACTTTCCATTAAGTGCAATATTGTATTTAACCTCGGGCATCTAAAACAGTTTGCATCAGAATAAAATCCTGCTTTGCCTGTGCCCAACAACCTGTTGAGCTTGCACGGCTGACCAAAGCAGAACTGTGAAGATGCTGTGAAAAACTACAATAACAGGAAGTATACGCTTTGGACCATCAACCCGTCTAAGTAGGTCAACAAATAGCCTACACTGCAGTCGAGGTCATTGCACCCCATAGTGTCGTCAGTATGGAGGAATTTTGTTCTTAATTATGGCAGTGATTTCTAGTCCTGATGAACAGACAGAGTGAACAAAAACAAAAGACTGAGACAATGCTTGCTGCAGCACTTCTACACGACACTGTATAGGCCTGCTAGCGCAATTAAAACAAGCATCTGCAATTATGCCTTCCAACAAATATAAAAAAAACACCAGACTAAAAAACACAACACTGGTTAAGCAAACTAATCTACACATAGATAAGTTGTACTAAGCATCAGTTCATCAACTGGTTTTCAAGCTTACTAATACAAAAAACTTTTTCAGGCAACATTGCTCAAACAACCAGCGTTCCTTAGTATAGTCGTTGTACCACATTCTTATATTGAACAATTTTTATTGTTTGTGAGAATTTGCCATTTTGCCTTCAGGTGATTGATTACAATACATGGAACTGGTTTTGAGAGCAATGTGCGGGGTAACTTCAGAACATCACTCAAAGCATCATCACACACACTCCATTCAAAATGATTTGTGCAACAACACTTTATGGGAAGGTGTGTACATAAGAGTGATATGAGGCCGTCATTAGCATGACATAAAATGCACATTATGACAATTTTTCAATGTTTAATGTTTCACTAAGCATCATTGTTTTTTGTAATGTAAATTTGGCACCGTTTAGGGGTTAGGCATTTCAAAAACCGAATGAGTTATGCCAACCTCAATAAACACTGCAACATTACAACAGAGAATTGTATTATGTATGGCTACAAATGGCTGGAAAAGTGGTTAAAACTGTGCTTATGCAAGCAGCCCAATATTGTTTGTTTACAAAACGTTTTTGTAAACACCGCATAAAAACACAATTTTAACCACTTTGTTAGACATTTGTAGTCATAAACACTACAGAGTTGTGTTGTAATGTGTCTGATGATGTTACATGGCTTTTGAGGTGACACTTGGTGCATGTTTAGATGATGAAATCACAGTTTTGAACATGCCCCATTGGGTCAACTGTCAGGGCTTATTCTTTGTTCAAAAAACCCTATATGGTTGGACCAATATATAGCTTGAGCTTGAGCAATAGAGCTCTTGTTGAAATTTAACCGGAATTCCCCTTTAATGAAGTGTCATTAATGTTCATAATACGTAATGTTAAAGACTAATGTCACTCTTATGCTGAAACCTTCAAATAAAGTGTTTCCATGATGTGGTCTGACAGCAGCAAAAGGGCTTAGCAGGACACATGCCCAAAGGGCAAAACTGAGAGGATTTGTAAATCTGTGAAAATCCCCTGGCTTCGCCCAAGGACGGCAGTTGATCAGGCATGCTCAGTCCATTCTGGGGACTGCTAAACAAGTTCAATCAATATTCAACATGAAGAGGCAAAGGACCAATCAATAGTCCATATGAAGAAGTCAGGTATAGTAGGCCTACTCAATCAATCATTGAGTATACTCATCTCAACCAGGTTTTTAATCACAGACTAAACAAATTTTAATCTTCACACGACTTTATGGAATTTGACTGTGATCAAGATGCAGCAAGAGAGCTAATTGCCTTCTTTTCTCTCCTTCTCTTTCTCCCTTTCCTTTTTCTCCCTTGCTGAAAGTCTGCCGTTTCTGGAGCGGAAAGAAGCTGGCGAGCGCTCATATTCCCTAGTTCGGAGCACTTTAGGATATCTGCTCTGACAGAATGCAAATGCCGTGGGGGAGAGCATGGGGGAAAGCCTGGTCATGCCTTGATTTGCCGGCTACACAACTGAGGCTTCGCTTCAACAGTCGTGACACAGGACTCATGGCATTGCTAAAATATAAAAACACACACAGTCAAAATAAGGTCATTAGGGAAACAGGAAGCATGACTCGCTTTGCAAAAGGGTGAAAAAATAGAAATGCTCCCCCACTATTAGGGAATGTATTGTTTGCCCCGCTCTCCCTCTCTTAAGAACTTTTAATCCATCCTCCGAGCAGGCAAGCATGTCGAAAATTGCAGAGTGTAGACAGACTGGGGAGGGGGAGAGAGAGAGAGAGAGAGAGAGAGAGAGAGAGAGAGAGAGAGAGAGAGAGAGAGAGAGAGAGAGAGAGAGAGAGAGAGAGAGAGAGAGAGAGAGAGAGAGGGTGTGTGTACAAGACAGAAAAGGAGAGAGAGACATTGCTGGCAGAATTTTCTGGGTTCTGAGTTAATTGCAGGTTCCTTTACTGCAATTACTCCAAAGCTCTTTAGTCTAATGAGAACATTGCTACAGTTCTGTGCTGGTCAAGGCACCATGCTTGGCCAAACACACACACACACACACACACACACCTCAGCTTCAGCCACTGTGCTGACACCAGCAATCCCCTTTGACCTTTCTGTGACGACAATGATATCAAGGCAGGGCAAGACCTGACTGCTGACGCCCAGACTGGAGGAGGTGGATGGATGGATGGATGCATGGATGGATGGATGGATGAAAGGAGGAGGGGTGTAGATGAGGAGAGGACGGGTGATTGGTCTAGACTGTAGACAGTGTGTGAGACAGGGAAGAGGCATGTTCCCTCCAGAGAGAGTGGTTGCTATGAGGAAAAAGCGAGTGAGAAAAAGTGGTGGTGGGGGGGGGGGAGCTTTTTAAAAAAGCACATCTTCAATGGAGTCTCTCTTTTTCTCTGCCTTTCTCTCTGCCACATACACACATACACACCTCACATTCCCTGAAAGACATTACAGATGTATGTATGGACAAACAACACACACACAGTCACGTACACAGACCATGTCTAAAGCTTTAAGAATTACCACTTGGGGAATGTGGAAATATTCCATACAATTTCATTGGACGACCCCGTTCCCACCTACCTCCGTTCTCCCTTCTCATGAGGTCACTGAACCTTTCACTCAATCCCCAGCCTCAACATGAGCTGGCTCCCATACATTTCACTGTGGATCAAAGCCAGAGCACACAGAAAAGCTGTTCACAAGGCTTTAAATACACTGCAATGCTATTAGCCTCGGTCACATCGATAGTCAGGCACCCTTTTTGCACAAGACTCCGCACAGTGACTGGCAAGAGATTTCACAGAATTAGATATGTATGAGTAAAGTCTTACAACTGTTTCCCCTTTCTCAAATCAAATCCCAGGCAGACTTAAAGCTTGAGTCTGAGAGAGAGCCGCTATTTCCAGCGTTTTTACATAAGGTCAGTTGGGCAGTACTTGAAGGCCTCTCTAAGGCTCTCTAAGGTTTGAGCTTGGATACATTTAACAAGATGGTCATTTCTTGGGAGGAGTATGCCTAGCAATACTTAAAAAGTGGGTCAAATACTGCACTAGCTACTAATTGTTTAGGCTACTTCTTGGAAGAACTGATGGCTGTATCTTGTCTGGCGACTACCCCCAGACAAGATAAAAAAGGTCTTTTTTTGTTTGTTTGTTTTTCAAAAAGGTCAGTTCCCAAAAGTATATCCTGATGCCTTAATATACTCAATTTATTATATATCAATCAAGTTAACTTTACATTGATAGCATAGTATATATTGAAGTTGTCTTAAGTTGTTTGATGCACTTCCTGTTGTATGTTCGTATATATTTAAACTGCTTGCTGTGCAACCAATTGTCCCCTCGGGGACATTAGAGATGACCTTTGCCAAGAAATCTGACTAGATGGCTTTCCGGAGAACAGCTCCCACACAAACTCAAAGCTGTCTGTAATCAATCACACGTAACCCATTGCTCCACAAAGAGCAGGTCTCGTCAGGTTGGCTTTCTCAGCCAACGCTTAGCACACATTACGTTGCGCAACCCCAGTCACCTTTTTATTTAAGGCAGGCATGCACTTAAGTTAAGTCTGTCACATAAGCCGCCATTTGCTTACGTTCCCCTATATGGTGTCATTATGTAAATGTGTGGTATCACTGTGATTGGATTAACGAGCACATGGCGATTAGCCTGTTGTTCCTGACGCCACAGGGGGGGCATGCTGGATGCTGAACGGCAAGGGGAAATTGAGGGAGGGGGGGGGCAGCTTTGTTACACCCCAGAGGTGAAAGTTGGGAGGTCGAGAGATAGTGTGTGTGTGTGTGTGTGAATGGGGGGGGGGGGGGTGTCTTGATTGTTAACGAATATAAATACCCCCAGAGAGGTGTGTGGGTGAACACAGGGAGGAAGTGCTGCACATGAGGGGCGCTTTGAGGTTTTCTGCAAGGCTTCCTCTTAAACTCTGTCTCAGAGCTGATACACAGTTACCTCACTCACGTCAGATCATGCGCTACGTAACTTTCGTAAGGCACTTCCGCGCAACGATCTGATGTTGAAGCCCATCAGAGAGATTTCAAGCCATTATTCTCTAACCGGACCAATCAGGGAAGCTAGCTGCTGTAGAGGGTGTGACGTAGCGAATAAGCAACTGTTTTGAATCCAACCAATCCAACAAACGTAACCAGCGTCATCGGTTGGTTTCGATGTGGTTGGCTGCAGTGTACGTCAATTAAATTGATGGACAAGCCGTTTGCCCAGTTAGATTCAAGGATTTCTGGCTCCTGAAATATCTCGTCTATCGCTGAATATCAGATGAACGCGCGTAGCGCTACATCTGACGTGAGTGAGGTAAGATACACAGGCCTTAGGCCTACTGTACCTACAACTACCATCCATAGTTAGCAGCTAATAGAAACCAAGAAAATATCTTCCTTATCCCACCTATAATATGGCATGGTCACAACTACAAGAAGTTAGACCAGTCAGGCCAAACTACCACTACCGGTAGTTAGGTTTAAGGATTGCTGAGTTTAAGAGGAATCTACTCACATGTTTTTTTTTAGCTTTCCTCTTAACTCTTTTTACAGTTGATCAACTCAGTATAATACTAACTCTATTGTCATTTTTTTTATTTGAAAGCTCACAAAATAGTGTAGGTTTAATGTGACAATTTGGTGGCAAATCATACCATTAAATCTTTCATTGATTTTCTTTGTCAGGTTCCTGACTGGCTGTTATGGCATTACTGTACAGACTGACCTCATTTAATGAGAGAACTGTTGGAGCACATGCAAAGTGTGCCGTTTTGAATTTCATTTGAATCTTTTTTTTTTTATCAAGGAAACAGGTTTGGATATGCTGATGCTGTGATAGATCAATCAAACCCCATCAACTTACACACATGCAGAAACATGCAGTATAGAGGTGCATGCATCTGTGTCTATGGGCATATTTATGAGCAGGTATGAAAGGAGAGGAAACTTTGATAAGACGTAGCAGGTGCGTTGTACAAGAGTGTGTGTGCGTGTGCGTGTGTGTGCGTGTGTATGTATGTGTGTGTGTGTTCTCTACAACAGGAAGAGGGTAAAACAAAACCACAGGTGTCAATCTCATGGTGTATTTTCTTTCCAAAGGTCTCAGGCAAACCTGCTACATTCCAAACCAGTGTGCAACAAAACACAAGCACACACACACATAGACCATCTCTCTCTCTCTCTCTCTCTCTCACTCTCCCTCCCCCCCCCCCCACACACACACACACACACACACACACACACACTCTCCACACACACACACACACACACACCATTACTGGTGCATGTAGATTTTGAACAAAAAAAATACTAAAGAAGATTTGCATGGCCACACAGACACACCCAAAAGAGAATGACCATTTTAAGGGGGGCCTGGTGTTAGGACTCATAACAAACTCACTTCCTCTGACTTCCTGGCATTTCCTGTTAGCCGTGATTCATGCCCGTGCCATCTCATCGTCTCTTACTCCTTTATGACTTTCATGACCTGTATCTCCCCTTTCATACCCCCCCACACACACACACACACACACACACACACACACAGCTGTTTGTCCTCTTTTATGGTCATGCTTCACACTTGTAGCCTCTATAGTAACATTACCCAGGTGGTCAATATAAATGGTCACAATATCCCTTCTTTTGGCTATTTGCCTACTTTTTTTCTTTTTCTCTTGCCTTTGTAGGTCTTCCAAAACGTTGGGAATGTGCTGACTCATTGGCAGGGGGCAGGATGTGAGCAAGCTGTGTAAGTTAACTCAGTTACAGAGGGCTACTGGGATTTCAGAGGTCATCACATGTAACTGATTAAATGATTTGGGCTGACATAAGTCTACCATTGTTGGCCTTCCTTAACATGTTTGTAAATGTTCAAGCTATGGAGAGAGCGAGAGAGAGCCTCAATTCTGTGAAATATTGGCTGCCTGATGGCATGAGACTTGCTTTTCAAACAGACTTGAAAGCAATGTGTGTGTTCTTTTCTTCATTTCTATAGGAGTTTGCATCCTCCTCTCCTTTCCATAACACATGACCCTGACTCTCACTTCTCAGAGTACTGTACCTGCCTCACACCTCTTAGTTTTTGCCAATATTACTGCCATTTTTAGAGTCAATTTCACTACATTTCGCATTATTTTTTTCCTCTTTTTTCCCAAAAGTTCTCTGGGACCATTGGTGGTTTAATGCCAAAGGAGGACATAAAACATGCCTGATATTATCAATTGAGCTTACAAGGCCTCATTTGGCAATCAGACAGAAGGAGGCAAGGGCGTCTGTGCCAACAAGATCCAACACAAACAAAAGCGCACGTGTTGAATAAAACACTCCAATCCCCCCCCCCTCCTCCTCCTCCTCTTTTCCGTGATTCCCTTTTTCCTCTCTCTGTACCTCCCTTTTCGCCCTATTCATTTCAAGGCCCAGACTTTTCCCCATTTCTATCCCTCTCTCCCGGAGCCACGTCTTCCTTGTTGTTGTTCAAGAAGCACCCGACTTCTCCAGTTTTCCACTACAGAAAGACCAGCCCTCGTCCTTCCCAGCTGTGTAAGAGGGAGACGCCGCCAAAAATGACTTTTTCACTGGGAAGCGACTTTCCTTTCGCCTCCAGCTGGGCAAGTCTGTAGCGATGGCTCTATGCCACGCTGGCTTTCTCCAATTTCGTTGCCAAGTCGTTTGCTTTAGGAGCAAATTGTGAATAATCGGTAGTCACTAGAGTTATACCCTACTGACGTTATAGGCTATGATATGTAGGGGTTGGGAATTGCATGGTTAAAGGACACGTTTTCAATGGTAAAACAGTTTTATAAGAAACGCCGCAGAGAGGGGCATTTTTTTGTGATCGGCACAGTGCAGCATTGAGGAATAAAAGGGGGAGGGGGTTTAGACACGGACCTAGCCTCCACATGTTCATCTCTTTTGTCAGCGACCAGAGGCTGGCCTTTCCAAAGGTAGCCTGTTAAGTTTTCACTTTTGACTTTATACGACTCGAGTTGAGAACCAGTTAGAATTTAAGACATTCTCGGTAGACAAAAAAAGAAAAAGAAAAAAAAAAGGCCTAGATTAACACCATTCTGCTTGTAGCCGCACTACACTATAGAATTAAAACTTAGTGTAGGACGCAGTCTAAGGTTTAAATGTTTCCTACTGTAAGAGAGTAGCCTAGTCTATTAGGCTATTGAAATTATATGAGCTAGCCAAAGGCCGAGATTGAACACGTTACCCATGTTGATTTGAACAATAGAGCAGACAGGTAAACGGCTGTGGCTCAACAATGCCTTCCCAACTCCCAATTGCTTATAGTCTAGGCTACATAAAAAATATTTTATCAAATCAGGCTACGCGACTAAGTTCTTATACCGTAGGCTTCTTAGAATAAAATATGGGTCAATGCCAGATTGCTTGATTTAATTCTCACGTTCACGAACCGCTTCCAATGCGAGGAAGCCTTATTTGACTGACACCGATTGATTTAGCAATTATGTCATTAATGTCTACAGCCGTCACAGGTAGGCTATTGCCGCACTTTGGTTACACAAAACAGTAATATGATCGCAAAATCGAAACACGGTGGTCTATCCTAGTAGCCTATAAGGACGCTTAGACCATTCATAACAAGCGCTATGCGAGTCGCACGATACATTGTTGTACATTGTAACAGTTTGTGACAAAGACAGGATTTCATTTGTTGCTGGCCTTAGCTTGCGCTACACCTTACCTCACAATCGTAAAGATCCGTTAGTTGGTCAATAATCCATTCTTCCAGATTCAGTCTCTTCCTTAATTCTTTCCGGTCGTATTTTACGGTCACTCTTCCCTGCTTCCGAACGGGAGTCTCAGGCTCCTCGGTACCAGGAGGCGTCTGGAAGTACACACGGGGCTGTGGGCTTGATTCTGGGCTTGTTACCGCCGCCATAGTCCGTCAATGTCCTCTTGATGCTGTGGGTACAAACTCGGAGGTGTTCTTTTCTTCTCCGTGACGGTGTGCTGGTCAGTCAGCTTTGAAATGCCGCTACAAATGTGCTATTGTTCGTGATATGCAAATTTGCATGGCATTTGGCAACTTTAAGCGTTTTGAATGGCAGATAAGGACCATAGAAGTTAAATATGTAGACTGGTTAACAAGATAGCTTCACAACAATTCAGTCTGTTTCGAGGCTAAAAAGTAGACGAACGTTACCTCTATTGCATTCAGTTCAGTCAAAGCATCCGCTCCTCGTGGGTCTCTGCTTGTGACTGAGGAGTCTACTTCAGCCGGCGGTGATTTCCGGTCAGAACAACTTCGAAAAAGTTTAAGATGCAGTCAAATTATTATGATAACGGAAATGTTCAATAAAGGAATGTTTGTTTTTATTCCAATATAACGATCATTCTCTCTCTTGTCCGATCTGGTTTTGTTCCTCCTCTGCTTTCCTTCTGTGCCTCTCCAAGTGAACGCTGCAGTGCAAATATCCCCCCTCCCCTTCAACCTCTCTCTCTCTCTCTCTCTTTCTCTCTCTCTCTCTCTCTCTCTCTGGCAGTAACGTTAAATAGGCTCAAGGAACATATGTCCACTCACTCACTACAGCTTTCTCAAAGCCTGGTTATTCAGAGCTGAAAGAAAGAATGGTATACATTTTGTAAGTTTTACTTTATTTTCACTTAAAAAAATAAGTAGTGAACATGGAACATTACATTAAAGTAGTTTATTTTATAATGAAGTTGTTACCTAGGCCTACATGTCAAATTGTGGCCTGCAGGTGTTTGAATAATTGCCATAGTGCCACAGAAACAATCTGACTACAATTCATTGAACAGCTCAAAGAGTTCCCCAACGGCTAGCCCTTTTTGCTAAAAAGCCCAGCTTGTAATTTACCTCAGGGTTGAACAATTAACACTGAAAAACCTCCCTAAATTTTTAACAGTAGGGAAATGTCAGTTGCAGGTCTTCAAGTGGAGTGGCAACATTCCTTCAAGTCAGGGGTAACTGGCCTATTGTGTGTGTCACAGCAGGGGACAGATTCCCTGGCGAGAGAAGCTGAAACTTTTAATTAGTGGCAAGTAAAGTGTGCCTAGGAGCCACGCTGGCAAGGGCCTCTTCCACCAACCTCATCCCTACAGAATATTGGAATACCACAATACAGTAACCACAAGGCTTCAAAGTGGGGTGCCATGCAGGCGTTGGTTGGAAACAACTGGTAGTGAGGCCTTAACTACCACCTTAAGCGACTTTGCTCCACAATGTGTGCGCACAGCCCCGAAAGATACGAGGATAAATAATTCAGTGCCTGGTGTCTGGATCTTACAGTCCAATAGGCCCAGTCATGCTCACTTTAACACACTTCGACTGAGAAATGTATGCACACACACACAGACACACACACACACACACACTTTCTCTTTCACACAAAGCATGTAGGTATGTCCCATAAATCAAAATGACCATAAACAAAAAATAACCATAATAAATCACAGTATAAGTAGCCTAGGTTAAGAGAAAAAGAAGACAGGCTTTCATTTGCAGACAGATAACATGGATGTGTTTCATGACATTCGGGCACAATTCAGCATGTATTTACTATAGCTACACAAGGGAGGGGGGGTCACAGAAATGCTAGCATGTAATATTTAAGCTGGAGATGGCTGTTGCCAGACTGTTTGCCACATCCATGTGTAGCCTATGCCTATCCAGATGTGAAACTTGGGCCTTTGTTTCCATGGCCATAACTTGTGCTAGGCTCTAAGTAGAATGGGAATGTATGGGGACATGAATGGGCGCAAGGCTTTATGTGTGAAAGTGCACGTACTGTACATGACATGTGTATACAGTACATGTTCTCCAAAGCGAGCAAAGGGGGAACTGATAGTCTTATACCATGTCCGAATTTGGTTTCAGAAGGACCTTCCAGTTTTTGCCGGCTTGATGTGACACAATAAACACTGTCTGACTCTTAGAATGAGGTTTACATAAGCCAGTGGGTTGAAAATATTTAGCTGCCAAGACTCTGCCTGCGAGTTAATTGTTGGAAAGCAAGAGAAAGTTGGGGACAGAGAGCATCAGTGTGTGAGTGTGTGTGTGTCTACGTGTGTGTATACTGTATGTGTGTGTGAAAGCGAGGGAGAGGGTTCAAGAGGACAATCTTAAGCCTGAGACGAGTTTAACACACAAATCTGCTCCTTAATCTCTCCGCCCACGATCTCGCAGTTCACCCCATCAGCAGTAGTCACCCGGGCAACCAAATGGGAATTCAAGAGTTCAAAGGTCAACTTCTCACAGCCTCGAGGGTAATGAAAGCTGGCATACGCCCAGACACATGATCACAATTTGTCCCCAAAGTAAATATGACAAAAACATTCATTCCAAAGACAAAGCTTGGCAGCTTCTTTTGTTGTTGAGTGTCAGCCAGCCATTTTCATGTCGTTTAATATTAGGTCACTTCCTCATGTCTGTATACTGCCACCTGGCTGAGGTTGATGGTGACACATACTTGTGGTTTCTGCTGATGGTGCTGGAATGTCAGAGAGGGGAAAAAAATAAAGCTGACCAAAAGAAATGTCCTGCTTTACTACAGCCATTGTTCTTTGTAAAGTGTATTCTAAAACATTAAGCAAGGGAGAAGCTGCTGGAGACCAAGCCATCGTGCTTAATAGACTGAATAAAATGTCACTGTGGGGAGAGGAATGCCCCTAGCCACTGTAGAGGGTGGTTTCATGGGGAAAGACAACAACAGAAACAAAAGAGAGAGAAAGAGAGAGAGAGAGAGAGAGAGAGAGAGAGAGAGAGAGAGAGAGAGAGAGAGAGAGAGAGAGAGGGAGGCGAGGAGGAGATGGCAGTGGAACGTAGGGTGAAAATGACCTATATTTAGCACAGAACTCTTATTACTTCCAGATCTCTGATGACAACAATGGCAACGAGATAAAGGCACAGGAGAGAGATGCTAATTGTGGAGGTGAGAGGTGCATGGCGCCTGTGAAAACAATACTTGATGAGAAGATAAGTAGGGTTAAAGCTTATTAAGGCTCAGGTGGGTTGTAGTCTATACACACCTGTGAGCTGAGTCACACAGCAAGGCCCACCTGTGGAGGAGAGTGGGGATTCACAAGTTACATACAGTACATGTGGCTTAGAACAACCTCACCATGCTGAAATACCCATGTAGTTATATAGCCTACATTGTCATTGCATAAACATCTTGTAATGTGTTTGTAATGTGATTATGCACTATAGTTTTTTTTCCAAAATGAAGAATGAATGCAATGTTGAATTATAAATACATTTGATTTAAATAATTAAAAAATATGCAATAATTAAATTATATTTTAGTTAATTTGAATTGGCATTATGTAGGCTACACAGAAATTATCCTGCATTTAGCTTTGTTTCTTTAATATTTGCAACTGTGCCATAACTAATCATGAAAAAAATGGTTGAATCTGGAAATTAAAATGAAACAGCACTAGTATTCCTTCTGCACCCCTTTGATAGCCACAATACTGACTTTACTAGCAAGATCATCAGATAACAAGTGTATTTTATAGTAATGGGGGAAAGTAACATCCATTCAGCATGTTATATTTTGTTACTCAATTAGGGAATAAATAATAAAGCCAGGAAGACCCTGACTGACTGATAAAAACAAGTTGATTAATCTCAGCTGTATTAATTAAAAGTAGGTTAATAAAATTCTGAACTCTGAAATATGACCCTTTTATCCACTTTTATATTATCAAATGGTCATGTGGATGAAGTTGTGGTTGAGTTAGTGGAGTTTAACAGTAATGCAGTTTGATAACCACTAGAGGGTGGAAGTGGATAGCTGTTTCAAAGATCAGGGGCACGCGTAGACAGCACAAGGGAGTCTGTGTTTAAACAATGAGGCTTTTGAAGCCTTTTTCCCTCTTTGCCAGTGGCCAACATTTTTGCTTTTTACGGAGTAACGTGATCACACACCCCAGCTACTGTTGACAGTCAAGAGATTTTCATTAAGACTAAGAAGGAGGAGAGAATGCAACAGTGAAACAAAAAGATGTGGATGAAGTAAACACAACCATGTCAAATTTGTAAATCATTGAAAGAAGTCATGGGGGTCATATGCTAGGCCGCAGCAGTTTGAAGGTAGCCTACATTCACAGACATGCTTGACAACCCCCCAAGAGAGGGAGCAGTGATATTGCTCATGGGGAGAGAGAGAGAGAGAGAGAGAGAGAGAGAGAGAGAGAGAGAGAGAGAGAGAGAGTAATGCTGCAAGACAGCAAGATGAGTGGTGTTGCGGAAATGAAAAACAGGCCTATTTAAAACTTTAAAAAAGAAGAAAGGTCTATAAGTATAAATCAAACCTAATCTATTAAAATAAATCAGACATTTGCTCTGTGAGAGAACAGACGTTTGCCCACAGATGGGTCTGGGAGTTGAGGGAGATATAGGGAGAGCAGTTAGGCCTATGCGTTGCTTATCAAGAACATTTGAGTGGTGATGCCTATTCCATTGGGTCTTAGAATAACTTATTTCAATTGTTATAATACTTCCAGAGACGCCTGTACTGACTAAAAATCATATTGACATTGAATTTATTAATTTAACATTTGGGATAAGTCAGCAGGCCTGCCAATGAAACTGTTAAAGGGCTCTAGAGAAGATTGTGTATAGTCTGTAAAGTTGGGGTAAGGAGAGGTGGCGTTTGGTTTATCCATATGCACAGGTGTAGACAGGTCCAAGATTTCACAGGTCATTTTTTTCAGTGCTGCTGACGCAACTGTCAAGTGCAAGGTTCTCCAAGAATGCGACGCTCATTAGTGGGGTGACCACATTTCACCTCACCATTTGGTTATCAAACACAGACAAAGAATGTTAGAACTTTAATTGTTAGAATTGTTGAATTGTTAGAACTTTAATTTGTGTCGACCCACGTAAAGCTTTCAGGTAATGCTTTGGTCGAACCAACGTGGATTAGCTTGAGCAAACCTGTTGATACTTGTTTAACCAACAGCTGAATAACTGTGGGAGCTGAGCTGCTCCATGTTGATTATCCAGACTGACGGTCCCAGAGCTTATCAATTTGAATTCTTTCAAATGCACACGATACAGGCTTTTTTTTAATATTTCATAATAATCCCATATTATTTTGGCCAACTATTTAACTGCAATGAAACTTATAAAGATTGATTCCCTAGAGAAAAATTCGCAAGGGATGTAAATCTAGAGGCGTATATCATATTTGACATTCTTTTAGGGTGGTGGTGTTGAATCAATTCCAAAAACTTAGTATCAAACTGCCCCTTTAAGAGAATTGCTCTAAATATTTGACAATTTCTTTATCCTATTCTCTTGCGTTTCTGGCGTGTTTTATCCCGCCGTAGCCTATACTCATGCAAGAGGAACACGCCTCTTGAAGAAGAAGAATGGAATGACAACGTTAAAAGCCCGTCTGTAAAGACTGAAAAAAAAAACACTCCCCCGACTGCTCGTTTTCCCTTCACTTCCTTACTCCCTCTCTCTCTCTCCTTCCCCGTCCTTCTTTCGCTCCCCCTTTCACTCGCTTATTTCTAGAAAACATGAAGGAAAAAGAAGAGAAGATTCTGGCGAGGACGAAAGTCAAGGGAAAGTTTTAAGAAGTACTCGAAGGTCTGGAAACAAGGGCGACTTTGGAGAGCGGATGGACGGGAGGAAGGAAAAGATCAATTCAGCTGTATGGCATGATAAACGGATAAACATAAACACCGCTTGAAATCATAAACTCCAATCAACTGCGCAGCGCCATTCGCCACTCGTCGCCCCTGGTGCCCTGAATGTGTGACTTTGAACTGGGAGATTTTTGCAAGCTTCACTCTTGAGCTGTAGCGTCTGGTCTGAACACAAGAGACAGGGCGTTTGGCACGTCAGAACTCTCCCCAGAAAAAAATCTTAAATTCGAGGAGTAGGGTGCCGACCAGGGCAAGACGCCGAAACCGGAGGAGAGGCGTTGCCACCCGCCGTAAGTGCAGAAATGGCTGGGGCGAAGCCGGGCGTTCATGCCCTGCAACTTAAACCGGTATCCGTCCACGAAACACTGAAACGGGGGAGCAAATTTATCAAATGGGACGAGGTAAGTGTATTGTCGTGAATCAAGTCTGAACACCAACAATCCGAATCGTCAAACACATAAAGCAAACTTATTTAACTGTTTGATTTCACTGGATTTGTAAATAACACCAGGGCTATCATGTTAACAAGTGGTGGTAACCTTAGTCATTTAGCAGGGGGTTGTGATCCACTGACACCCGAGGGCACGAGCAGGCAACCAGTGGCTTCTGATATCTGTGAATTCTTGTCAAGCAAGTTTTTCCTGGGAAGACATTTAATTACATTCTGACTTTCTTTCCGCGTTGTTCGCGCAAAAATGTTATTGTTATTACCGTAAATGTGGTTGTGGTGTCCATTTACAGTACGTTTTGAGCCTAACTTACACATTCACGTGCGTCAGAAGGGAACTTTTGTTGCTTAAATCGTCTGCAACGTTAGTGGCATGTTGGTTGTCCAGATAAACGAATACATTGTTATTTGGAGTGGAAGGTTTCATTATCTGTAGACCAACTTGAACTTTAGTCTTCCGCGTAGTTTCTGTTCTGGCAAAGTCTTGTTCTCTTGGTATGCATGCGCCCAAGCGTATGCTTTCCAGTATGTGGGGGCCTGCTGCTGGGGAGTGAGCGAGAGAGAAAGAAAACAGACTATGGCCTGTACCCACTTCAGCTACAGTAAAATGTTTCCCGATTGTCTGAAGCTGACTCATATAAAAAAAATAGGAGCCCAGGCTCTGGCCTCTTGCCCTGTGAGCCTACTCCACCTAATGATCACACTATTGTTGTGTTAGTGACAAATAGTGCCACTGGGCAATGGGCATGTACGTGTAGTTGTTAAGATTAATCCATTAAACTGTTAGCTTCAGAGTCTTTGTCACCAGTTTGCCATTTATCTTTTTCATTATAACACTGATGCTGAATGTATGTTCTATAGCAGATTATACTCCTCACCATGCTTTATTGTTTGTTTGTGTGTGTGTGTGTGTGTGTGTGTGTGTGTCTTTGAGAGAGAGAGAGAGAGAGAGAGAGAGAGAGAGAGAGAGAGAGAGAGAGAGGCAGGCAAGGTATAGACAGTGAGCCAGCTAGTCATTGGCATCAGTAAGTTCAGACAAGAGTACCAGACACACACACATTCACACAATCTCACATTCACACTCATACGTACACACACACACACACACACACACACACACACACACACACTCTCACTCACTCACTCACTCACACACACACACACACACACACACACACACACACACACACACACACACACACACACTCTCTCTCTCACTCACTCACTCACTCACTCACTCACTCACTCACTCACTCACTCACCACCACTCACTCACTCACTCACTCACACACACACACACACACACACACACACACACACACACACACACAGAAATCAGGCCACACCATGCAAGCTGACCTTGGGGTTAATGATTTTTGAGAGTGAACAAGCTGTACCAGTACTGATCAGCCTGACTGTCTAGCTGTCCATTGCAAATGATAACCAGTAATGACCACAGCCACACCGGGTCTCCCATGCCTGCCAACACAGCCCAGTCTTTTCCCTTAAAGCTATACAGGCTCTTATTAAATATCTGTGATGTTCATGTGTGATCTGTGATGTCATATGTGTGTACTATTGTACACACTATTTGTTGTCTTGTTTGTGGTTGAATGAAAATAAGAAGCTCAGAACATACACACCTTTAATAGGCTTATGGTAAAATAATACTTTACTAATCCCCTAAATGCATCCATTAAAACATGATCTGCATAATACATGTACACATGATCTACATGCACACTATTAAAAAACAGCTCCAATTGTGTGAAATTTAAGGGTACGAACTTGTAAAGTGATGAAGTGACGATACATGTATGGAAATGTGCAGAGGGATGCTCTGGTGACCAAGAAAGTGCCTGTGCAAAACGTACAGGGTAAAGTAGCCACTCAGTATGAAAAATAACACAATAAGCCACTAGTGTTATGCAAGAAGGTACATAGATGAAATTGCATAACTTCTAATCGCATCATAAGCATATTTGACATCAATCAAATTTACAGCGTCAAATTAGTAAGCTTTCCGTTACTGTTTGAAGGCAGTTTTATTGTCAGTAGAATAAAATGATCCCTTGTTTAGAATTCAACACTGATGAATGCTGGGTAGCCAATCTTCTTGATTTTTGCCCTTGTTCACAAACAGTAGACTGCCTGTCTTGAGTCATTATAGAACAACATACAGATACTCGATTGTCACCTTTTCATCCACTGCCTCATTTTCTGTGGCCTGTAAGCCCACGCAGGCAGCTCTGTGCTGTCGGTGAGATCTCCCATTAGTTATTATGTAGCTTTGCAGAGCCAATCTGCCAGCGGTGGCCCGTTCAGTCCTGGTCAGTTAAGACAGAAGGAGCCTGACCATTGCTACGGTAACAGAGGGCTGAGCAAATCAGAAAATGCTCTTGTGGCACATGACACTGTGTGTGTGTGTGTGTGTGTGTGTGTGTGTGTGTGTGTGTGTGTGTGTGGTGGGGGAGGGATGAACATAGCTTGGGATAATGTATTGATATAGATTGCATCTCTTTCACATGTTGTTGATGATGTTGGTCGTTTCTCATTTGGTCAAACACTGATGATATCCAGAAGAGGGAAAAAAAAATCCCACTGATTGCCGACGGGAAGATGGATATTTGTCTTCTAAGCTGTCAGGAATTTTTCACCCCCCCTCCCTCTCTCTTTCTCTTTCTGCCTTCTTCACCCACTCCCTCTATCTATCTTTCTCGTATGCTTTTCCCTCTCTGAAGGGAATTCCCAGGAAGTCGTTGGGATCTGTGATTAACTGTGCGAAACACTGTATAGAAACAACATGCCTCTTTCTCTCTCCCTCTCCCTTTCCCTCTCCCTCTCTCACTCATATTCTCTCTCTCTCTCTCTCTCTCTCTCTCTCTCTCTCTCTCTCTCTCTCTCTCTCTCTCTCTCTCTCTCTCTCTCTCTCTCTCTCTCCATGGAGAAATGATGGAAGCCGGAGAGGAAGAGTTGGGATGAGCAAGAATGGGTGGAGGGTTGTTAGAAGAAGGGGGTGGCAGTGGCAGCAGCGGTGGCAAGGGCGGTGGTGGAGATGTGCTAGAAATAAAAGGAAAAGAGCGAGAGAGAGAATGCTGTGTGTTGGAGAGAGAGAGAGAGAGAGAGAGAGGGAAGAGAATGTGTGTTCGGTAGAGAAACACATTCCTCATCCAGGAACCAAATAAGGAGATATAATTTTGAGAAAGTGCTGCAAAGATTTGGTTGGGGACATTGAGTGTGTTTTGGAGAGGGGGAGAGTGAGAGAAAGAGAGAGAGAGGAGAGAATTGGAGTGTATGTGAAAACAAAGAAAAAATAAACAACAGGCAAGACATGAGCCTAACACTGTGCTTTCCTTTCCCCATCACCCTCTCTTTGTGCCCCTCTTTCTCAGCTCTGCAGAGGAGACTTCATCCCTCCTTTTCCTTTGCTCTCTCTGCAATTCTCTCTCTCTCTTCCTCATCACCATTCATCCATCTGCTACAATTTGCCTACAATTTCATCTTTCTTGGTCTCTCTCTCACTCACTCTCTCACTCACTCTCTCTCTCTTTCTCAAACACACACACACACACACACACACACACACACACACACACACTTTTTAGCTAAGCTAACCGATTCAGGATAATGCAAATTGTTGACATGAGAGAACCTGCCAGCAGACAAAAGCATATGATGCGTCCCATAAACACATAAATACAACACTTTCAAAAACTATTATGTACATCCCACTTTACTACCCCTCTCTCTCTCTCTCTCTCTCTCTCTCTCTCTCTCTCTCTCTCTCTCTCTCTCTCTTTCTATCTCTTATCACCATGTACTTACTAGCCTCACCCTCATGCTAAAGTATATAGCAGTGTTGGAAACTGAAGTGGAGCTCTGTTTTGCTAGTCTGTTTAGCCTCTGCCGTAAAAACAAAACTTCATATTGTCCAGCTCACCGAGTTGAAGAGGCAGGTCTAAACAACACTGAACCGTAATTATATGGACAACCATCGCAGTCAGAAACGCAGGAACATCCAATCACTTGAGTTAACGGTAACATAGAAAAGCAACAGTGTTAAAAAGAACAAGTGGGTTAGTGTCTTTCTATAGACGAGTGCTGTTGTATGGTTGTCTGAGCAAAGGTTACTTTCCAGCTCAGCTCGTTAAGATGACTGGGTGAAAATATGTGACAATTACAGGCTTTACATTGGTGTGTGTATGTGTACAGTACTGTGTGTGTGTGTGTGTGTGTGTGTGTGTGTGTGTGTGTGTGTGTGTGTGTGTGCGTGTGCGTGCGAGTCAGATTGTGTGTAATGAGCCGGTCCATGTGTGTAGGTGTTTTGTGTTGACGTTTGTTGGTGTTGTGCACGGCGTTGTGAATGCAGTGGTCCTTTGATTGCCCGACAATTGTTTGCAGTTCAAATGAGCATTGCTGGTATTCCCTGCCTGTTTATGCTTGGTTAAAAAAGTAAATGTTTTGCCAAACCTTATGTTGGAAGGCAATGTAGGACTGTGTTTGGTAGAGGTACATACAGCTGTTAGATGAAGCTGTTAGGTAAGTAACACAGCGCTGTGTGTGTGTGTGTGTGTGTGTGTGTGTGTGTGTGTGTGTGTGTGTGTGTAGGAGTGTGAACACGTGTATGGATGTGCTTCTTTCCTTGAATGACTTCCTGTTCCAGCTTGTTGGCCTATTTCCAGAGCCAAAACATTTCTCCCCCCATCGTATCAACAACACACAAACACACACACAAGCCTAGTTTCACACTCCTTTCTTTCTTTCCTTTTCCCTCTCTTTCTTTCTTTCTTTTTTCTTTCTTTCTTTCTTTCCTTTTCCTCTGTTTATTTCTTTTTCTGTGTGTTTCTTTATTCTCACTCACTCTAGCTCTTTCTCCTTCCTCTCTATCCATTCACCTCTTGGTAAATTTAATTTAGGTGAATTCGGTTAAAGTTCTCTGACATCTTTAGCCTTGTCCTATTGCTGCGAGTTTGCTTTGCAGTAGGGGTTTCCCCTTTCAAGCAGTAAACATGTCTATGTGAATGAACAGTGTATGTGTATGTAAATATGTTTTTGGCATGCGTGGTGTAGTCCAATATAGCCGCCTTGTGCTTCTCTGTTGGTCAGGTTTGAGAGCGAGGGAGGGAGGGAGGGCATGAGAGGGTTGGATAACATTGGGTGCCAAATGAAGATGAATCCTTTCATTTCAAAGGTCTCCTCTTTGTGTCTCTTTCCCAAGTGCGGTCAGAGACCAAACGCCTCTCTTGTGCAGCCACTTGTTCGTTCCACTTACCTTTCTTCTCATCCGTCTTTATCCCTTTTTTTTCTCTCTCTCTCTCTCTCTCTCTCTCTCTCTCCCTCTCCCTTTGTTCCTTATTTTAGTTACTCTCTGCTATCTGTCTTCATGCTCAATTTATCTTCCCGATGTTCTGTCGCTTGCCAACAGTCCTATTTGCACTCTCTCTCTCTCTCTCTCTCTCTCTCTCTCTCTCTCTCTCTCTCTCTCTCTCTCTCTCTCTCTCTTTAGTTTAACCTTTCCTCTTCCACCATCTCTCACTCATACGTTTACATCCAGCTGAGAGACCGATGCAAACATCCTGTTGGACATAACAACATTCCCTTAACACACGTAGGTACATGTGGCTATGCACACACACACACACACACACACACACACACACACACACACACACACACACACACATTTGTAAGTATCCAGAACATTTAGAGAGTGTGTTCTGTGGAGGATCTGACTTGAGAGGCCCAGCAAGGCAATGTGTGGCCCTGGCAGAGCTCCACCACCGGCTCTTCATGACTCACTAGTGTGGCTGGCAATAGAGCACTGGGCTTTGTTTCCCAAATGTTAGCAACTTTGTTGGTTGTAATGGATTTTCCCATTGCCAACCAAACGAGTTGCTAACTGGTTAGCGCTACGGCTTTGGGAAATGGACACCTGGGTATCAAATAGAGTCAAGAATTTAATACTTCAATCCAGTGTAATCACATGACTATGACCTTATGCTGGCATGCTTTGCAGATCATGGGCAATTGGAGGTCCTGAAAGTAAAATGTAAATGAGTAGGGCTGTTAAGCATAAAAATCAATCTTTTTGTGATAAAAGCATCACATTTGGTATGAAGGCTCACAAAGGGGATCTGATCTGATTTAGAAACGCGGGTGATCCAAATTTGCCCCCTGGGGGCAATGGATTTCATATTGGGAAAATGGATTGAAAGCAGCCAAAAACTTAAAAAAAAAAAAAAAAAAACTACGTATTTCACCATAAATAAATGTAGATCTAAGCACACTTTCACAAATAAGTCTTTAAACTATAATATGTGAGCTACCATATGTTTTATATATTTGCCCCTGCAATATGAAATATTACCATGAATAGGCAATGAAATGGTTAGTCATAACAGCTCATTAACATGGTTAACCTCATGCTAATGAGCTCTTATGACTACTGCAGAAATATAGACTACATTATACAGTCATGTGCTTAAGTATTTGGACTCAGTGAACACAGTTTTTCTCATTTTGGTCTTGTACAGTTACGTCACTGCAATAAAACTGAAATGAAACACATCAGATGAAGTGCGGCTGAAAACAAAATATTGCATGTAAACACAAGGGACTAAAAGTCATTTTATTAATATACATTTCAGGTGCTCAGAAGTAATTGGACAAATTAAATGAAAATAAAATGATGATTTCTCAAACCTGTTTGTTGTGGGCCTTTCTCTCCAAAGTTTAATTGTCACCAAGTGAAATGCATGCTCAATTTGGTTGAGATTAGATGGCCATTCAATGATTTTCCATTCCTTTGCTTTAATAATAAACATCTGATTTTCCTTTGCCTAGCTTTGGGTCCACCTTTATTGTCAAGCACAACTTAATCAACATATTGTACATTCAGACCGTAAGCAATAAATTGGAGTTGCCAAAGACTCCCAAGAAACATTGCTTAAGCACTGCAACCAAAACGGCAAAGTTGCCCATATTGTTAGCATTCAAATGTTTGATCCTGCTTCTCTACAGGTGTATCACCGGTAAATCGACATTCTGATTGGTTGTCGCCGTACCGCATCATAGCTCATTACATAAAGTTAACCGAAGTTTAACTGTATTTTATCGCCCAGGTCGCCCAAGTTTCGACGCCCACCACACCTGCCGCTCCATACAAAGTCAATTACTTCTGTCGCCCGTGTTGCCTGAATCGCTTTTGGCCTGAACACACAGTTAGTGGCATTTGGTTGCATTGGAGCAGACTGTCTCTGATCACCTTGGAGTTAATCCGTTGGGTTCTGCCCCGGGGAACATCATTAATAAACACTACTGTGTTACAGTCAGTCATGCACGCCCAAGCCATCATACTGTCACCACCAGATTTGACAGATGATGTGCTTTTGGATTATGGCCTGTCCAATGCGTTATCCAAACATGTTTGCCATCATTCTGATAAAGGGTTGATCTTGGCTTAATCGGTCCAGAGTATGTTGTTCCAAAACTGTCCAATACACTGTAGTTTGATATGGCCTTTCTATTCCTGAGGTCATGAGAAGCTTGCACCTTGCAGTGAACCTCCTGTTTGATCTCTTTATGGTAGTCCTATCAATATCCAGGTCTTGTTCTCTTTATGGTAGTCCTATCAATATCCAGGTCTTGTTCTCTTTATGGTAGTCCTATCAATATCCAGGCCTATCTCACAGATGCCTGGTTGTTGTTGAGGTTGTTATTATGTTCACCTTGTAAATCATCCTGTCATCAAATCCTATAATTGATAATTGATCAAATCCTATCCATTTCCATTCATACTAATGTGGTTGCTCTGGAAGAACACACACTCACTCACTCACACACACACACACACACACACACACACACACACACACACACACACACACACACACACACACACACACACAGGGCTGGTAGCAGCATGCTGTTAAGTATACGCTAACAGCCTCACAACCAGGTGAGAAACAAGCAGAGAGACGGTGAGATGAGGTGAAAAGGACAGAGAGAGAGAGACAGAGAGAGAGAGAGACAGAAAGAGAGTAATGAGGATAACTTCCTTATTCCAGTGACTTGGAATTGTCAGCAGTTTGATGGATGTTTTTTTTGCACACTCGTATAATATTACGCACAGAGATGCTGCTATTGTCAGGGCCTCCTTTATCTTGCCACTCAAAAACACACGAAGAAAAACACACAAGAAACACACACAGGATACACACTCTACCAGGGACCGTGGGCGTGAACTGATCTGTCGGCGTGAACATGTAAGTGTGAATGGATCGAGTGTGTCCTCAGTGAGACAGTTTGGAGTCTTACTATCTTTGAGTGAAGATGTAATCATGCACATTCCTCCTAGGAGGAACTTGAAAATGGGCGCTAGGGGTGGGGGGGTTAAAAAAAATGAAAAAAATGTCAAAAATGCGATCTTGTCGGAAGACGGAGGCTTTAGCCGCCCAACACATGTTCTCCCCGGCTCACCCCAGGGAGACCCTCCTCACTCTCTCATTCTCTCTCTCTCTCAATCGCTCGCTCTCTTTCTCTCTCACTCTCTCTTTCTCTTACTCACTCTCTTACACACACACACACTCACACACAGTCTGGTCTTCACCCTCGACAGGCGCCCACACAACCCCAATGGCATTGAGATACTGCACCCTGCTGTTGAACATGGCAGTGTTTAGAAAATGCCATTTCTGCCTGGGCATGCATGGGAAGAACACAAAACCAGAACTCATTCATGTTAATTGGATTGATGAGTGAGGAAAGAACAGAACATTAATGCCCTAGCATCTCTGAAAGCAGAAGTGCAAGTGCAGGCTACTGTATGCAAACTCATTTTTAAGACGTGTGTGTGTGTGTGTGTGTGTGTGTGTGTGTGGGCAACTGATAAGTTGAGATTAATGAATTAATAAATTTAAGTCCTTTAGCCTGCGGTATTAGTCTGCATTAGCCAAGTAGAATTTACTGGAAGAACTTGATCTGATACGGTCATTTACTAGAAGGGGAAAAAACGTTTTGTGTTTGGAGGTCTATCTACACTTCCATCTTATTGTATTCTCTCTACTATCTCATCTACTAGGCTATCAGCATTTCATTTTTTAACCCATTTTCTTTGACAACTCTTCCGTGATTCATTCTCCTTTTTGGGGAGAAATGGAGATGTAATATTACCAAGATTAGTTTTTTTTTTTTTTCACTGAGCAGGGAAAGCAAGGTTATTAATGTGGCCTGTTTCTTATACAGAGGCAGTTCAGTGTCGTTTACAAAAACAATTGGAAAGTTCTGCAAATGAGCGACATTAAAAGCATGAGAGAATAACAGTAAGATAATAAAAATGAAATAAGTGAATAAATGGATAACTATAATGTGAAATAAGATAAATAAAAGCATATTAAGATAAACATAAAAGAGAGACTGTAATGTACTGTGTCTCACAGAATGCAGAACACGCTGTGTCCAAACTTACAAAACCAAACAAGGCTTCTCCAAGTGAATTTGTTCAGCTTCTTTTTTTTTCCTATTCCACAAATGTGTTCTTAAGACAGTGGTCCCTGTCTGGTCGAGATAAAGAGCTTTGTTGAAGTTGGAGGTGGATTTGACTGCGGGGCGAAGCAGATAAGAGTTGTCATGCCAGGTCTCCATGCTACAATGTTTGCCAATTTCCTTAGTGAAATGTTAGCGAAATGTTAGGAAAATGTTAGAGAAATGTTTGATGGACTTAAAAACAGTTGAAGAAGTGGAGAGAAGGATGGAGAGAGAGAAAGAGAGGAAGGGCCCGAGGGAGGTGACTAAAGGTTAAGTGCACCCACATGTGAATGGTGGGAAAGAGAGTTTGATACACACACACACACACACACACACACACACACACACACACTCACACAAACACACTCACACACACACGCCTTTCATTGAGTCGCCATTGTCGAATCTGTGGCAGCCCATTTTTTATGCACTCTGTGGTCACTGGTCACTTCCGCCACAAGCTTCACCCTTGACCTCTTGTCTTTCTAATTTTTGTCATCTCTCTCTCTCTCTCTCTCTCTCTCTCTCTCTCTCTCTCTCTAGTGGACTGTCTCATCTCTCCTTTCCCCTCCCCCAGTCTCTAGAGTCCAAAGGTGAATCACTAACATCAACCTTTGCCATGTTACCAAAGTGTTGACTCATGGGTCTGACACACACACACACACACACACACACACACACACACACACACACACACACACACACACACACACCAGGAATCTGTGTGTCAGCCACAGAGGCCTGCTTGGTGTGCTGTATGATCTAAGAAACTGCAGATTAATTTCAACATGTTCAAAATCTCCAACCAGATGACACTCTCTCTTGCAAATCCCTTTGTAGACTGTTTCTCTCTCCCTCTTTCTTAATCAGTCAGTCTCTCTCTCTCTCCCTCTGACACTTATCACTCACTCACCCACCCATTTTTTGGTCACTCTTCCACTCCTTTTTTTTACCTTTCTGGGGCATGTACACTGTGTGTGTGTGTGTGTGTGTGTGTGTGTGTGTGTGTGTGTGTGTGTTTGCGTGCACCGCGCATGCATGGATACGCTCTTGGTGTGCTTGGCTTAGCACTGGGCACAGCGTCCTGTGCCATTTGCCGGCCGTTTAAAGTGCAATGAATCCTGGTGGATTGTTGTTATGAGAGACATTAAAGGCGTGTAAATACAGTCGGCCAAACACAGCAGTGAGCGTCGGCTGAATAAATACCACACAAGAATAGCTGGAATAGCTTCAGCATGAGGCCTGTGCGATATAGGCCTGCAGACCTGCACTTTTCTGTTTGTGTGTGTGTGTGTGTGTGTGTGTGTGTGTGTGTGTGTGTGCGCGCTCGTTCTTGTGTGAATGTGTGTGCGTGTGTGTATGTGTGTGTGCTTATGTGTGTCCGTGTCTGTGCTTGTGTGTGTTTGCACGAGAGTGTGGTGTGTGTGTGTGTGTGTGTGTGTATGTGCGAGTGTTTGCATATGTGTGTGTGTGTGAGGAAAAAGAAGGAATGCTTAATTGTCTAATCCATCATTTGTAAGGCCCAGCTTGGACTTGTGAGTGGTCGTAAACCTTTAGTCCTTTCCCACTGCTTTGCTCAGCAGCCCTGTGTGTGTGTGTGTGTGTGTGTTCTCCACCCGATGCAAATCTATTTGACAAACAGCTGTTTCAATTGCAGGGAAGCCCTGAAGAGCCCCTCAGCTGTCAGTTACTTTAGACACCAATGTTCTATAAAGCCGTCAATTTACTTGTGTCATCGTCGTCTTGAAATAACAAAACTTTTATTTCCTGAGATACCTTAAAATTAAACCCTCTCATCTGTGCTGTATAATGAAGTCCAGGGGTTTGTTGCTTGTCTACGTAAAACAGTTACCATACATGCCTACGTTGCATGGTTTCATTAGACAAAGCCGACGGTGACACAAAAATGTACAGTAGCAAATTATTCCTAAATATCAGTTCTTCCTCCAATATATTTATTTCAGCTGAATGGTTGCCAAATAATGCACAAACGCAGTCAGACTTTGAATGGCAGTAGCAATAATGTGTTCTGTCATACTATATCAGGGAATATACAACAGCATCAGACATAATCCTACCAATCACAATTAAGGACCATACCTTTAGAAAGCAGCATAAAAAATGGTTTGAACACCAGACTTTGACGTCAGCTTCCAACCTTGCCATTGAGTTTGAATAGAATGGTCTTTGGTCTTTTTACCCTGAACGATGCTTTCCCGGTAACGCCTTCAAGGCACCCCCCCCCCCCCCACACACCCACACACACCATAGGGTTAGGGTGAGGGTTAAGGGGGTTAGGGTGAGGGTTAAGGGGGTTAGGGTGAGGATTAGGGTTAAAGCTGTATTCGGCAAGTAACCCTACATAATTCTGAGACTTGGGTAAAAAAATCCCAAATCATACAATATTCTGGTCCCTGCCCCAGTCTCTACTATGCTCCCCAACGGCCTCTCAAACCCCTCTCTAGCTGTTGCACACCGTCAGCGGCTTGCTTACAGCTGTGATCGATAGGCGGCTTTCCCTCCCTCTGAACCTGATTGTTGGAAGGCTACAGGGAGTGCTGGATTTTTGCAACATCTATTACAGGGTTTAGAGATGAAGCAAGAGAATTCAGTTCCCCCCCCCCTAAATAGCCTTCTTCATGTACTACTTCCAGGATAACATGACAATTCTACGAAATTTGACTTTGAAAGAGTTACCGAATACAGCTTTAAGGTAGTGGCTTCCAGGCAGTGGCTGAAGGTGCCGTTGAGGGCAAAAGATATCTTTGAGCACATAGAAAATAGTTGTTTGTTATGGTCTCATTTTCATAACGCGTTACAAATGAACATTTGAAAATGGTGAAGTTGTCACAAGCTGGTAAGATACTTTTCAGCTATTTATATGGGAATTCAATGTAAACTGGCAGCATGGCATCACAAAATGGCGGCAGATCTGTAGATTTTAAGTGGAACGCTTAGCCTGGCCATCCTACGTACTTCCTCCCAAAGATTTTGGCTCGCACAGTAGTCTGGCCAAACCCGCCTAGTTCGGTTCGCATACGGTTTAGCCAATCAGCAAACATTTTATAGCAGTATCTCAGACATAACATACTGCTTGAAGAACAAACAAACATGATCTTGAAGACTCATTGCCACTACGACATCAAAACGGATAGATTTGTTACTACTGAATGCAGAAGTTGAGAGTGTGAGAGCCAGGTGAGA
>JAODXP020000028.1:6274125-6281625 GCA_027497455.2 Sardinella longiceps
TCTTTTATGGGCCCCCCTCAGGGTGAGCTTCTCCATGCATGGCCAAGGGTGATTGATGCTCCGCTACCCGCTTGTTTGACTGCAGGGCTGAAGCCTGTTTAGTTCACTGGTGGCCCAACCGCAGTGCAGTATTGGCCGTGTTCATCTCAACGAGTATTACAAATGACATAATAATACAGCCTTGGTTCAACGGGCCAACTATTAAGCTTTGAGTCAACATTCAAGAACGAATGGAATTTTGGACATACAGAGACACACACATACACACATACGCACCCACTCGCACATGCACACGCACACTTACACACACACACACACAAACACACACACACACACACACACACACTACACACTAATACATAACTTTTTATCATACTATTATGTACTTTCTTGGGCATGTATACACACTAAGTGTTTTTCTTTTTTCAGCCATTGCTTTACTCCGTGTGTGTGTGTGTGTGTGTGTGTGTGTGTGTGTGTGTGTGTGTGTGTGTGTGTGTGTGTGTGTGTGTGTTTTGAGTCAGATATATATTTCACATTATATATGTCCCTGGTCTGTCTAAAATACCCCTTTGGGAATGCAGCTCTCTCTCTCTCTCTCTCTCTCTCTCTCTCTCTCTCTCTCTCTCTCTCTCTCTCTCTCTCTCTCTCTCTCTCTCTCTCTCTCTCTCTCTCTCTCTCTCTCTCTCTCTCTCTCTCTCTCTCTCTCTCTCTCCCATGCCTCTGGCTCCCGGTGGAAAGTCCGGCGTGCCAAAACAAGAGAAACCAGGTCTTCCAGTTTCGGAGTCCCTCTTTTGTTTTTGTTTTTCTTCCTTCATACAGATCTTTCTCCCCTCTCTTTCATTCTCTCTCTCTTTCTCTCTCTCCGCTCCATGCGGATTTTGTGTCCCCGAATCCAGTTTCTGCTCCACCTCTCCTCCGGGCGCTGTCGTCTCTTGGCACGTCTCGAAAGGACGCAAAAACCCACCATGAGGCATCGGTGGGGTGGGGTGGGAGGGAAGGGGTTGAGATGTGGGCGGGTTGAAGAACAGCTGCTGCAAGCCGCCATTGGTCCAAAGATTGGGCTGTGTTTGACAGCAAAAGCAGATTTAAATGAATTCTGATTTTCCTCTGGGGTTGGGGGGGGTGCAGCCATTAGAGGTAGCATAATGAAAATTAGGCCTTGGGGAGCCGATTAAAGAAATGTTTGTGTGTGCGTTACTGTGTGTGTGTGTGTGTGTGTGTGTGTGTGTGTGTGTGTGCGTGTGTGTGTGTGTGTGTGTGTGCGTGTGTGTGTGCGCGTGTTAATACACTTACATTTGTTTGTGTGTGCGTGTGTCTCCTCTCATCTGCATGTGTGTGCTTAAACATATCCCTGCACTGCTCTGTGTGTGTGTGTGTGTGTGTGTGTGTGTGTGTGTGTGTGTGTGTGTGTGTGTGTGTGTGACCCAGAAGCTCTCGTCCCTGCTGAGTCTGTTTGGACTAGACCCAGGCCTCGCCGGACTCCCGGCTGGGGCCCTTTAACCCGGGCTGACACCCGAGGGAGTCATCAACTCAACAGCTTCATCATTCCCACTGCCCTGGGACAGACACAGAGCAAGAGCACCAGCCCCCAGATACACACAACTATAGACACACACACACACACACTCACACACACACACACACACAAACCCACACACACACACACACACACAAGCCCCCAGATACACAACAAGAGACACACACATTCTCTCTCTCACACACACACACACACCCACACACACACACACACACACACACATGAATGCACACTCACACGCACTTCTATATATACAGTAAAGGGCAAATTAGACTTCTGCAACTGCGCACCTCAATTGTCGATTGGGTCTGGTCGCTAACCAGCTCCACGTTTATGCTTCTGCGCCCGAGGTCTCGTCGCGAGCCACATTTGAAATAGCGCGATTACCTTCAATACATTGCAAGCACTGCGGGCATTATTAAGCAATGTTGCTTTCTAGCTTAGTTAGCTAAGTAGTTTCACACAAACTGCAAAGGCAATGTACTGGTATCATTATTTGACATACCCAGTCTGTTTTCACGTGCAGAAAATGCAAGCATGGAAACAGAAGCCGATGTGTGTTTACATTCGGTGGAGAACAACAGGTTAAGGTAGTCAGACTGCAGGCATTGTGCCACGAGTGTTTAACTGATGCATTGTTTGTTACTTAGCTTGTAGCTTCATGTATTTACACACATTTGCACACAAGGCATTAATATAATGTTTAACAGAATACAGCTTTGCTCTCGCAAACTACCGGCATCGCGCTGCCACAAGAACAAGGAAGTAGCGAGTTGACCAATCACCGCGCTTTTTTGTGTGCGTCCTCCGCGTCCGCATCCGTCCGTCCGACGGATAGTTAGGATTTTTTCGAGGCGCTCGACGACGGGCGCAGAGCCTCTGCGCAGGGGGCGTGGATGCGCACAGACACAGGACGGACGGACGCAGAGGCTATGCGTCCTAAGCATAAATTACGCTTAAGAGTTAAAACACACTAGAGAGAACATAGGGAACAAGTGATGAGGGAAGGGATGTCAGAGGAGAGATGAAAATGGGCATGAATGGATGGAGGAATGAACTGAATGGGAGTGAATGGAGAGTTTAGGTTAGAGGTAGATGGATGGATGGATGGATGGATGGATGGATGGATGGATGGATGGGTACATGTAGATAGATGGATAGGTAGATGAGTAGGTAGATACAGTAGATGGCAAGAGAGAGAGAGGGAGAGAGGTGGAGGTTCTTTGTTTATCCAAAAAGGAGGAAAGAAGTAAAAATGGATGGATGGATGGTTTCAGTGAGAGTGAATGGAGGGATACTTGACAGAAAAAAGTACTGTATTGAAAAACCTTGGTGAAGTGTGATGAGGAGGGTAGTGTGAAGAGTAGGAAGGGGTGCTTAGCTAAAGGAGAGGTTGAGTGTGAGAGTGATGAAGATGGAGAGAGAGAGAGAGAGAGAGAGAGAGAGAGAGAGAGAGAGAGAGAGAGAGAGAGAGAGAGAGAGAGAGAGAGAGAGAGAGAGAGAGAGAGAGAGAGAGAGAGATCTTTGGGAGGCGGTGGTGAGAGTGGGGGTAAAAGGCAAGGCAGCTGTGCTCTTTTGCCAAGCCCATGAGTACTTAATGTTTGGCCTTGGATTTGTTTACAAGTGCATTAACGAGCCTTCCTCACTCTTAAAGACGCCGAGAGGGGGGAAGTGGTGTGTGTGTGTGTGTGTGTGTTAGAGTGTGTGTGTGTGTGTTAGAGTGTCTGTATTTTAAGTGTGTGTGTGTCCATATGTCAGAAACCCTGCCAGCTTCTGCACTTTCTCATGCTGAAGGGGGGCAGAGGGATCCGGCTTGTGTCTCCGCTCCGGCGTTCCCAGATTTCCCAGTGTTCCGGAGCATTCTCCGTAGACCTCTGCTGGCACATCATAATCCCAACACTTTTAACCGCAGCACCGGGGGGAAGTGTTTAGATGACACCAGGATAGAGGGAAAGGGAGAGAAGGGGGAAAAAAAGAGAACAAAAATGCTTTTAAAATGTTTTAAATAGAACTGAAAAGATGGACAGAGATGGAAAAAAAGGACAGGAGGTTTTCAAAGAAGTCATCTTCCTCTATAAAAACGACTTGTGGTCGTGGTCTTCTTTCCGACTTGTTGACTTGCTGGACTCTGGTGCTAGGTTCACTGGAGGCCTGGCTGGTCAGGACTGTTCCCTGGTGTGTGTGTGTGTTGTCGGAAAGAAAGAAGGATGGGGTGTGTATGTGTGAGCATGTGGGGCCTGTTCTCAGAACAGAGGAGCGGCACTCTTCTCCACGTCTGTTGCGTGATGGAGAATTCAGGGCGGCAGATTTATCACTGACATAAAAAACGTGCTTACATCTCTCTCTCTCTCTCTCTCTCTCTCTCTCTCTCTCTCTCTCTCTCTCTCTCTCTCTCTCTCTCTCTCACTTACAGGAGGTGGAAATCTTGGACATCTGCCACATCAGGGACACCAGAACAGGGAAATATGCCAAGACACCAAAGGTAAGCCAGACGACAAGTGTCTGCAACACACCGTAAATAATAAATAGATTTTTCCTTTCCATCACGTAACACTTAAGTCATTGCACCACACACACAGATATACACACACTCACACACAGTCATACACACACACAGTCACACACACACAGAGGCATGTGACCTAAAAGCAAGGTTCAGGTGATATGTTCCATACAAATGACTGTGTGTATGTATACTTTGCATATTAAATCATACCAAACTATTGATTACATAACCACAAACATTTGCTTCACCCCCCCCCCCCCACACACACACACACACACCACCATAACAGCCACCACCACAGTCTTTCACCTTCTCTGAAAGCTTTGCCCCTGCTGAATGTGTATTTGAGTGCTAATGTTAAACATTTTGCAATTTTGCAATTATATGATGGCGGTCACAACCCCAGCTTACATAAAATACTTACATAAACTCTTTATTTATTTATCCATTCTAAGAATTAACTAGTTATATTCGTGGCACAATGATAGAACAAGTGATTGGAGTACATAATCTTGGACTTTGGATAACACAGCCATTGCTTTGCCATTTTCTTACATTTTCTCTGCCAATCAATAAGTCTTTACTGAACAGTAATTGATTAATCAGTAAACTACATTAGTCTTCTGTGAAAATTGTTAGTTGCACTGACCCATCTCTGTCCGAAGAACCGATCAGATCTGAAACTGGACACCATCCTGATTTGACCTGAAATGAGACGCATAATCACAATCACGACCTTAATCAGTAAAAGGTTATCGGTAGCTGGAAGGTTCTATTGGATTAACCAAACCGAACAGAACAGTGGCATAGCAATACTTCCAAATCAATTTGAATAAACCCATGCTTTATTGGAATCAGTGAATCAAGTCATTGTCGACAAAGGTACAGGTATGACGTGTATCTCTACCATGCACAATGCACCCATTTACTGTGTTATTTTCAATAAAAGTTCGTTTCACAACAATATTGGGCAGGGGGGGGAGTCCATTGGTCAGGGAGCCACAGGGGCTCCGTATCAGTACATTGGAGTGCTGTGTTGTAACGGGCAGCATGATGAAAGTCAAATGGCATTTGGGCGCCTGAGGAAAAGATCCGTGGTCCATCAATGCGCCGAGCTGCGGTCTGTCCCAGTCTCGAGTCTCAACAGCAGCAGTGCACCCCCAGGCGTTTGGCTAGCTGTTCAGATCGATTCGGCGGGCAGCGCCCGAGTTCTTGTGACAGGGACTGACGTCTCATGCCGATTCTGGACGTCTGAACAAACGCTAGACCAGGGAGCTTTCGTTCATTTTTGAGGCTCACACACACACACACACACACACACACCTTTTGGTCGGTACACTTCTATTGGAAGTCTAACCCATTTTGCAGAGAAGACCTTCTAAATCTGCTCAATAGGGGCTGGAACAGATAAGGTCTTCTCTGCAAAATGGGTTTGATTAACACACCTCTCTGAGTATAAACCCTGTTTGTGTACCTATAAGACAAAGTGAGTTTGCACAGCATGGAACTGGAACCTTCTATTTAAGATGCCAAATTAGGAAGGACATGTATGTTCTAGGATCAGTTTGCTTTGTTTGGTTCTTCGGTGTGTTCTGCGATGTTGACCTTGAGGGTTCTGTGTTCTAGAGCCCCACCGTGCGGGACGTCCTTGGCTTTGGCAAGAGCGAGGGGAATGTGGAGGCCAAGCTGGTTACCGTTGTCCATGGCAACGACCTCGTCAACGTCTCCTTCCTTAACTTCCAGGCCATGCAGGAGGACGTGGCCAAGGTAACCATGGTTACCCCTTAACACACCCCCAATTCAGAGAGACACACACACACACACACACACACACTCACACACACAAATACATGCACAATCACAAAGTCAGTCTGACGATGGATCTGTGTAGGTATACAAGATTTTTCTGTGTGTGTGTGTGTGTGTGTGTGTGTGTGTGTATATACAAGTCTACTGTATCTGTACAACAATGTGTGTGTGTGTGTGTGTGTGTGTGTGTGTGTGTGTGTGTGTGTGTGTGTGTGTGTGTGTGGGTGTGGACACACAAGTCTACTATATCTGCAGAGCTCCATGCCTCATTCCCAGTCTTCCATACCTGCCTCAGTGGTGCTTAAGCAAGGCATCAAGCAGCAGCAGGGTCCCTGTAGGGAAGGGCTGGGCTGGGCTGGGCTGGGCTGGGCTGGGCTGGGTTGGGTTGGTATGTTGTTATGGTTCAGGAGCAGTGGGGGCCAGGGACATTGTTCCTCTGGAGGTCTGGAGCGGAGGCAGGGGTCACTGTTTCCAGCATCCCACTTTCAGCCTTCCTGATCGGGGCCCTCCGCCTCCACCTCTGCCTCTTCAACTGGCCCTGGGTCTTATCAATGAGTTATTATTGCTGTGGGACTGGAGAAAGGATGATGACAGACATGGAGGGTGTGTGTGTGTGTGTGTGTGTGTGTGTGTGTGTGTGTGTGTGTGTGTGTGTGTGCGCGCGCATGCATGTGAGTGAGAGAGGAGTCAATGTGTCGGTGTGTAATTGTTCTTAATGCTCAGCTGTGGTCTAATGTATGTTTATCACTGAGGTTTTTGTGTCTTTTTTGGGTGTGTGTGGGCGTGTGGGTGTGTCTCCATGAGGAATGTAACGGTTAGTTTTTTGCATCAGTTTTTGCATCAGATAGGTGTGTGTGTGTGTGTGTGTGTGTGTGTGTGTGTGTGTGTGTGTGTGTGTGTGTGTGTGTGTGTGCGTGCATCCATGGAGGTGATATACCATAAGTGAGAATGAGAACAATCCTGTAGCTGGATCACTGGTCAAACTCTGGTCTCTGTTTGCAGGTGTGGACAGATGAGTTGTTTAAACTCGCCACCAACATACTCTCCCAGAATGCCTCGCGAAACGTCTTTCTGTTCAAGGCGTAAGTGCGTGTGTGTGTGTGTACAGTATGTGTGTGTGTGTGTGTGTGCATACAGTATGTGTGTGTGTGTGTGTGCGTGCGTGCGTGCGTGCGTGCGTGCGTGCGTGCGTGCGTGTGTGTGTGTGTGTGTGTGTGTGTTTGTGTGTGTGTGTCCTGGGGAAGGCCTGTGGTCTAAAGTCACATGTTGGTGGTGTTGTAGACTGTTTTGAACTCATGTAACAGTGCTCATTGCATTCCAGAGGCTAATGTGATTTATTTTTGTAGTGGTGAGGAGAAGGTCTCATCCATAACATTCCTCTCTCTCTCTCTCTCTCTCTCTCTCTCTCTCTCTCTCTCTCTCTCTCTCTCTCTCTCTCTCTCTCTCTACGGGTCTGTCTCCTTTTTCTCTCTTCAACCCTGTTTGCCCCTCTCTCTGTCTATCCATCTCCCCCTTCTCTCTCCCAACCTCTCTATCTCTCTCTCCCTGCCTCCAGATACACTAAGTTAAAGTTACAGGTGTCTACAGATGGGAAAATCCCAGTGAAGAAGTGAGTATTGAGAGACCACTGTTTTTTTCACACAAA
>JAODXP020000028.1:6286625-6289125 GCA_027497455.2 Sardinella longiceps
GCCTCATATTCTCTCGAATACTCACAGAGCAAGTTTGTGCATGTATTGGCGTTGAGGGAACGTTTTAGGAATGTTGCAGTAGAAGCATTGTTGGAATGTAGTTAGAATGCAGCGTGGCCATTTCCTCCAAGTTCAGCCAGACATGGTTCAACTCACCTGTCCTCACCTCCAACACTGACACTGAACTCCTGTAGACATATCAGTGTCATCAGTCTGACTCAAACTGAGATCAGTGTCATCAATCTGACTCAAACTGAATATTTCTTTGATTAAAAATTTCCTCAACTGATCATGATCATGTCTCTCAACTGATCATGTCTCCAACTTTCCCACGTAATTGAAATAGTTCACCTGAGTGCATCCAATAATTAGCAATGCGTTGCTAATGTGAATGCATTAATCTAGTCTGGTCCGGGCACAGCTGTGCAGCCTGTTTAACATGTTTTAAAAGAATGAAATGCCCACACACTGTGTTTGCTCCCATAGATGAGTGTGCAATGTTTCTACCCTCCCTGGGTCTTCCTCAGGAGTCTTCCTCAGGAGTGACTGCAGTTAAAGCAGTGTGTGGCATTTCATTCTTTCATGTAATGTGCAGTGTGCAATTTGACATATTTTACCTTGGGCGAATTCAGCAGTCGTACCGTTTCGTAACTTAACCTAACAGTTCCCATTCATCCCTATGGGCGACATATTAAATGTTTTGTAACGTTATGTCATTTTGAAAACGTCACTGTTTTCCCATCCGTCTCCCAGCTGGTCCCAGGTCAGGCACTGCCCTCTCCCCAGGAGCTGTTGGGGAAGATTCTGATCAAGAACAAGAAGAAGCACCACCACCACCGCACCACCAATGGGGGCAGCGTCAGACGCAGGAACACAGAGGGGGGAGACGTCACCGACCAGGCCTCCTCGCCTGTCAACGGTGGGTTTGGACACACACACACACACACACACATGCGCATTAACACACACACAAACACACAAACACAAAAACACACACACATACACACATACCAAGAGTACAGACATAATAGAGTACATGCCATTTCAGTGCAATTTGTATTCAAATACACAATGTAAATGATCATGAATGAATTACACATAACACACACACACACACATGTACATGTGTAAAACCACATACTCTGCATTTGACCCCACCCTGCATGGCTATGAAGGTGCATGGTTATACACACACACACACAAACACACACACACACACACACACACACTGCACTCTATTCACTGCCTCCACAGGGATGAGGATGTGAGCTCCACAAGCCACTGATAGGCAAAGCAGCCTCTAGGAATTCACCCTTTAATCTCCATGACTCTCAATGCTCTCTCTCTCTCTCTCTCTCTCTCTCTCTCTCTCTCTCTCTCTCTCTCTCTCTCTCTCTGTACTCTTTTCCCCTCTTTTCCCTATTTCTCACTCCTCTTTTCTCTCCACACTTTTTTTTCTTTCCCTGTCTCTTTTTCTTTGTACTGTATTACTTTCTCTTTCTTTCTCCTTCCTCCTTTCCTGCTCTCTCTCTCCTTCCATTCTGTTACTCTTTTGTTCTCCTCCTCCCCCCTCTCTTTCTCTCTCTCTCTCTCTCTCTCTCTCTCTCTCTCTCTCTCTCTCTCTCTCTCTCTCTCTCTCCTCCCACTCTCTCTCTTTCTGTCTTTGTGCCACTGCTACTACCTGAGTTTGCATCCCACGCACCATTTGCAGCCCTTTTAATGTGTGTATGTGTATGTGTGTGTGTGTGTGTGTGTGTGTGTGTGTGTGTGTGTGTGTGTGTGTGTGTGTGTGTGTGTGTGTGTGTGTCTGCCTGTCTGTCTGTCTGTCTGTCTGTCTGTCTGTCTGTCTCTCTCTCTGGTCATCTCTGCACTTGCACATGTGCACAGACTGTCCTTTGTCTGATGGCGAAAGCAACCAGATTCTGTCCAATGGTGAGGAGAAGCTGGCCGAGCGGATGGTCAAAGACGGCGAACCCCGCAAATCCATTGGTTGGTCATTGCTTGCTTCACACCCCTTTTCACCCTGTCAAAGAAAATAAACACACACACACACACACACACAAACACACACTCTCATAACACCCACCTCTGAGCTTGTCATATGGTGCTGATGGTGCTCATTCTGTCCAGCTCACTGTGTGTGTATTTGTATGAATGCCTGTACAGTATGTACAGTATATGTGTGTATATTATGTATGTATGTATATGTGCAGTGTATGTATACACTATGTATGTATACATGTTTAGCGCTGTGATTTGTAAAGTAATGAAAAGTCATGAAACTGTGCTGGGGGGGGGTTTAGATCGCGTGGATGTGGAGAGTGAGGAAGACGAGGAGGAAGAGCCAGTGGCTGATCCAAAAAAGCCAAACTCAGATGAGGTAGGCAAATAAAGTGTGTGTCTGTGTGTGTGTGTGTGTGTGTGTGTGTGTGTGTGTGTGTGTGTGTGTCTGGCTGTCTGCATGGTTGTGCAACTGAGCATGACCACGAATGTATTAGTG
>JAODXP020000028.1:6291625-6309125 GCA_027497455.2 Sardinella longiceps
TGTTATCTGTCTTTCTTAATGGTTTTACATCAATCTATTATCCTTTGTCAGATAGTGTAAAGAGGTTTTAATCTGTTTTTGTATGTTTGTGTGTGTGTTGTGTTCTTGTGTGCTTGTGTGTGTGTGTGTGTGTGTGTGTGTGTGTGTGTGTGTGTGTGTGTGTGTGTGTGTGTGTGTGTGTGTGTGTGTGTGTGTGTGTGTGTGTGTGTGTGTGTGTTTGTCTGCGGCTCTCAGATCATCTCGGGCCAGTTCCTGAACGAGAAGAAGGTGGGTGTGTATGTGGAGGTGGACATGTTTGGGCTGCCCTCTGACACCAAGAGGAAGTATCGCACTCGCACCTCCAACAACAACTCCCTGGACCCAGTATGGACCGACGAAAACTTTGTCTTCAATAAGGTATACACATCAAGGACACAAGTGTGTGTGTGTGTGTGTGTGTCTGTTTGTTTCACATCTGGTGTGGTGTGATGTAAATGATTCTGTGGAATTTGAGCACTGACTTGAACATTTCAGTTAATGACATTATAGCAAGGCATTTTACTGGTGTTATGGAAGTAACAAAAGCCAATTTGCTGTGGAATTACCATATACTGTACTGTACCAGAATCTAAATGTGTAAAACACACACACACACACACACCATAATGACTATGTAGTATTGAGCATGGCATTAGTTGTCTCAAGTGTCATGGCAGCACACACACACACACACACACACACACACACAGAGAGAGCATAATGACTATGTAATATGAAGCATGGCATTAGTTATCTCTTGAGTGTCTTACGCAGCAGTGACTGCAGGCTTTGTCAGCATTTCCCTGGAAGTCTCTGTATTTGACTGTATCCCAGTATTACACTAACTCTCCACCCTTCCTGTCTTTCTCTGGCTTTCTCTCTATCCCTCTCTCTATCCTTACTCTTCACTTTATCTCTTTGTCTTTCCTTTGGTTTATTTCTCTCATTCCCTTCTGTTTTTTGTCCTCCCTTGCTCTCTTTCTCTCTCTCTCTCTCTCTCTTTCTTTAATTCTCTCTCTCTCTCTCTCTCTCTCTCTCTCTCTCTCTCTCTCTCTCTCTCTCTCTCTCTCTCTCTTTCGTCCTCCTTCTCCCCAGGTGATCCTGCCCAATCTTGCCTCGCTGCGGGTTGCCGTGTTTGAGGAGAACGGGAAGTTCATTGGGCACCGCATCCTGCCAGTGCTGGCGCTGCGCCCAGGTCAGTACAGCCTGCCGGATCGGGCCTCAATCTGCAGGATCAGCCCACAATGCCTCCTGATCCTGGACCTGTAGCTCAGGGACTCAGGACCGCTTTAGTCGGATTCTAACCTGGGCTTCGGTGTGTGTGTGTGTTTGTGTGTGTGTGTGTTTGGCGGGGTTTCTAAATGGCTGACTGGCTCTTTGTGTGCCCCTCTCTCTCTGTCTCTCTCTCTATGTCTTTCTTTCGTTTGCTCTGTTTCTGTTTCTCTCTCTCTCTCTCTCTCTCTCTCTCTCTCTCTCTCTCTCTCTCTCTCTCTCTCTCTCTCTCTCTCTCTCTCTCTCTCTCTCTCTCTCTCTCTCTCTCTCTCTCTCTGTGTGTGTGTGTGTGTGTGTGTGTGCTGTGTGTGTGTGTGTGTGTTCATTCCTTCCGCAGGTTACCACTACATCAATCTGAAGAATGAGCTGAACCAGCCTCTACTGTTGTCTTCTCTGCTGGTATACATTGAGGCCCAGGATTACATCCCAAACGAGCACCAAGGTAGGGATGAACACTGATAAATACTACTATCACAACCTACAATTCCCATGAACACTCATAAACACTGATATTGGGACTACAACTCCCATGAACACTGATAAGTGATAAGCACTACTGTTAGGACTACATCTCCTATGAAACATGAACACTGAGAATTAAATTGTGAATAGTGCTCTCATCTCCACAACAGGGTATTGATTAGAATTAAGTGTGTGTGTATGTGTGTGTGTGTGTGTGTGTGTGTGTGTGTGTGTGTGTGTTTGTGTGTGTGTGTGTGTGTGTGTGTGTGTGTGTGTGTCTTCCAGAGGCTATCGAGGCCCTGATAGACCCCATCAAGCACGTGTCTCTGCTGAATCAGAGGGATCAGCAGCTGGCTGTGCTTCTGGAGGATGAGGTCAGTGTTGTTTGGACAGTTACTCATCAATTGAGTTCTCTCGTTTTCATTAACATCTAATGTGATGAATTAGGATTGATGGATTATACAGTTTTATATGATCTATGTAAAAGCTGTAAAAAGGCTTGCTAGTTTATTGAGGGACTGTCTGAATCCCAATGTTCACCTTAAACTCTAAGCCCTGAACCCTCAAAGACTTAAATTGCATGAACTGGCCAATCACAAGGCAGACTCATTCTAGTTAAGTCTTCGAGGGTTCAGGGCTTAGGGCTTAGGGTGAACATTGAGATTCAGCCATGGATTATGATTTGGATAGTGGTGGTTTGTGAGGGTGTGTTACATATGGCATTTAAACCACCTTTCCCTCGGCAGCACGTCTCAAACGACCATGTGGTGGTTGACCAGCGACCTGTAGATCCAAACCCGGTGCCGACGGACCCTCTCCTCCAAGAGCTCCAGGACGTCCCCATACCTGGCCCAGGTGAGTTTGACACACACACACACACACACACACACACACACACACACACACACACACACACACACACACTCCCCATACCTGGGCCAGGTGAGCCTGACGCCAATGACCCCTGGCCTTATCCTAACCCCAATGAACCCACCTTCACACCCTCCCCAACAGACACACACACACACCCACCCACCCACACACACACACACACACACACACACACACACACTCCCCAACATTCTCCCACCTTTGAGCCACTTGCCCAGACTCTAAGGCTTTACAGATCTCTACAAACCACTAAGATGAATGAAAAGATCTGGGAATAAATGTGAATGTAGTTACTTTGGGTTTGTTTTGCCCAATACCCAATTCTGTTGCCATTAGCTGCCATCTCCCCATCTCAGTCTGCGTTGCACGTCATTCAGTCATTCACACTCACACACACAGCATTTGACCGGACTTAGTAAGGTGAAACAACAGGGCTACAGTTTGAAGGCAGCAAAATATTTTGAGCATGATTGCAGTACCAGTTTTGGCCACAATCCTACACACTGCTCCTTTAATATTTGGGAATGCGTGGGCACCAGACGCTCTCTCTCTCTCTCTCTCAATGCAATAAATTAGAAGTGAATCTGTGTTAAACAGTGCAGGCAGTGAGTTCACTCCAGTTTCCTCTCATTCTTTTCTCTGCTCTTTATTATCCCCAAATGATTTACTGTACTGTTACTCATCTGGTCCAGCTTCCCCTTCCACGGCCGGCCATTTATTTCCCTCTTTTATTGTCGTTGTTGACAATCTCCTCATTTCTGCGGCATGCCAGCCGTCATCTGACGTCATCAGAGTGTTTTCGGAGCTTGTCTGTCTGTATTGTTTTGTGTGTTTTTATGGACGTGTAGCTTTTTTTGTCTTTGCTTCAAACGCCTTGAAATGAACAATGTAACATTTCCTCTAGCCTGCTAGAGGAGCCATTGTTCATACGACATTGATCTCACTGTCAGTTCCTTGTGCGTGTACCTTTGTTTGTGTGTGTGTGTGTGTGTGTGTGTGTGTGTGTGTGTGTGTGTGTGTGTGTGTGTGTGTGTGTGTGTGTGTGTGTGTGTGTAGTTGTGAGCCCGAAAGAGTCATCCCAATCAATCATCGACACAGTGCTAGCAGGTAAGATCTTCATAACCATCCTCATTGTCATTATACTATAGTTGTTTTCTTTAGTTGTTGTGGTCTGCTTTATCTGTGATGAGGTTGCTTTGCCTTAACATTGTGTGTGTGTGTGTGTGTGTGTGTGTGTGTGTGTGTGTGTGTGTGTGTGTGTGTGTGTGTGTGTGTGTGTGTGTGTGTGGAACAGTAATTAAGGCCCAGTCTATAGATGAGCTGAAACTACAGAAATCTTATGTGAAGCTGCTAAGGAAACAGTGCAAGGAGCTGAAGGAGTTGCGCAAGAAACACCTCAGGAAGGTGAATTTACACACACATTACACACACACACACACACTGACACACACAAACATACACACACTCACACTGATACTGACTCACACACATCTGACTATTAGTCAACTGACTGAAGCCAACATAGGAGATCTTTTCAGTAGAATAATTTGATATCATGACTAATCAAAATGGTGTGTGTGTGTGTGTGTGTGTGTGTGTATGTGTGTGTGTGTGTGTGTGTGTGTGTGTGTGTGTGTGTGTGTGTGTGTGTGTGCCAGGTGTGGTCCATGAGTAAGGAACAGAAGAGTCGGTGTAACAAAGTCACCTCAGACATTCAGAGGCGCCGCAGTCAAGCAGAAAAGAAACTAAGACTCAGCATCAAAAAGAAGTAAGTCTGTGTGTGTGTGTGTGTGTGTGTGTGTGTGTGTGTGTGTGTGTGTGTGTGTGTGTGTGTGTGTGTTTGTGTGTGTGTGTGTTTGTATTTACCTGTGCATGTATATGAACGTGTGTGTGTGTGTATTTGAATATACTGTACCTGTATACTTTATGTGTGCATGTACACTCTATGTGTATGTGTGTGTATTTGCACATACCTGTATATGTGTGCATGTATATGACTGTACCGTATGCATGTACTTAACCGTGTGTGTGTGTGTGTGTGTGTGTGTGTGTGTGTGTGTGTTCCCTGTGCAGTGAGCCACAGGAGCCAGTGCGTTCAGAGCTGTGTGAGCTGGAGGTGGAGCAGCAGAAGGCCTCGGTGCAGCTGAGGGAGTGGCAGATGCAGGAGCTGCTCATGCTCAGACAGGGACAGCACCAGCTGGAGAGAGAGAGGAAATACGCACACCTCAAAGAGGTACACACACACACACACACACACACACACACACACACACACACACACACACACACACACACACACACACACACACACACACACACACAGACACATCACTCACTCATACACACATACTGCACTGTACACTCACACACACAGAATCTCACTCACTCACTCACACAGACAGACAGACACACACACACACACACACACACACACACACACTCCTCTTAGATGACTTACAACACAGACATACAGACAAACACCCCTAAGCCAGCTTAAAAACAGAAAAAGTTTTCTCTAATTTAATCTTCGAGAAACTCCTGTTTTTTTTTTTTCATTTGTTCATTTTTTCAGACAAGTACTCACCCCAAATTCATACCTCTTGTACTTTCTTTCGCTGTTGTTATTGTCATCTTAAAAATCTATACCACATATTAGAGATGAACACACACACACACACACACACACACACACACACACACACACACACACACACACACACACACACTCACACTCACACACACACACACACAGTACACACACACAGACACACATGCATTCTCCTTGATTTGCTGTGATTATGATGGGAGTGCTTTTCTTTGTGTCATTTGTTCCAGTCTTATGTGAAGCTAAAAGAGATTGCCATTGATTGCCATGTTGTTCAGCTGAAGAAACTCAAAGAAGTCTGTGAAAAGTAAGTCTCTCTTTGTGTGTGTGTGTGTGTGTGTGTGTGTGTGTGTGTGTGTGTGTGTGTGTGTGTGTGTGTCATATCTGTCATGATTTTCTTGATTGTTGTGTTTGTGTATGTGTAAGTAAGGTCAAGGGTGCATGAATTTCTGTGTGTGTGTGTGTTTGAGAGAGAGAGAGTGAGAGGGAAGAGAGCATGATTTCTGTGTGTATGCGCGTAAGACGAGTAGTGTATGAACAAACCCTCTCTAAGTGATTGGTCTGTCCTTGCCAGGGAGAAGAGGGAGCTTCAGAAGATTCTGGACCGGAAGAGACAAAACAGCATCATAGAAGCCAAGAAAGGGGACCGCGAGAAGGCAGAGTCGTGAGTCTCTTTCTCTCTCTCTCTCTCTTGTTCTTTCTTCCCCCTCTCTCGCTTTCATTTCACTTCTTCATCTTCATTCAGTCATTTGGTCTTTCTGTCTTTCTTTTCTTTCTTTCTTTCTTTCTTTCTAACCCCCTCTCTCTCTTTCCTCTCACATCTTCATTCCCTCGTTCAGTTGTCAGTGTTTCTCCAGTATGGTTTTCTATTCCTATTGTGTTGTGTGTCCATGTGAGTCATTTGTCTCCCTCTCCGCCCGGCCTGATTGACTCCATTGGCTGTGTGTTTGTCCAGGGAGCTGAATGAGATCAATAGGAAACACATCCAGGAGTCGGTCAACTTGATCCGACGAGTGAGTGTCTTCCATGTCATGCACTCACACACACACACACACACACTCACTTTTAAACACATACACAAACACACACACACAAACCCACTCACTCACATATACATACTGTACACGCATACACTCTCTCTATCTCTCTCTCTTTCTCTCTCTATCTCTCCATCTCTCTCAGTCACTCACTCACTCACTCACACACACACACACACACACACACACACACACACTCACATTGATAGCACAGTGTTTTACTCAGACTTTAGTAGAAACAAGTCATGATAAATGTGACGTGATGTGCAATTTGTCTTGTGACTTATCCCCTCACCCCTCTCAAACACACACAAACTCACCTATCTGTCTTTGTCTCTCGTCCTCTCTCTCCCATTAGCTGGAGGAACAGCAGACTAAGCGCCAGGACAAGCTGAAGCTGGCTCAGGTGGAGGTGCTGAAGAGCATTGATGCTGACCAGCCAGCGGTAAGTAAGACTGGACCACTAGCCCTTTTATTAATGGTGCCATTGACTGACTGATTAATGCTCCATCTACGTTGGTCCAAATTCTTTTGTCCCTCTCTGTCGGTCAGCAAGCTCGTGCAACAGAGCTATACTTGAACCAAACCAGGTTATCACTTTAAAGTCTTGAAGGGTTGAGGGCGTAGGGCAGGGGTTCTCAAAGTTTTGAGGTGAGGGCCAATGTAGGGAGCCAACGTTGAACTGAAGACTACCAAAGGAGTGGAGGGAGAAAGAAAGAAAGGGGGGAACAAATGATCATATTCATGACACTGTTGCATCTCTACAGTTTACATTTATCATTATCATTATAAGAAATGACTAAAGATACGGCTGAACACCACACCACTAACACCACTCTTGGAGATTCATTATTTCAAAACAATGTACAGTACAGTTTTAACAGTTACAGATATTTATTACAGATATTATCACATGTTATCATGGGTCGCCAAAATTGATTTTGCGGGCCGCCATTGACCCCCCGGGCCACACTTTGAGACTTGTGGCGTAGTAGGTTAGGTGGTGCATTGGGATTAGCCGCTGAGTGCACTAACGGCTCCATCTCCCTCCTTCCACAGCACCAGGCTCGTCTGGAGCGCGACCTGGAGGCGGAGCTTCAGCGGCTGCCTGAAGAGATCTGCCAGTACCTGCAGGGGGAGCTGGAGAGCAAGGGCCTGTGCAACGACGCCCTCTTTAGCCCGCTCAATCACAGCAGCCCGGGCTCCAACTGCAGCACGCCCCCTTACCCCTCGCCCAATCACAGCGGGAGCCGCAGCCTGGACAATAGCACCGCCTCTTTGGCAGACTCCTCCCTCTCCAACACGCCAATCATGTCAGAGGCGGAGCTTACATCTATATAAATAGGCATTACACACATCCCCTTTTTTATTTTATTTTATTTTGTTTTATTTTTAAAAAAGAGATATCCCTCTCATCAATTAATTCTCACTGGATATACTAATAGTGTTACTCAAGATGTAATTAATTGTATTGTTTTTTTTGTTTTTTTTTTGAAGGTTCGGTTTTTATAATGTATGTTTTATTTTACAAAGGCTGTGTTCTTTCTTTGTATCACTGCATCTTGCGTTGCTTTTGGTCCATTGGCTCAGTCGTTCTTCTACCAAAGCTTTTTTTTTTTTTTTCATCGTTTTCATAATTATTTGATTTTATTTGTGAGCTGAGGCAGACTCACTGTCCTTCAACATCAGCACCTGTTAGCTCAGCTTTCACTCAGCTTGTCCTTATGAATGCTCCTTTTTTTGTTTTGTCTTTTATTCTCACCTGTGGATATGTGGAATGGACCTAATGATAGCCAAGAGGGTTTTTTAAATCATTATTTATTTTTTTAATGTTGTGATTTTTGTGAATGGAGGTGCTTAGACTGTACTGCATGTGAGTGACCACCAGGTGGCGATGACGTCTCAGTCTTTTGAGCCTCTCGCTGGGCAGTGCAGAGAACTGTAGAGTGTGTGTGTGTGTGTGTGTGTGTGTGTGTGTGTGTGTGTGTGTGTGTGTGTATGTGTGTGATACTAGTGTGAGGTGCATGTTTACATATAGAGTGCAGTGAAGCTATCCACTCTAGCTCTGTGCAGACCCATGGATGGCATCTTTTAGTCCCAGTAAGCTCAATGTGTGTGTACCCTTGTAGTTTTAACTGGACAAGCGAAATCTCAAAGCGATCTCCCAAATACACACACACACACACACGCAGGCACACGCAGGCACACACCCACGCGCACGCACACACACACACACACACACACACACACACACACACACACACATTGTTTTGATGGTACTCTGTTCTTCTTCATGATCACTTTTGCCACCTTCTTTCTGTGAGTCTCTTTCCATTTCTTTCTTTCTCAGCCTTATCCCCCTTTCTCTACCTCCCTCTCCCCATCCATATGTGAGTTGGCTTTTATTGGAATCCAATCTTAATCCTGCGATTGTAATTCCATGTGCCATTGGTGTATGACTGTGTGTGTGTGTGTGTGTGTGTGTGTGTGTGTGTGTGTGTGTGTGTGTGTGTGTGTGTGTGTGGGGGAGAGAGAGTGTGTTCTGAGCTAAGAAGCTAGCATGTTCTCTTACTGTCTTGCACTTTTGTCTTTCTTCACTCTTATGTACAGAGTGAGAAACAGTGAGAAACAGAGTGATGAGTGTATGAGGTGTGTGTGTGTGTGTGTGTGTGTGTGTGTGTGTGTGTGTGTGTGTGTGTGTGTGTGTGAGTGACCATGTCAACTCCTGGAGGGAGAGTAGATAGGGCCAGCCCAACTCTTCACCCTGTTGCATAATAACCAAACACAGACACACATTTAGATTCCCCTGCTCCTCCAGAGGGATAGGGCAAAAACAAAACAAAGGTTTTACTCAATTTTATCCATCCAGGGATTCCGTTTTTTTACCCCCTTCAGTTTTTGTTGTTTAATCATTGCAGATAAGACTTGTGTGTTTAGGCTTTTATCTCTTTCTATTTTTTTCCCCTTTTTTCTCCATCCCTTTACTCTCAACCCCTTTACTCTCCTCTCTCTCTCTTTCTTTTTTTTTTGACACGACTGCCTCCTCTCGCCCTTGGAGCCAAAATTAAAAACACACACATACACAAACACACACACATACACACAAACTGCCAGCTGGGGACTCACTCTCTTCGTGCTCCCGACACATAGAGGGCAGCCAGTTTCTCTTCTCAGTTGGGGCTAAACACACACACACACACACACACACACACACACACACACACACACACACACACACACACACACACACACGAGACTCAAACACAGTCACTCACACCACACACACACACACACACACACACAGACTCACACACACACACACACACACACACACACACACACACACACACACACACACACACATACACACACACATACTCACACAGTCACTGAAATGCACACACAGGAGCAATGTGGGAAACAAGAGCAATTGTGCGTGGAGATAAAGTAGATGGTGCAGCGATAGAGAGGCGCTTTAGTCCCACTGCATCAGGCCTAATTGGCCATCATCACCCAAGTACTCGCTGCTACCACAGTGCTCCGGTGACTCACTGCTCAGCCCTTTACAGAATACAGCCATACAGTCCGCCTGCAAACTCCCTTACACCCTCACCCACACACACATTCTCTCAAACAAACACACACACTCACAGTCTCTGTCTCACACCAACACACACACACACCTATACACTTATTGGCACAAACCCACACACACTCACACATAGACGCACACCCTCACACAGTATCTGTCTCACACACACACACACACACACACACACGCTCACACAGACACACACACCACCCTATTGTGTCTTGTGCATCTCTGCTTCCTGAACATGCTGGATGCTTGTAATGATGGCGCAAAGGTTCCACATAACCTGATTAGCCTGCCATTTTTCAAACTGTTTACCCTGTTTACAGCAATCCAGCCAGGAGTTTATCTGTGACCTGTGCAGGCGGCACCTGCCGGCGAGGAGGTGTGTGTGTGTGTGTGTGTGTGTGTGTGTGTGTGTGTGTGTGTGTGTGTGTGTGTGTGTGAGAGAGAGAGTTATAGACAGCTCTTGGGCATCTTTCCTTTTATTACGGTACAGCACATAGACTGTAAGTAGGCTCTCTCTTGGCATTGCACCCCCCGTCCCCCCAAGTGATCTTTGCACCCGTCCTCTGAGTCGTTCTCACTAGGGTGTGTGTGTGTGTGTGTGTGTGTAGGGGCTCAGTGTGGAGTGACAAGCGAGGCGTTTGCGTGTGGCTGCCACACTGCATGAGGGGGCCTCAGACATAAACACATGCTAACTGGCTCTGCTTACTGTCAGCCGGCATTAGCAGCGAGGCTTGTTTAGCGTCGGAGTGTGAGCAGAAGCCTCGTCAGAGGCCGTTAGCATTCATCTGAGCAGGGCGGAAAAGTCATGTCACTTAGTTTCTCTCGACTTTTTTTTTTCTTTTTTTATATCTTACACTTTTGTTTTTGTTGATAATGTTGAGTGCACTGTCCCCTTTGTTGATCTATTTTTGTTTAACATGGTTCGAAAAAAAAACCCAAAAAACTGCCGACCGTTTGATACAAGTTGTATACTCACAGTAAAACTTGGCCAAATGAAGTTGCGCTTTAGGTGTGTGTGTGTGTGTGTGTGTGTGTGTGTGTGTGTGAGAGAGAGAGTGAGACCGAGAGAGAGAGAGTGTGTAATGTGTATATGTGTTGGTGTGTACTTATAAAAGACAGAGTAAAGACTAGTGTTGGGTCTGTATGTGTATCAGGGGAAAATGGTACTCAATATCACTGTTTTACTTCCCTCTGCACCTGTGGCTGATACATTCCCCCCCCCCCACGTCTGCCGTGTTTGGAGATAAAGCGCCACGCCGTCCTTCTAAAGTGACGTGGACAAATAAGATATCCAGTGAGACTGTAGTCCAACAAACTGCATCTATGTCTTCACAAGGGCCCATATAGCCATATATCTGTAACCAAATCACTGCACGGTCAGTGTTGTGTTCTCTCTCATACATTCTACAAGTGGTTTCACTCACACCTTATTAATACCCACTCCATTTAGCTGCCACAGGGCAATTGAACTCCTTTGAGGATGGGTCACCGAGGTCTGTCTGCTTTGCATTTGAAAGGTCCAAGCAGAGAAGGCATGTTTGCCACATAGTCACGGCTCATGTTAGTAATAGGATGACCATTTTTTTTATATGACCTTAAAAGAGATCCATTTTGTAATTTATTTGTTGTTTATTTGAATTCATGCTCAAGCAGATTTGCACATCCAAAAACCAAAGGCAAAGAAAGTCAAATATCCTCCCCTCAATTTCACCACCAAAATATGACTAGGTTCTGAGGGAGTCTATCCTTGTATCCGTTGTGATGCTTTAAAGATTCCCAAATGGGCGAAATGGTGTAACAGTACAGAACAGAGTAGTTGGATAAACTGGGTCCTACAAAGTGAAGAGGTTGTTGTTGTTGTTGTTGTTGTTTGTTTGTAATGATACATATAGCGTACGTCTACACCATATAGATAGTGTCTATAATATTGCTTGTGTTTTATCTGTATGTACTTACTACTGACTTTAAGGTACCTTTTTATGGTGTATGTCTATGTGTTAGAGGGGCAAGATGTGGTGGTGTAAAGGGACTATAAAGTTTCCTTAGAACTAAATAATAAAGGAACCAAAGGTTCCTTGGAACTGAAAGCCCTATGCTGAACAGGCCATTTCCAAACTGCTTTTCTGCTGTCCTTCAGAAGATATGAATGGTAATGCATCACTTGCTTTAAAAAATATATATATTAATTTTTTAACCGTTTTAACTACCACTTCAAACTTTTTATTTTAGTTATTTTATTACTTTTTGATTTTGAAAAAAATATCATTTTATTTTAATCTGCCATTGGATTCAATCAACCTGGAAGTAGGCTACACAATGATTTTTCTGTATCCATGTCTACCTTACCTTACTTTTTTTTTTTCATTATTTAGAGAGAAGAAAAGTATGTCACTAACTATGATTTTCTTCAGCAGCAGGCAGGAGGTACTGTGAGGACATAACAGTAGTGAGATATTTGTGTACTATGTGTATAATACTAGCTTAGGGGTGAGAGAGCATTAACTTCCCAGAAGCCAAACTCATATATGTGTATATGGAGTAACTGTCTGTGTATATTTAATCACTAATAATTAGATAAAAACAATATAGGTCTTTGAGAAAGAGTTACCTTTTTACAAAATTACTTGTTGCACTTTTTTATTTTCCCTGGTGTCTTAGCTTTCATTTCATTTCAACAGATTCTCCCCGTCTCTCCTGATTTTATTTCAATCTCCTGTAGCGATCATCTGAATTGCTGTTTAAACAAGATGCCTGACTCGCTTTACAACCTATGTTTGAGTTTTATTTTCATCCCCAGAGTAAAAAGGGAGCTCCGAGATGTTTGTATTACTTTAAGTGAGTGATGGAGGTAGGAAAAGCATCTCTTAATGAAATCTTGACCAAATCCACCCAAGGTACAAAGCGAGCTATAAGGGATGGTGGCTATTCTGATAGCGTTGGGTTGAAAAGTGATTCCCCAAAGGGCTAGTACAGATTTTACTCTATATCATAGCTTTAAAACTCATTGCAAAAAAATTACACAACTGCAAAACTCAGAGGCACTGGTTTCTTTCTTTCTTTTTCTCTTCCTCTCTCTATCTCTCTCTTTCTCTCTGTCTCTACCTCTCTCTTTCCATCTCTCTCATTATTTCTTTCCTAGTGTTTATATTTCTGGTGGTTATGTTTTTCTCCTGATGCATTAACACTGTATGTAGAAAAAGTACTGGTCTGCCTCATGAAAGGGAAAAATTTGTTCTTCATGGATGTAATTTTTATTGTGCCGATAAATAATATAAACTGTACATTCAATAAACACCGGATTTTTGTCTAGAGTACTGCTTTGACTGATCTTTTTCCTAAAAAAAACTAAAACACACACACACACACACAAACACACACACACAACAATGTCCGGCCAATCACAAGTCCTGCCAAGTCCCCATGGCTCCTTGCTAGATGTACTGGCTTTGCTGCCGCTGGGGTATGTCTAGATTACTAGGCTACCACCCCACCCCCCCACACACACACACACACACACACACACACACACACACACACACACATTAACAATTATAGCCGTTTCCTGTTTCTTTTGCATATCATTCTACACACTCTCATGCAAAACAGAACACATTATATGCATACTATTAGCTGCTATGGGTGATTAAGCTCACAGTAAGAGAGAATTCATGGGGCATATTTCATGTAAACAGCCCATTCAGAGAACACCGCTGTTGAATCGATGATCTCTCTCTTGCGCTTACTGTGAAAATTTTACACCATTACAGACTTATCAGCCTTTGAGATCAGTAAAAATCAACCACAGTAATAACGTAGCTGAAGCTTGTGCTGTGTTGCTATGGGTTCCCTTCGGAATTAGATAATGAAAGTAGCCTATCTACTCTACTGTATGCCTTTAATTTCCCACAGCACAAGACCTTGGTAAAAGCATCCCCAGATAACAGTGATGGGCTTGCTAATGTATGTGTGGCCCGTAACTTCCACCACAACACTGGCCTTCCCAGGGCTGTGTGTGTGTGTGTGTGTGTCTGTCTGTCTGTCTGTCTGTCAGTATGTTTGACAGTATGCTGTTGGACATGTGGTGTGTGTGTGTGTGTGTGTGTGTCTGTCTGTCTGTCAGAACAGTATGCTTTGACACGTAGCTGTGTGTTTGCGTGAGTCTGAACAGTATGCAATGACACTGTGTGAATCTGTGTATGTCTGTTGACACTGTGTGTGTGTGTGTGTGTGTGTGTGCATGTGCTGGTGTGTCTGTGTCTGTCTCTCAGTATGCATTGACACTGTGTGTGTCTCTCATTGTGCATTGTGCATTGACATTGTGTTTGTGTGTGTGTGTGTGTCTGCCTGAACAGTATGCACTGACACTGTGTGTGTGTGTGTGTGTGTGTGTGTGTGTGTGCGCGCGCGCAATCTGTAGATTACACGTCCATCAGTCAGCAGAAAGAGCCCCCCTCCTTATCAGGAGCACACACTCAAGCAGCGTTCTGAGTCCTGCTACAGATTGCACCCAGATGTGAATAGCTACCTGAGGCTAAATCCTCTCAGATTGAACTCCAATAAAAGACAAATAAACAAAATTAAACAAAACACATCTCTATCTCTGCTGCAAGTGCTGACAAACACATCCCCACCTCAGGAGAAAACTCACAAATGAAATGTTAAAAAATGATTATATATTTTTATTAATAATTATTACCTCTGCCAAGGAGGTTATGTGTTCGCCGGCGTGTGTGTCTGTCTGTGTTTCTGTCTCTGTGTGTGTCTGTCTGTCTGTGTACAACATAACTCGAAAAGTGCTGCATGGATTTGGATGACATTTTCAGACAACGTTTGTATAGGGATGAGTAAGAACTGATTCAATTTCGGTGGCGATCGGTGATCGAGAACACCATCTGTGACCACATTGCCTTGGCGGAAGTCTGCGCTCTCTGAGCACTTTTCTAGTTATATAAGTAACCTGGCTGCTTTAAAATTCTATGTTAACCCAACAAAATGCACCTTAGCCAATTTATTTGATTTGGCCAGCCCAGAAGTAACAATGTAGGCCTATATTAACTGCACCATTAATTTATATGTTTCTGTTGTTTGAAAAACAGCGGTGCATCTTCATCATCTAAACTAAAGAGTAAATATCAAGACTTTTTTTTTACATTGTGGCACTGAATACATCATGTGCATGTGTATGTGTGTGTGTGTAGGTGAAGTACATCCTACTCTTGCTTCTTACACCACTGCAACAAGACAATCTCCAAGGCAACGCAGCATCCCAGCACAGGCCCTTGGCTGTCACCAGTCTGCCATCTCCGCTGCGTCTCAGAGGGACTTAAGAAAGGACAACTGGGAGAGAGCGGAAGAAGGGATTTATCCCTCTATTTTAAACCATCAATTTTTTTCAGACATATTGTATTGCTGTGTAATAACCTGAAAAAATGTCTTCACACACACACACACACACACACACACACACACACACACACACACACACACACACACACACAGCCTGCATTGGGATGTAAAGCCTTTCAACTGCTTAGTTAACCTCCTCAAAATAGCAATGGCTTACATCATTAAAATCTGAATTAGACGTCTACACAATTTGTTTTATCCCTCTCTCCCAAACCTCCGCTCTACTTCCGACACCAGCCGTGTGAAGCAGGGTACTTAAGGGAGAACACACACACACACACACACACACACACACACACACACACACACACACACACACACACACACACACACACACACACACACAAGAGGAAGGATAAAGAGAAAGAGGCTGGCAGGACAAAAGCAGGTTGGAAGCTTCTCTTTTCTCACTCTCTCTTATATCCCCCTTTTCTTTTCCCCTCCTCCTCCTCTCTCACTCTTCCTCTTTCTCAAATCCTATTGGCCCCCATTCTGCAGGCTCAGCACAGAAATGACAGGGAAATTGTCAGTCTCCTCAGCCTCCTAGATGTACAGATCATGCCAGTGTGCTGCTGGTGCCCCAGTGTTGGTTGGAGACTGAGCTGGCATGACTGATCATTGGCATCTACTTGCTTTGCAGTAGCCTAGAAATCTAGACGTACTCTAGAGGAAGCAAATTGTTTTCCTCTGCCAGTATGTCTCCAGATTATATAATGTTACATGTCTAATTTTAAAGAGTGAGATACACATAAATGATCTATTTCAAGATGTGGGGATGCAGCATACCCTTATGTCCAATACCCATTTCACCTATGCAGTGGTTGTAGTGAATTTACCATCATTTACATGACGGATGTGTTTGCCGCACAACCATAAAGATTGTAATAGTGTAAGCTATGTGTAAGCTTACAGGAGATATCTGGTGTGTATACTATCAATCCATAGCCCTGCTGCTCAAGAGCACTGTGTGCCACGAGTCATATAGACTGAATGGTGAAACAGCTGACAGCTAACGCTAACCCAACGGGGCACAGACACTCACTCTCAGGGCCCTTTTTTCTATGCCCTTTTCTGTTAGCATTAGCTGCCACTTAGCTATTTTCTACACAGTGTGTTGTATCAAATTTGTTCGACGTAAACTGCTCATTTGTTCAATGTAAACTGCAAATGCTCTTTGCATTTGTGTTTGGTCGACTGTGTTGTTCCAAATTCTTTCGCTCTCCTTACAGGTCCTCCTTCAATGTCTGCATCAAACTCCTGCCCATGTTCTACCAGTTTGTGATGATCGGTGTGTAGAATAATTTTCTGAGTGTGACCTAAACATACTAATACTCGGGTAGAAGTCATCACCGTTCTGATATACCAATATATGTATACTAATCAACTTTTTTGCATAGTGTGTAATGCCCCTAAGACAGCAAGCTTGTAAATGCTACAAATTATTGTTTCTAATATCACAATTTGACTGAGTAGATAACACTCCACACAAGAAGGGTCATAAGAAGTTCAGAGAGGTTATTCGAGGGCAATAATGCAGGTGTGATGGCTGACCTCCAAGTGAACCAGACAAAAAAACTACTCCACTAACCCAACACTCCACTCCATTGCCCCTGCACACCGCTCCACAGACCCAACGCTCCACTCCATTGTCCCTGCACTCCACACTCCACACACCAAACGCTCCCCAACTCCAGTGGTCAAACACTCCATTTTTTGTTTTAACCATTAATTGTGGGCTGTCAGAATATGTATAAAAGGCAGGCACTTTCTGTGTTCGGGAGCAGAATCTTGCTCCGGTTTATGATGTTGGTTCTCTGACAGAATAAACTGTACTTTTTGCACTCAACTTTGCCCGGACTCTTATCCTTTTGAAAGAAGTTTGATTTCAAACGTTTATAATGGTGTATTTTCATAACGTCGTGGGCAAGGTATTCGACTCTCATTTCTGGCCCAGAGATCGTAAATCTGACACGACAGGTGTCCTTTTATTATGCTGTGGTAGCCTATGTTGGGGAGGGAACTCCAAGAGTAGAGATTCAAGACAACTGGATAGGCTGGTCAGGAGAGCTGGATCTGGGATGGGCATAGAGCTGGAGTTGAGTCTTTGTTATCAGTTGCAGATAATACAGTAGTACTCTGAGTAGGCCGCTCTCCATCATGGGCAATGAATGCCACCCACTGCACACCACCTTCTCCAAACAGTGCAGC
>JAODXP020000028.1:6314125-6316625 GCA_027497455.2 Sardinella longiceps
TGCCCAATTAAGGGGCTTGGGGATGATCCAGTACGACGAGGAAGAGAGAGGGAGGAAGAGGAGGAAGAGAGGGAGAGATGAAGACGTGAGAATAAGTGCTGTTGTTGGCGTATTTTGTCTTTGTGGTGAATCATCTGCATCAGGCTCTACTGACTCAGGGGTTTAGAGGCTGGATTGGGTCAGGAAGTGTTGACTTTTACTTGAGGGAGTAACCTTATCGTGTGTGTGTGTGTGTGTGTGTGTGTGTGTGTGTGTGTGTGTGTAATCAAGAACATAAAAAAGAAAAGAAAAAGAATTTCCCTCAGGGGACAATATACTAACTAACTAACTAACTTGGGGGTAACCTTATAGTGTGTGTGTGTGTGTGTGTGTGTGTCTGCAGAATTAAGAAAATATATAAAAAAGGAAATTAGCTTTCAATAAATCTGTAAAAACACATTGTATAGGCCTGATCATTCACGTAGCAATATATCTTCCAGTCAGTATCAGGAGTCAGCTGCTTTAGACTGCATTGGATTGTACAGTGTCACCACTGGACTGCAGTACCAGGTCCAGTAACAGGTCCGGTATCGGTATCACCATGGCCAGTGCAGTACAGACTAACTAGCACTAACTAGCAGGTGGGGAGGATTCTAGTTTTAGATTGATTAGGATTCATTTGGGCATAGGCTTGAACTGAACTAGTCTGAACTGAATGAAAAAAAGGATGTAGCTTGTGGTCTCTCTAAGATTAACACCAGGTTCGACTGGGTCAGTTATATTCACTTTCATGAATTGTGTGAGGGATCGTACAGGGGTGGGTGATACTGTAGAAATTAAAGGTTCTTTGTCAGATGAATCATACTAGTTTCTATATCTTACTAGTGGTGGGAGAATGCTCATAATTAACTTGTCATACACTAAAATAAATACTGACAACATAAATAACTGTACCACATAGCATGGCAAATATCATTTAAAAACAGAAAACAGACAACAAATAATTTCAAAATACAAAATAAAAAAAACAACAATACTGTTTTGATGCTTATGAATGCTTATCGGTTCATCCATTGTAAGAACATCATTTAACACAATGAGACATGCATGTATCAAGTCCATAGAGTTCTAAAGGTCTAAACTGCTGTCCTAGGTCAAAAATCACATCCTTAAGTCACAGTCTCTGTGTTGTTTTTCATGTGTGAGTTTTTTTAATACACTTTGTCTTCACACCAACGGCATTATTTCTTGATGACCTAGTATATTTGCTAAATGCTAAACTCAAGCTATAGTACCTATGAGTGACGTAAACACAATAGCTCTTTAGTATTTCTTACAATGTACTCCTTCATTCAGAATTGTTAAGAGTATTTTCTCTCTCTCTTTTTTTGCTTCTTAAAAAGTCAAACCTTCAAATAGAGTGATGAAAACATATACTGTCATCCATGTTCTTTTAGCATTCCTATCAGGTCTTGGTTTGGCCCTTACGCATTCCTTAACTGAGTCTGACACACCACGTAAAAACACACATACATAACCGCTGTTATTGATTTTACAATCATGCAAATCCTTTCAATCAATTTTGGGAATTCCGCACTTCATTTCATTTAGAAAAAAAAAAGATAATAATAATAATACAATTATACAACATCACTGACACGTTACACAGAAAAATCAAAACAAAACTTCGGGGAAGTAGAAAACTTGTAGGATTCTTCACGTGGTGAACCTAAGGGGACGTAGGGGGTTTCAGTTCAACAAAGCAAGGGGCAGGGGGGAGAGATACGGCCTACACTCCTATTGGTTAAGACAAAGTGAGGACAACGTTACACCTTACGGTACAGTTGCGGTAAGGCAGAGTCACTGTAAAGTAGGAAACATAGCTGCTGCATACTGCATTTGAGGGGAGAAAGAGAAAGAGGAAGAGAAAAAAGAAAAGAGAGAGAGGGAAAGAGAGAGAGAGAGAGAGAGAGAGAGAGAGAAAACAGGTGAGGGGTAGAGGAAAAGCACAGAGACGAGGAACGACAGATACAGTATTTTCAAAGACGGGTGTACATGGATAAAACACATGAGTTTGTTTGTTTACAGGCTGGAAGAGAGGAAGTCCCAGGTTTGTGTTTCATAGCTCCATAGTTACGCACCTCCATTTTTCCCCCTCTTTTTTTCTTCTTCATTAAAACATGGCATTTGGTCACTTCACTGGTTGACATTCTTTCTTTCTTTCTCACTCATTCACTCATCCTTACACCATTTCTTTTTTTTTTGCTGTAAGTTCTGTTTGTTTTTTCTTCACAAATCTCATTCGATGCTGCCCTTCATGTTCCATCTCCTCTCGCCCTCCATCTCTCTCTCCCTCTCTCTCCCTCTCTCTCTTATTCTTCATGCTTCCCTCTCTCTCCCTTTAGAAGCCGGGGATGTGGCAGTAGGCTTCAAGCGAGGCCATTAGGATATAAGTGAGCCAGAGGCTGAAGAACATGACGGCCGTGATCAGCTTGGAAGTCCGCGGGCCGCCAAGCTCGCC
>JAODXP020000028.1:6319125-6324125 GCA_027497455.2 Sardinella longiceps
CTATTTCACAACATATACAGTAGAGTACTATAGCCTCCTTCCCCTACCACCCCAACTTGGTATGTTCCACACCTTAATCAGTCACTCGCACCTTCCCCACTCACCTCTCTAGGGCAGAATCGGGCTAAACTAGGGTAGTTGTTGGCCAGGGGGTATTTATCTTTGCGGTTACAACATATAGCATGTGACAGGATTATAGACTAGAGTGGCCACCCTTTTCCCAACAGCAGTCTGGGGACCTAATGTACGGTGGCCCATAAGGACCAGATTACTGGCTATAAGGAGATGGAGTTGGGTTATAAACTGTGATGGCATAAAATCACAGGGGATTTTTTTTATTCTTCTGTCTACTTTTGCAAAAATGCCACACTATGGTGGCTCAAGTAGGCCAAACTCAGTTCCAAGAGACAAAAGATTTCATTTATGCATTTAGCAGACGATTTTATCCAAAGCAACTTTGTGACGTATCTAACCGTTACTTTTAGGGCTAGTTTCCCTTCAGCAACTTAGGTTTAAGTGCCTTGCTCAAGGGCACAACAATGACAGCCAGGATTCAAAGCCACAACTTGCAGACTACTAGCCCACTAGCCAGGCTCCTTTACCATTACCCTAGCACCGCCCCAGTTTCCTAAACATCCTTTTGTGAGATTGCTACACTACGGTGGCTCAAGTGTAACCTCACTCACGTCAGATGCAACACCCCCTTGGGCTCAAGCATCTGAGATCACGTCCAATAAAGGGATTTCAGGACTTATATTGAACAGACGGACCAACCAGGAGACAGTACGAACCGCTGGGCGAGATTTTTGACAGTTATATATGAAAGAGACATCTTTATTATGTGAGTTGAATCGATTATTGTGGCAATTATGCCGCAGATACTAGCATTTATGTTAATTTGGCACAGTTGAAAAACTTGAAATCGCGTTGGATCACGGGATGCAACTGGTAGGTTTCGATGTAAGTGGTTGAAGCAAGATGACAGACAAGTGGTTTGTCCAATTGTGACAGAACGCAATGCGTCTGTCCGGGGAAAATATGGGTACTGTTTGTGTAAACGTTTAACTTAAAAGAGTTGGCTTGATTTGGGTTGGATGGACGTCTGAATAAATAGCGCTAAAAGTATAGTTTATTGGGAAGTGTGACAGCAGAGCAGTTTCTACAATTTCAATTGTGCACAATTAACATCGGAAGAAATGTGAAACTGTGTGTCTGTTAGCCTTTGTTGTGTGTCTGTCTGGCCTCCTGGCCAGTTTCCCGGGTACTGGTAGTCAAACAGGAGCGCAGAAGGTGGGATGTTGGGAGTGCGCGTCTGTATGGGAAGCACTCATTAACGCAGGGGTGCATTTGTTATTTTTTCTTTATTTGTTATTTCAGTTGTGTAGCAATGTTGCTGTGTAAACACATGAAAGCTTGTCAGTAGTGTGATGCGCAGGTGCTATGGAATGGTTAAAAACATGTGTCAATGTGTTAATTGATTATTGACTGTGTTTGGTTTTGACCAGTGCTATGTATGACCGATTGGGGTTTCAGTCGGGGAGGAACGTCTCTGCTGAGAGAGGACGTATGTTGGTATGCAACAGGGCCTAGCTACGTAGGCATTAGTATATGTCATTTGATTTTCTTTATTTAGTGTTTTGTTTGTTTGTTTTTGTATGTATATGTCCAAACCTGCTGGTAGCCTATTTATATAATAAAACAAAGACGTCAAATCCATCCGGTTTTCCCTACGCCTGTGTCTTATAACAACCGCCGGACACACTTCATTACACCAATTATATGTAAGATATTTTGATGACGTCCAGACTTCTGAAACAAATCTTTTACGGAGGAAATTCAGATGGAGAAGCCTTGTTACGAATCATCTGATATGAGCAAGGTTAGCTGAAGTGGGCCACTATTATAACCTACCAGGGACAGAGGTTCCCAAGGCCACAAACACCACGGCGGTGACGGTATCCTTCAGGCCGATGGTGCAGCCGAAGTGGGATGCCAGGTCACCGGTGATGGCCGTCAGCACGCCGATGAGGGTGATGGACACGATGAAGCAAGCCCAGCCGTTCCAGTACTCAGTGGGTGGCACGAAGGCAAAGAGAACCTTCCAGAAGACGGTGAGGAAGTGCATGATGTAGTCGAAGCAGGAGGGCAGACGCTCCTCGCCACTCTCCTCCTCATCGTCGTCCCCTGCAGGTCAAACGGGGAAATGAAAACTAGCCGTTAAAGAAACAATTTAAAGGGTCCCACTTGAAGGACTGCTAAATTCGACGGCACCATAACACCTTCCAAGAATACATTGGCAGAAATGATACTCTCTTCTGTAGAAGGGAGCTAGAAGCTAAGGCTGATGCTTTAAACCTGAATTAATTCATGATTGACAATCCAACAGCAGCCCAAAGTGCATTTTGGCCAACAAGATTTACTGAAATCGAAATTGAAAAAAAGCATTAGCCTTTCCAGCTATTCAGTCTTATTTGGAATACATGACATATTTCCCACTGCACTGAATAATGTTTTACAAATAAATTATATTGAGATTTATGTTTTCAAAATAAATTAAATGGAAAAAAATGGCTATAACACTGTAAATTCTTCTGCTGTTAGACCTCACCGGCTACTCAACAGACATGACATCAATAGACTGTTGATAAGCCAGGAAATGATGCGTGTGGACAGGAAGTGGGTGAGAGTAGACAGGATGTAAGCAACTGACCTGCGCTGACCGTCACAGCGCTGACAAACTGCTCCCTCCAGCTGCTGCTGCCCACAACCAGAGCCAGGTTGGTCTTCTTGATCAGCTTATCCACTGTGCTCTACACACACACACACACACACACACACATACATGCACGCACACAAAAATATACGCACACACGCACAAACATACATGATAATAACATATCAGAAATAGTTTGAGAACAAAATAAAAAGTTCAAGTATTGTTTTGATTGTTTTATTATTATTGTGTGAGTGTAGTAGTGAAATATCACTGAGCGTTGCACACTAGGGAAAGCGAGGCAAGGAAAGGTATGGCAAGGCAAGGCAAGGCAAGGCAAGGCAAATTTATTTCTATTATGCATTTCATACACAGTTCAATGTGTGTATAAATGCACTGAAAAACACTGAATAAAGTAATAAAATGACATAAAAGTTCAGTTTGATTGTTTAATAGTTTAGAGGATTTAAAGATAGTCAAAGTTAAGTCAAGTTTAAAAGATGCAAAGATGCTGACATTTGTCAGTATCTTTGCAGAAAGCATCTGAGAAAAGGTTGGTCTTTAGTCTAGCTGCCAGCAGCAGGGGCATTTGTGATGTCCTCTGGGAGTTAGTTCCATACCACTACTGCATAGTACAGTAGCTAAAAGCTGCTTCACCATACTTTGTTTTAACGGCAGGCTTTACCTGTAAGTATTGCTGCTGCAATCTGGTAGATCTGTATGGGTTAGGCCACTGAAACATATCAAAGAGGTAATTGGGCCTTGTCCCATTTAAAGATTTGTACACAAGCAGCCATTCTTTAAAGTCAATTCTGTAGCTTACAGTAATGGAAGCTAGTAAAAGGACCTTAGAATTGGAGTAATTCACTCTGTTCTATTTTTTGACAGGCCTGTGAAAAGGCCATTGCAAGACCCTACAAGAGACAAAGGCATGGATAAGTTTTTTCCAGATGCTTAAAAAAAAAAAAAAAAAAAATCCTCTTAGTTTGGATGTATTATTTAAGTGATAAAATGCTGACGTAGTGATTTAGAGATTGATGTTGTCAATGATTTTTAACTCTATCTTTGTTTTAATCCCCTTTGTGTCAAGAATAGTGGTAATCCCGAGTCTTTCATCATTTTCCCCAAATAGAATTTTCTGATTTTCCTGATAAATGGAGTTCCCATGCTCCTTTGCGCACTTATTTCATTCCACTCTGCAAAGCAGCATGGTGACCATGGCTGTTTTTCTCGCCTGCTTTCGGTATCCAATCGCAGAACAAAAAGGGATTTGTACGGCCCTCGATTGCATTTTACCCCATGTGGTGGCTCTGGTATTGGCTCCGAGGTATGTACAGACGCTATGATAGACATTCGTTGCGCCCAATAAGCGGCTCTTGACAATCGTAAACGATGCTTCCGCTACGAGAAATGCAATAGGTAGGTCTCCAGACTAAATATCACTTGTGATCTTTAGTTTGGCATTCGCCAGGCTAATGATGAAGGACAATTTCAAAGAAGCTTGTAAGCTTTTAAGTATGACTTTTCTGAGTAATTAACCAATTGATAACTTCTCAAATTAACCCAACAGCAGTATGTAGTGATCAACAGTATTGAAAGGTAGACTTAAGCCCACTAGCACCACAAGTGCTGTTTCCACAAAATCCTTTTTTCAAGGATTTTCCTGATAAATGGTAGATTGGATATTGGCCTGTAGGTGTCAAATACTGAGGCATCCCGGTTATTCTTTTTAAATATGGGCTTTAAAATAACTTTTTTCAGGGACACAGGAAGGAATGTATTTATGACCTGAAGCACATCAGCAAGTAAGTTGGTGAACAGAATGTCCAAGTGTTTTCAAAGGTCTCATAAATCAAACAAAATTCTGTGTTGACATTGCCTGTGTCACTGATGATTGCAGTTCTGAGTTGTTTGATGTTCAGATGTTATATTCTGCCACATTTGATCAATTTCATATTTGAAGAAGGATGCAGGCTCATTGCATTAATTAACTGAGAGATGTTGAGGTGCTAATTGTGGTGGGGAATTAGTAATCTTCTCTACAGATGTAAAAAGCACACAAGCATTGTTCATATTGTTGATAATGTTGGAGAAGAACGACTGTCTCGCTTTACCGATTTCACATTTATATTTACAAAGCATCTCTTTATGGATGTGATAATGGATGCGCTCAATTTTCTTTCAGTCTTTGCACATTCTCTCTGAAGCAATTTAACAGCTGGATATTGCTTCCATGGTGATTTCTGCTTCTGATGAACTCTTTTGATTTTGAACTTTCCAAATATCA
>JAODXP020000028.1:6329125-6336625 GCA_027497455.2 Sardinella longiceps
TTTTGGTTTCATATCAACACAAACACACACACACACACACACACACACACACACACACACACACACACACACACAGATTTATCCATGGAAGCCCTACCAGGAAATGACACATTCCGTTCTCAGTAGTTTTAAATAGATAGAGACTTTCTGCCTGACCCCCTTAGCTTTAGTTACCTTTAGCATAGCTGCTTTTTAGCATAGCTAAACTCTCTTTAGCCACACACATCTGCCTGAGCATATTAGCCAAGCAATGGAGCTTGAAAAGTGGATGAGTGTTCTACCAATAATTGTTGGTACGAATTTGCCACCATTTTTAGGTTGAAGCTGCTGGCTTTACACAAAAATCCCATACAAAATGATTAATAAGTGGCGCTTTTTCTTGCCAGCATAACTTCACCATAGACATTTGCTTCTTGCCATCAACAGAAGAGAAAGGGCTTATGACAACATTTGGTGTTATTCCAACTTAATTTGCTCAGTGTTATCCAAATGAGGATAATAACAATAAACTCTGGTTTTCTATATATTCTCTATGGCAACAGTGTAAACGTGAAACAAAGCATGGCGTCCAAACAAACAAACAAACGGAGGGCCCATCCACTTCTCAAACTGTACAGAAAGCTCTTTTAACGCTTTTGTTCACTGCCACAACTGTCGTTCAATTTCTCACATATAGAGACATAGACATAGCTCATGTTAAAGGTCTGACATGGAGGCACACATTTTGACCTGTCATTCCCTCTCTCTCTTTTTTTTCTCTCTCTCTTTCATGTTATTTCTATCTGTCTATTTCAGGGAGTGACAGGATGAAGGATTTGTGGTGGTTTGATGTAATTTATGATACCCCTGGCCTGTCCCTCCCTTCGCCATCAACCACGCCACTCCATTCCATCTCTCCTTCCTCCTCCTCTCCTCTTCTCCCTCCCTCCTCCATCACTTCTTTTCTTCTCTTTCTTTTCTCTCTTTGTCTCCCTGTGACCCCCATCATTCTTTCTCTTTCTATTTCCTGTCCATCAATTCTTCTACGTCTATATGTCCAACACCCCCCTTTCTATCCCTTCCTCTCTCTCTCTCTCTCTCTTTCTCTCTCTCTCTCCATCTCTCTCCTTCCTTCCATTACTTTTATTGGATTTCTTCCCTCTGTTTTCTTGAGCTGGGTCCAGAGGCTCAATTAAGATGTTGTCTGCCATGTACTTTATCTCTAGTGGCCAACATTTAGAACACACATCAACAAGAGTTGGCCTGCCCTCCACACACACACACACACACACACACACACACACACACACACACACACACACACACACACACACACACACACACACACAACCTCACCCAACAGCCAAACTACAACAAAGCACCAGGTAGATATGTGTCAATCAGGAGCAGGACTTAAGAAAGAGGCTCAGAAGCAGAGAAGAGAAGGATGAAGATGGAAAAATGAAAAACAGGTAGAGAGAGAGGGAGGGAGAAAAGGTATGGAAATGGAAAAAAGCCAGGAGTATAAAGGGCAGATATCATTTCTGGATGCATTAGAAAACAGCTTTCAGTGGTGAGCCCTGTAGAGGGAGAGGAGAGGGAGAGGGGGGGGGGGGTTAAAAAAGAGAAAGAAAAAGAGCAAAGACAGAAAAGGGAAGTTAGAGAAAGAGAGAAATGGGTAAATAGCAAGGAGAGAGAGAGAGACACAACAATCACAACACAACACAACACAACACAACACAACACAACACAGCACAGCACAGCACAGCACAGCACAGCACAGCACAACACAGCACAGCACAACACAACACAACACAACACAGCACAGCACACACTGAGCCCCTAAAACTCTGCACTGATACTCATATCTCATATCTCATATCTGGCCTCTGAGAGAAACAATTAACGGTGTGTGTGTGTGCTTGTGCGTGTGTGTGTTTGTGTTTGTGTGTGTGTGTGTGTGTGTGTGTGACAGAGACAAAGAGAGAGAATGAGAGGCAGCAAGTGAATGATAGATAGGGAAAGAGAGAGAGAGAGAGAGAGAGAGAGAGAGAGAGAGAGAGAGAGAGAGGGGAGGGCAGGGGAAAGGTGGATGGATGGAGGGATGGACGGATGGAGAGATCATGGAGGAGGTGCCTGTACCAAACACAGACAGAAGAGAAATTGACAACCGAGGTCAGAGGAAGAATGAATGATGGAAGAAAGGAACAAGGTCAGAAAAAAAGAAGTAGAGAAAGAAAGAATGAATGAATAAATGAATGAAGGAAGGAAAGTGAGACAGACAGCAGAGTAATAATACATGCTTCCACTTCTACAGCCGGGAGAGCAATTAGCCACTTACAGACTTATTGAGGCAGTTTTTCACAGCTTCACAATGGAGAGACATTGTCTTACAGTAATAGATGAGCTAAAAAATTTGGTTTAGTGTACACACACATCCAAACAAGCCTGGACAGGTAGACGCTTATAGTGAAGTTATACACTCAACAAGATAAACAGTGGCGTTATCTAAAGGTGGCTACAGACCAAAGATCCGCAAAGAGACGGGCTGCGACGTTCTAAAAACCTGCAACATTTCTGAAACTCCGAAACTGCGATTTGACATGTTAAATCTTTTGCGACGGCTTGCAACTGCTTGCAACAACCTGCGACGATTCATTCACACCGCCACAACTCCGTTCTAAAACCGCTTCATCTCGTCGCGGATCTTCAGTCTGAATTGAGCTGAAGAGATATAACACTACGCCCCCAAACCTTACCTTCTTCCCTTTCAAAGAGAGACAACTTCTCCGAAAAGTGGGGCCCTCAAAATGTCCTTCCGAACCAGTTGGGCAAACACACCCAAGATTTCCGATAATAAACACTTTGGAATGTTATTGTTCCTGATTTTACAATAGCTTGTTTTATGAACTCTTCAATACAGAAGAGATGAGTCGAAGGACCGTGGCATTTCGGAGTGTCATTTCAATCCAATCTTCCCTCTGGCGTGAAGGAGAAAATCAGACTCTTCAAACGGGTCTCAAAGTGCCACCTAGGTGAAACTCTCTCTCTTTCTCTCTTTCTCTCTCTCTTTCTTTCTCTTTCTCTCTCTCATTTTCCTGAGTGTCTCTACTCTCGGAGCGAATGCCACTTTTATACGTCACCTCTCCAAGTGGCCCATTAAATCAGCAGCACTCACGCCAGGCAGCGCACTGCTATTGTTTAAGATTCAAAGTGGCCTCCTCACAACTGGGGGAAGAGTTACAACTGGAGCCATCTAGAAAATGAGCTCCCTCTGCTAATGCATTGGAGAGAGAGGAAGGGAATAGATGAGAAAAATGGGGGCAGAGGGGTTTATTTGGGGAGATAAAGGTGAAGAAGAGAGGGAAGAGAGGAAACAAGTGGAGGAGCAGAAGGCAAGAAAATGGGGGGAAACAAGGTGATGCTGACAGTGTATAAGCTGTGTGTGTGTAAGTGTGTGTGTGTGTCATGGCCGCACGCAACATGGCCGCTCTGAACATCTTGCCACTGCACCCGTTGTAACTGCCAGCGTTAATGTAGGGAAAATGCTCAAAATTGATATGGCTGATATAAGGCTACTACTTCATATAATGTGCTTGATAACTACGGTAAAAAGTGCGTACAAAGACGCGCTTCAGAGGACTGGTATAAGTGTGAAATCCTAGTAGATCTGTCACCCTGTCATTGACTTTTCCCACAATGTTTGGATCTATGTGGGTCCATAGGCGTGTGTGCGTGTGTGTGTGTGTGTGTGTGTGTGTGTGTGTGTGTGTGTGTGTGTGTGTGTGAAAATACATATGTAAAATAGAGTGTATGTATGTGCAGATGATTCTCACCTTGTTCTCTCACTTGTCCTATATCTGTCAAAGCTTAGAGAGATTCTAATTACCAGCTTCATATATTGTACATGCTGTGATACTATATGTAGGCGTTAGGATGACACCATCCTACACACACACACACACACACACACACACACACACACACACACTGATCTTTAGATTAGCAGTGTCAATGATCCATACATTAGTACTACAAACTCTTGTTAACGAGAGTTAACTCATCCATGGAGATTTCATGCTGAAGCTTATAGGGAAGCTAGAGTCTCTCATCTCTTTGCAATCTAATAGTCACAATGGGATGGAGAGAGACAAAGAGACGTGGAGAGGAGGTGTGGAGAGAATGAATGGAAACTGCATAAGGAAAAAAAAAACAAGGCGTGGTTGTCATGACAACAGGTATGATAATTGTTGAGTGTTAACATATGGCTACGTCACTGTCAGAGGCAAAGGGACAGACACACACACACACACACACACACACACACACACACACACACACACACACACACACACACACACACACACAGTATACAGATACACATCTGTCGTAAAGGCTCATGTCTTAGTCACTATGACATCACTCTGACAGTGACATCTGGCAAGATGCACAGAATAGAAATAAAAAAAAAACTGACGAGGCTTGATCTGAAGGGTCACTCAGCATATGTGTGCACACAAACACACACATACTCACCCCCCCCCCCCCCCACACACACACACACACACACATATATACACTCACACACACACACACACACACTCACACACTCACACAAACCTCCACCCACACACACACACACTCACACACAACCCCCCCACACACAAACACACTCACTCACTCACTCCCTCACGCACACTCACTGCAAACCTGCTGGTGGATTATGGTAGCAAGCACTTTAGGGTGATTACCTAAGGGTCCCACCCCACACACACGCCAACACACGTCCACTGTACTGTATGATGCAATGCGCAGGCAGGGGCACATCTGTAATCCTGCCAGATGTAATCCACACAGATAGAGCTCTTCCTACTGTATGCCCAGTCCACTCCTGTTCACTTAAAGGACCTTTTGGGGACAATTCAACCCATAGCCATGTTGTTTGAGGTTAGCCAGTGCTGTCGGGAGAAAAAAAAGAACACAATGGAAGTTTTTCTGCCTCATTGAATTAGCGGCGTAAACTACCAGTACCAAATTTTCTCATTTATTGTTTATTGTTTTTACAGATAGCACTCGGCGACCTCAAACACTCTGGGCAGGTGGGTTGTGGATCTGCCCAAGGTTTCTTCCTAAAATCAATGACTACAAATAGAATGGAGTTTGTCTTTGTCTCTATCACCCATGGGTGCTCCTCATACTGTCTGTATAGCGATGTGCAATTGCTTTGTAAGTTTTGTGACATCTCTCGCCTTTGTTGAGCTTTCTCTGTGAGTCTTTTTCTTTCTTTATTTGTTTGTTTCCTTTAGTACAAAATCTGTTGACAATAACACTTTCACTGTTCAGATTTCTCTATTCTTTAAGCCTATGTGACTTCAAAAGGCAACACATTACAAAGTTTCCGCAGACTCTCCTTGTTGTTTGAATAAAAGTATGATGTCGCTCAGAGAGCCTCAGTCTTATCTATGCATGGCTGGCACAGCAAGCCGAGGAACAGCTGGCCCAATGTAAACACTGGCAGTGTAAACACAGCACTGAGCTACTGTGGACACTAACAATAAGAGCATCTATTGCACATCTGTACTTTAAACACAGCTAAACAAGCGGCAGTGCGTGACGATCGCTACTTCTGGTGCTCGCAGGAGAGCTAGAATTACGACCAATGCTATAATGAAACATGGGTCCGGCATCATTCATCATAGCAACACAGGGAATAAATACTGTCCTGTAATCCATAATCCCTGCACACGCCTATGGTGTGGGGATGTGGTCAGTGGATTATAGAAATCGATGATGTCCAGTGTTACGTAATTCTATCTTCTCTCTGCGTTGTTCCCTAGACTATAGTTGCTGTGCGTTGGCGTGGATGAAAGCATTCTTGCTGGGATTGGTCATACAAGGTGATCGGTTCTAATCACTTTCCTCGTTTTAGTGGCTTTTCGAACAGGCTGTTCTTCTCCGCTGATGGTCTGTTGTTACCTAGACTTTCCTTTGGGAACTCGTGTCTCCTTTTGGCCCCGGGCAGTTCCTCAATTGCATCCGTTGAGCATTAGGGCTTTTTGTAATCTAGCTTTGCCGTAATCTCCTTCAGAAAAGAGCCCATCTGCTACTGTTGTGGCTGCTGAGCAGAACTGCCATTAAAGCTGCACAAGGGACATCTTCTTTTCATGACCTTAATGCTTAAATGGGACTCAGTTATTGTCATGGTTAGTGGTGAGCCCAGGCGATAAGAAAGAGTAAGTGCTGAGAACAGTGATCATCATTATTATTTGTGATACAATATGACATAAAAGTACAAACCAGCTACCAGTATTTCCTAATATGTCTAAAAGCTGTAAAATTGTTGGAAGTAACTGATGTTATATGGACAAAAGCAGCTAAAGCGACAAAACTTGGGCGACTAGGGTAACTAAAAGTTACCCTAAAAAAGCTAAAATTGCTATGTCGCGTTTCCACTGTTACTCAAACATCAGTCGACATGTCATTAGAAATTAGAATGAATTGAACAGGTATACAGAAATTTTAGCATCTCTTTTTTTAAGCGACAAAAGCATTTTCTTTTTTACAGCTATAGTAACTCTTGGTGTGTGAACCTACAGTTAGAGAAGTCTTAGGTTCTCACATAGATCTGACTGTCCATCTGTCTGTCTTCTCTGTCTGCCTCTCTCTCTCTCTCTCTCTCTCTCTCTCTCTCTCTCTCTCTCTCTGCATAGGCCAGTCTGGTGGATACAAGACTTGATGTTCCTATTCGTCTCCTGTCTGTCTGTCTGTCTGTCTGTCCACCCGTCTGTCTATCTGTCCAGTGGCTCTGGACACGGACCCTGGACCCTGGAGTGGCACCAAAGTTCAGTCCATCAGTTTGGAGTCTGCTTCAGGCTCTTAAGCTCTGGCTGGGTTCCCATTCATATCTTTGATGCAAATTTGGCCCATTCCAAAATAAATCAAAATTGTCAAATAAATCAAAAAACGTTGAATTTGCATAAAATCATCTCAGCTGAATAAGAAAGTGATTTGCTAGAGGGTAGAGATTAACTGCTGATCTGCATGGAGCATAATGGCTGATGGAAATAGGTTTATTTCCATCAAATCACATTTGTGGGCATTTTATAACATGTTTCTCCGTGAGCTCCCTTCAAGTTTTGAAACTGTTTGAAAGTTCCCAAGTCCTCCTTTCATTTAGAAGAAGATACACTGTTTCATTTGCATAATACAGCTACAGTCTCGCAGTTCTTTGGAACACATATTCACAAGTGATTAGAGGCTGGTCCTCATGGTCCAGTTAGGTGTCCATGCCCTAAAGCCCCTGGACCCTAGCATGGCCACTATTGGGAAGCAACTGCTAGCTGGAGATGTTCAAATTCAAGAAGACTGGATCAGCCCTTGAGTATTGTATTCTCACACTTCATTCTCAAAGTTCACTGATTGGCCAGGATGGGATGCAACCTGAGTGAACAGGACCAATGGGCGGAGTCCCAGACCGAGTAGTAAAGGGAGATGAGAATCGAGGGGAGGCGTGACTGCGTA
>JAODXP020000028.1:6344125-6346625 GCA_027497455.2 Sardinella longiceps
CTACCTTCCTTTGTTCTTTTCAGGCCCTCTCTCCCTCTCTCTCTCTCTCAGCCCCTTCGCATCTCTCTTCATCCATCCCTCTCCCTCTTTCCATCTCTCTCTTTCTCGTCCACTGGATCTTTCCCTCCATCTCCCGCTGTTTTAAAGCGTCGTTTAAGACAGCGTGTCCTTCTCTCGGCCTCTCTCCATCACTCCTGGCCTCTACTTACCCCAAGTCCCTCTCTCTCTCTCTCTCTCTCTCTCTCTCTCTCTCTCTCTCTCTCTGTGTCTCTCCATCTCCTAACATAGCCCTGTCCTATCCCCTCCAGTGCTTGTCACTTCCCAACATTCTAGCTCCTTCTACGATGCACACACGTGCAAGTTGGAGCCCTAGCAGCATTGTGCAGGACACACACACACACACACATACACACACACACACACACACACACACACACACACACACACACACACACACATTGTGGAAGACATAGAAAAGCAAGCTCGTTACAAAAAGAACCTAAGAACACACTAAGACATTTTTCTATCACAACATAATCCCACCCTTTTCTCCCTTGGTTTCACATCACACACACACACACACACACACACACACACACACACACACACACACACACACACACACACACACACACACACACACACACACACACACACACACACACACACACACACACACACACACACTCATCATCAAGACACAGAGACTGCCACCTCATGACCAGGCTGTCATGTAAGCATTTTGTCAACACCCTGTCTTATGTCAGACTAATTAAGCCACTTTGAATTTAGGAGAGCGCTGGATCATTTGGACCACCAAGAATAAACAGACAGATGAGAAAGAGAGAGAGAGAGAGAGAGAGAGAGAGAGAGAGAGAGAGAGAGAGAGAGAGAGAGAGGAAGAGGGATCTGCTGACTGATAAAGAATGAGGGATACAAAAAGAGGCAGGGGGAGGGAAAGAGAGAGAGATGGAAGAAAGATGTGACCCATCAACACGGTCACATCCCCTCTCCTTTATCTTGGGCATGTATTCCCTCGCTTCCTTCTGCCCCGCCAGCATCAGCCATGCTAAGCTAAGCGCTTTCTTGTCATGCAAATCAAATGTCTGTTAGCGATAAAACAGAGGAGCGAACAGGGAAAGATAGAGGGAGTGAGAGAGAGAAAGAGGGATGAATGGATGGAGTGAGAGAGAGGAGGAAGAGGAGGATAGAAAGAAAAGCTGTGTGTGATAGAGGGATGAGAAAGTCTTTCTAGTGTGCACCTCCGGGCTTCCAGCACGCTGGAGGGATTGGCTTGGAGGCACACTATTCACATAATTACTAAGAAAAGAATAGAGAGAGAGAGAGAGGGAAGGATAGAGGAAGAGAGACGGAGGGAGGGAGGGAGAGAGAAAGAGAGGGAGAGAGAGAGAGAGGGACAGTGAGAGAAAGCGTGGGATAGAGAGAGGGAGAGAGAGAGAGAAGGGAAAGAGAAAGCGAGAGAGAGAGAAAGAGAGAGAGAGAGCAACAGTGGGGGTATATAATAAGACATGGGATGTAATTAATTTCAACACAGTTCACTTGCCTGAACCGACACCGTGAGCAAAGACTTCATCAGGCACCTCTGCTTTGCATAATTATTTAACTTCCTCACAGAGGTGAGACAGAGAGAGACACAGAGAGAGAGAGAGAGAGAGAGAGAGAGAGAGAGAGAGAGAGAGAGAGAGAGAGAGGGAGAAGGTGAGAGAGGGAGAGAGAGAGAGAGAGAGAGAGAGAGAGAGAGAGAGAGAGCGAAAGCTGAAGAGAGAGAGACAGAATCCAGATTTTCTCTACATAATTGCTGAACTTCTAGAGATGAGCGTAGGGACTTTCAGAAAGCAAGAGAAAGAGAGGAAGAGAGAGAGTGAGAGAAAGAGAGAGAGAAAGAGACAGAGTGAGAGAGAACAAGACAGACGAAAGAAGTGAAAGAATGATGGCGAACCTTAATTTGCTTTGCATAATTATCTAACCTTAAAGCCGGTGTGGCGGGCAAGATAGATTCTAAGAACTAGAGAGAGCGAGGGAGAGAGAGAGAGAGGGAGGGACCGATACGCAGAGGGAATAGAGGAGTGAGAAAGGTAGAAAGAAAGGCAGAAAGAAAGGATGAAAGAGAGAGAGGACAGGAGAAAATGAGTAAAAGTGAAAAAGATTCATTGGCAGTGGATATGTTTTATGTTATGGCGCTGCACACATATATTTTGGCTAGGGGCCCGAGGAGCTGGACTCAGCCTCTGGTGCACTGCCTTAATGGATTGGCACAGAGCGCATTTCTATGGCAACATGCCCTTGTGGTCCTCCGAAGGCTGTGTGTGTGTGTGTGTGTGTGTGTGTGTGTGTGTGTGTGTGTGTGTGTGTGTGTGTGTGTGTGTGTGAGAGAGAGAGATAGAGAGACAGAGAGAGACAGAGTGTGTGTGTGTGTGTGTGTGTGTGGTTAGAATCGACTAATTTTGTTTAAAATTGTCAATATGTGGGTGTGCGCTTC
>JAODXP020000028.1:6354125-6364125 GCA_027497455.2 Sardinella longiceps
CACTCTCAAATTTTGCCACATGCAATTACATGCCTACTTAAATCTGTTGCATCTGAAAGAACAAATAGCTATATAGCTATATTTCTTTGTGATCAAGGGGGGTCCTTGAAAAAAAAACTTACAAACAGTTCCTCCTTAAAATCAACCCATTCAGAGAAAAGGGTTCCTTAAATCCAAAAAGTTTGTATGCTCTGCAACAAAAGCACAGCCTTAATGAAGTTCATTAAATTGATTTTACAGTCATGGGTTCACTGGGATAAGTGTGTGTGTGTGTGTGTTTTAAGTGAAGTTAATACTAATTCAAATGCAGGACCACACTTGGGGAATAAAGACTAATTGGGTTATAGGAAAGAAAAGAAACAAGAGGAATGGAAGAGAGGGGGAGGGAAGGAGAGAGAGAGAGAGAGAGAGAGAGAGAGAGAGAGAGAGAGAGAGAGAGAGAGAGAGAAAGAGAGAATATAATGGGAAATTAAAGAGAGAAGGTAGGGGATAGATATGATGCGCTGGCAACACTTGTCAATGGCCATGCCAAGAAAAACAGATATGAAGAGAGAGAGAGAGAGAGAGAGAGAGAGAGAGAGAGAGAGAGAGAGAGAGAGAGGAGTGGGGGATGCCAGAGGGGTACAGAAGTACAAAGAGTGGGGTAAAATTCAGTGGTGCGCGAGGGAAAGTAGTGTGTGTGTGTGTGTGTGTGTGTGTGTGTGTGTGTGTGTGTGTGTGTGTGTGTGTGTGTGTGTGTGTGTGTGTGTGTGTGTGTGTGTGTTTTGGTGTAATAGAAAAGTCCGGAGAGAAAGACAGATCAAAAGAGTGATTGAAAGTGAAAGAGGCACAGGGGCTAACATTGCACACTATGTGAGTGAGTGTGAGTGTGTGTACTCGTGTGTGTGTGTGTGTGTGTGTGTGTGTGTGTGTGTGTGTGTGTGTGTGTGTGTGTGTGTGTGTGTGTGTGTGTGTATGTGTAGGGTCAGTGCCTTGTGATGTGTGCAGAGAGAAATGGCCTTGAAAATGAGGGAATTACATCTGAAGCCAGTCCCCCCTCTGTCAGCAACATGAAGGGTAGAAGCCCACGCTGACATGCCTGTACACACACACACACACAAGTACACACTCAAAAACATATAAACACACACACACACACACACACACACACACACACACACACACACACATACATACAGACTTTATTCTCATGTCTCTAGACATACATATATGCGCACTCAAAGATCATATAAAAATCATATAAACACACACACACACACACACACATACACACACACACACACACACACACACACACACACACACACACACACACACACACACACACACACACACACACACACACACACACACACACACATTTCTCATGTCTCTGACCTCCAGGCCCCCCTGTCAGCTACACCAATGTCTCTCCTCTCTCTCCACAGTGCAGAGGAAAAAAAAAAAAAAAATCAAAATCAAGTGTCAGTTCAGCGTCGCTGCCCAAGCCAATTCATTACCGTAGGGACCCTCTGTGTGTGTGTGTGTGTGTGTGTGTGTGTGTGTGTGTGTGTGTGTGTGTGTGTGTGTGTGTGTGTGTGTGTGTGTGTGTGTGTGTAGAGGAGGAGGGGTGCTGGGGTATCAGTGAGCATGCATAAATGTATGTGTTGTGCATGTGTTGTGTGTATACTGTACCGTATACTATATGGGGCATGTTCATGGGCACACAGGGTGGGGTGTATGTGTGTGTTGTCCACAGTATCAGTTCTAGTGAATCTACACATAGAAATATGTCCACTTTGTTTTTTTTCTTTTTCAGTGTGTGTGTGTGTGTGTGTGTGTGTGTGTGTGTGTGTGTGTGTGTGTGTGTGTGTGTGTGTGTGTGTGTGTGTGTGTGTGTCTTCATATGTGCTTTAATTGACTACAAATGGATTTGGATTTTTAGAACTAGTCAAGCTTGCCTCTCCTTGTCCTTTGTCTCCATTTTGCAGATCGAACAAAAAAAAATACAGACACTCTTCTTCATCTCTTCTTCTCTCCTTTCTCCATTTCTCCTTTTTCCCCCTTTCTTTTCTTTTCTTTTCTTTTCTCTTCACTACACCTAACCCTGTCATAATTTAGTGCAATTTACTGTGACTAAGGCCATTACATCCAAGGAGTCATTTGCAGTGTGCTTTTTCACATGCAATTTAACCACAGGGCAACACAAAATCCACATAGGAACAATTTTGACCACAACCAGCTGGGCCTACCTTGATTCTTCAACCAACCAAATACAAGCACACACACACACACACACACACACACACACACACACACACACACACACACACACACACACACACACACACACACACACACATGTGCACAAACATAAACATAAACACAGAGAATCATTCATCTGAACCTCAGCGTGAATTGACTGACTGGCTCCCAAGGATTTGACAGAATACCCCATCTCTTACACGTACATAAGATGTGCACACACACACACACACACACACACACACACACACACACACACACACACACACACACACACACACACAGGCAAAACAGCGAACCCTTCAAAGTGAAAAGTTCTACTGCCTGCACAGACTAGAAAAGGCTAACCCATGGTTAGAAAAAAACAACAACAGCAACAACAACCTTTTGAACAGACAAAAAAAAAACATCAAAAAGCCTTCCTTGCAAACGCAAACATTCCCCACCAGACACGAGTGACTCCATCCTCAATCCTATCACGCTGCTGCTGCCCAAAAGGCAGCTCTTCCAGCCCTTTCTTTGGAGAAAAGCACTCAGTCTAAACGACTAACACATAATGGGGAGTCTAAACTCAAACACCCAGAATCCTCTCAATCTTTACACCCATGACCTTGTGCAAAGCAAACAAACCATCTGGCAAAGATGAGGCCATTTTTTTTTTTCTTTAAAAAAATAAATAAATATGAGAAAGGCAACATGAAAGAGACACCCGTGGCTGCAGTCGGAGAAGACGAAGAAATGAAAAGGGGGGTGTTAGGGAGGGGGTGAGATGAAAGTGGAAGCAAGATCCACCTATTACACATTTACTCGCCAAAAAATAACCCTACCTGGGATATGAAATCACCTCCTCTACCAGACCAGCCCCCCACCCCTCCCCCCATCCCCCCATCCCCAACAGACAGGCAAACAGGTACATGCAGGGGAGAGATAGCCTACAATATCCAACAGGTAAATATCCACTCCAGGGTTTCCCTCAGTGCTTTATAGCTAAGGCAGCCACCTTGACAACAACAAAACCTCCAATCTTGCCTGAGTCCCTTTGAAAAGACAGCAATTGCAAGTGTAATTTTAAAAGTTGTTTCGCAAAAAGAAATAATAGCATAGGCTATTTATTTATTGTGAGTATCATCTTAAACTGCACAACCTTTTCCAATGATGATAGTCACTACACTCTGACACAGACTATCTCTCATTCCCACTACTAAAGAAACCAACCAATTCTACAGTTGTCATCACACCAGAATGATCCTTTCTCCATGGGGTATGCAAAACAGCTCTGTCAGCTACAAAACACACTGCCAAAAGAGACACAATGTGGAGCATGGATTCAATCTGTGGATTCTCAGAGAATAGAATAAACAACCCTTTTTTATTATGTTATATTCTCTGCCATTTCTCAACTGGAGAAATACATCTGAGATACAAAGTTGGAAAAAGTTGCATAAACATACTGGTGGTGTTACTTTCACTTTTTATAGTGTTGTACACACAGTGATAGCACCAAACCCTAACCCTAATCTAACCCCACACACCAATCCCAGACTCATAACCTCCGTCAACATCTTACTCACATGGTCTCGTCGTTCTGGAACTCCAGTTTGCCGGCCGATTCTTCGTAGTCCTCGCCACCCCTGGCGGTGTTGTCGACCGTGCGATAGGGCACAGCCACCAGGCCTCGGGCGCCCGATGTGCGCATCACTTTCACCTGCATGATTCCGACGCTCTCGCTGACGCGAGTCGACTCGCTCTCGAACGTGAAGATGCCGGCGTGATCGTCGTCGTAGATGGTGACCGTTGCTGTGTGTGCCTCGCCAAGAGCTGCCCGGTAAGTGGGTGCACCAGGTATCTCGGGTGCTGGTGGGTGCCCGTCAGCCCAGCCTACGATGCGTGCATCGCTCAGGCGCACGTAGAAGTACTCATCCTCCTCGAAGATATCGTCGTCGATGATGCCCACCGTTACCTCCTTGAGGGTCTCGCCCGGCTTGAACAGAAGCGTGCCTTCGGCGAACTCGTAGTCTGAGCCGGCATTGGCCGTGCCGTCTTCAGTACGGTAGTCAACCTGAGGGGAGGGAGGAAAAAAGAGCAAAAGATTAGAATGTGTTGCTATATCCTGCTCAGTACTCAGTGATCTTTGAGTATTCTATTATTAGATACTATTTGAAATGATCATTACAGTACTATACTTGAATACTATATTATACAGTTTACCATATCATTACACTATTTCCATAAACATGCTGTATATTTTATCATACATACTGTGTGTGTGTGTGTGTGTGTGTGTGTGTGTGTGTGTGTGTGTGTGTGTGTGTGTGTGTGTGAGTTTGATAAACACCATACAAAACCTGTTGGCTCATTTATCAAGCAAAAACAGTTTTCTTGTAATAGAAAGGAGACCATAAGCATAACTGTAAAAAATTGAGGCAAACATGGACTGCAGAAACAAGTCTTACATTTCCAAAGAGAGTGAGAGTGAGAGAGGCTGGAGTGACGTTAGAAAGAGTCATTATCTAGAAAACGCATGAGTGTGAAAATAAAGTAAGGACTCAGTGCAATTCTGCTACAGGTGCAAACACAGTGAGCGTAGCAGAATTATGCTGTATGGTGCCAGGAATATCATTTGTTTGTTGTCTAATTCCGTCTGCTCTCCTTTCCTGTCCCCACACACCATCCCTCCTCTTCTCCCCTCCTCCCTCTCTGCACACACATCTCTCTCTCCAACTCCCCCACATCACCCACGCTCTCCTCACAATCTTCCTCCTCCTCCTCCTCCTCCTCTCTTCCTCTCCTCCTCAATAATATCAGCATGCACCTTGCATCTGCCCAGACTCTTCCTAATTTAGAAAGGACACATACAGGCTAAGCTTGTTGACACTGGGGCACTACCTCTGTATGCCCCTGCCCCCACACACACATACACACACACACACACACACACACACACACACACACACACGCACACACACACACAGACACACACCCCACACACACACACACACACACACACACACACACACACACACACACACACACACACACACACACACACACGCACACACACACGCACGCATACACACACCACACATGCATACACACACCACAAACACACACACAAACACACACACACACACACACACACCCCGACTCCACCCCAGTCGTAACCTTCTCTCACCTCCCCTCACCTCCCCTCATTCCATCTCTCCCTCCCTCTCTTCCTTCTCCTCATCCCTCCATTCATTGCACCTGCACTGTGTGCCCCTGTGTCATGGCTAAATTTGGCTTCAGCTGTCTCTCTCTCCTCTCTCTCTCTCTCTCTCTCTCTCTCTCCTCTCTCTCCTCTCTCTCTCCTCTCATCTCTTCCCTACACTGTGTATGCTGAGCTTCCTCTGTGACTGATTCGTTCAGATATCTCTCTCGTTCTTTCACTTCTTCTCCCTCGTTCTTTCACTGAGAAGAAAGGAAAGGAAGATAGAGGAGGAAGAATGGAAAGCTAGTAAGAGAGAGAGAGAGAGAGAGAGAGAGAGAGATGCTGTGGTCCTCTGTAATGGACTCAATTTTCATCTTAGCCTCCCCTCCCCCACTTCTTCTCCTCTCCTGTCACTCCCTCACCCCCCCACCCCACCCCCCAAACATCACACACACACACACACACACACACACACACACACACACACACACACACACACACACAGACACACACCATTAATGGTGAATCCAACACTATATTTACACTGTAAAACTGCATATAGTCTCGTATGCTTCCATATCCGAACTCCTGGATTCATCTCGTATGCTTCCAATCCACACTCCTGGATTCATCCGCGTATCCACATCATCATACCTTGACAGTGCATCCGGGGTCTCCGCCATGCCGGGACACGGTGAGCTTGAGCGAGCCGCAGTTCTCGAAGCACTGGTAGTTCGCCGGCTGGAAGTCCAGACGTGTGGTGTAGGGGTCATCCTCCTGCTCCGGCTGCTCGTTGCTGCTGACCACCTTACGGGCCTGGTCGGCCGCGTGCTTCTTCAGGATGTTGCCCGCGCCGATCATCATGCGCGTTGCCTGGATACGGTAGAACGCTCGGCTCTTCTGCTGCTGGACTAAAACCTGTGGGACACATAGGGACACACAATCTACGTAATCCATAATCTATACATTGAGATGCACTCTAACGCATATAATCTATACATCTACTTTAGATCATGGAGATATGGCAAAAGATGCTTAGCACAGGGAAATCTACATAATCCATCCAATCCATTCCATAAATCTTCAAAATATAAGATAATCCATATGATATAAAGGGAGGGAGGTATAAATAACATAATCTTAATCTAAACTGTAGTTGTCTAATAAGTGCTTGACTATGTGCCTAAGGCAGAGGTGGGGGATGATGGGAGTAATCTTTGCCTAAGGATCAACTATAAGTAGCCGAGGTCGGTTAGACCGCTCACGGGTCTCGAACCCACCGCCTCATCAACTACAAGGAACCCACGCTCTAACAGGGCTTAGAAGTATTCTTCATGCTAGAGCTGTGAGGATTTACTACATACAGTACTGCCGCCAGCTAGGCTATCTTACACGATCTTCAAAAATATACCATGTGTGTATCATGGCGTATCCAGCATGGCGTATCCACTATGGCACCACAAGTCTATGAGTGCCTGGAAGAGGTCCATCCCTCTGCCAGCTGATCTTGCTTACTTGATCTTGCTTAGTGTATAAGATCCATGCGAATGCCAAGTCAAGTCAAGTGGATTTTATTGTCATTTCAACCATATGCAATGTATACAGTGAGACGAAATGCCGTATCACCATGGATCAAGTGATGTTACATTTAGATTATATAAAAAGACGTTCAAGAGTATACATATTTAGTCCATCCATAAGGTAAACATACAGTGCAGTGACTACTTAAGTTGGTGCATTATGGGACTGACAAGGAAGCTTAATGATTGATGATATAAGTGCCTGTTAGCAGCCAACTCAATTAGATAATCAGCATATAGTAGTGTACATCTATAGGCATATCTAAGTCAACTTAAAAGCAACGTGAAGCCAAAGCGTTGCAATAGCTAATAGTTGGCCATCTCTTTGAGCTGATTCTATCTGTGTGCAGACTATATGAAATAAGTGAGGGAAAAAATCACATGACCAAAAGCACCACAGTGATTGGCTATCTCCATAGTAAGCCTCCATCACAGAGGACAATTCCAAGTGTGCTTTGAGTACTCGGTAGTTGGCTACTCTTATCTATAGATCTATAAGGCTAAAGGAATCTAATGGCCATATAGATCACAAAGGCTGATGTGCAGTCTCTGTGGAAGTCTGTGAGTGGAGGTGGGTCACTGGCCTTCTCTAGAAGTGGATGCAGTCTGTTGTGCTTTTGTGAATGGAGCCTAATGACCGTATGTGTCTTAGGAGTTTGTTGGGTTTTTTTAAACATCATAAACATTGTACTTCTGGGATAAACACAAATATTGAGGCTGGTATCTATTTGGGGTTTCTTCAATTCATAAATTCTTTTTTAAGTTTATCTGTGCACCATGTTAGAAAAAAATACTTTTAATATATGAGGGCTGTCCGTGATTGAAGACCTTTACCTGTAGTATCCCCTCATCTACGTATTGCCCAGGCTCACCTCTGAATATGATGACTGCGTGCTATACATGTAATACAACCTAGACGTACAGTATTTTATCAGTGTGTTTTATGTATTTTTATGTGTTGCTCATTCTACAGCTGCTTGCATCTGCATTTAACCTTGGACCTCGCAACAGTAGATATCTCATTTCATGAATATGAATGAAAAATAAATAATAATATTGATAAAATATTGATAAAAGACCTGCATTTAGCTCTTATCCTCATAGCTAAAGAATTGTACAATATCAGTTGACCTTACATATTGACCTTATTAATATATTTTGACCTTACATATTGACCTTATTAATATATTTTATTTTTTAATTCAATTCAGTTTTATCTGTAGAGTGCTAAATACAATGCAATTGCCTCACGGTGCCTTACAGACAGTACAAGGAGCACCCATGAGTAACAGGGGCGATATCTCCCTCCTATTTATAGTATTTTCTAGAAGGCTGTTTACTGTTGTTATAGTTACCATTCTAAAGAGCACTGATATGGAACAGTGATGAAACTTTTAACCAGATAAACGTCAGAGGTTTCCCGTTATCTGAACATAACAGACACCCTTTCAGCCAATCAGAAAACAGTACTCCATTCCACTGGTTTGATAATGCATGTTGCAGACTCCTGGTTACCTGGTAGTTGGCCATCTCGATAGCTGCTCCATGTCCTTATTTTTAAATGCATCCTGCCTCAGTGCCTCAGAACTGACTTTTTTTTAAAACTAATCTGAAATCCCTGCACCAAATAGCAGCAAAAAAAATTCACATATCCTTCAGTACTCCGCACACACAAAACTACTTTTTCTACCTATCCTGGTTACCTGGTAGTTGGCCATCTCGATGAGCTGCTCCATGTCCTTATCTGGGTGTCTCTGTTTGAGCTCCTTGAGGTTGCGGGCCATGTCCCTCCTGGCCTCCTCTTCCTGGTCCCGGAGAATGCCCACGCCACCGTCCTCGCCTCCGCTGGCCAACATTCCATCCAGGTGGGAGTTCATACCGTCCAGCTCCAGCATGTCCATCTTGGTGAAGCCCGTCTCCTTCATCATCAGGTCGTCGCCGCCTTCCGTCTCCACCACGATGCCGTGGCTCTTGTCGGCACGGTAACGCTTGCGTACGTACTTGTAGATGAGCAGGCGTCGGTCAGCGATCCAGGCCTGTAGATTGAGGATGACATGCAAATGTTCAAGAAATAGAAATTCGAGAGGAAAAAGTAAAGAAAATGAAATTTGACATTTCTCAAGACGTTCTTTAAAAGGACTGCATTTTCATTGTGACTGGTGATAGGTAAATTACTGTTAATTATAGAACTGTGAAAATGTAAGATGGGAAAACTGACATAAAAAAACAAAACAATAACGAATGAATAAAGATAAAGAACAATTAAAAAATGACATAACATCATTACCACCTGCCTAAAACCCAAATAAAAGGAGTTTCATTACCTGTTTTTGTGAGAAAGTGGCTTTAAAATAGAGTTTAAACCTCTGTGTTAAAATTCCTGTCTAACTCCACTGATAGCCTATGACCAGCAGGGTAGTTGTGGAGGAGGGATTAGACAGATGAAACTACAAATACTTCTTTTGGGGGATTAAGAGTCAGGTTTAATGGAAAAAATAGAGACACACGACAGAGCCTAGGGACAGAGAGAGAAGGTAAGGTAGAAAATTGGAAGAATGAATGGATGGATGGATGGATGGATGGATGGTGGGAGATTGGAGAGAGAGATTGCTTCTGGGCTTGGGTGGGTGTGTGTCTTTAATAAATGCAATTATATTTAATCCTAGCCTAGCAAGTGCTTTTCACACGGCCTGAGTGTATTTCACACCTATGTGAGCAGCAGAAAAGCAGCTAAATCTAAATTCAGACAGACAGCCTTGCCATGCCTGGGAAAAATTTGCCGTCCGCAAATGCAATGCTAAGCGGTTTGTAAACATGTCATACTTTTTTGTGACACTGCAGGTAATATCCACTCATGATCCACTAGTTCCCCAGTCTCTGAGGACAACAGTCACAACAACAACAACAACAACAACAACAACAACAACAACAACAAAAGTCTGCTTAAAATGCCTGGGAGGTAATCCAGGTTACAGATTAAGTGGGACAC
>JAODXP020000028.1:6374125-6391625 GCA_027497455.2 Sardinella longiceps
TAAAAGCTAGTGGACTAGTGACTTAAAAGGAACACAAAACCTTCCAAAAGTTTACTGCCACTGCTAGAAGATGCTAATTGATGTCAATTACAGCAGGGCCATGCTGTAAAACTATTTTATAGTGGTCACCTAAAACAGTATCCTCCACACAGAACTGCTATATCCTCGACAGCTAGTGGGAATAACACTCGTGTTCAATCACCCTTCATAACACTATATGACATTACAAATTAATTTGGAGATGGTACCAAAATTAATTGTTTGATACCTCACTTCGAAAGTGTTGAAAAGTTCCACAGTGTTGTTTTACATTTGCTATAGGTCCTAAGATTTACACATTTCTGAAAGGAAAATGAACACTAGCAAATGCCAGAATTTTTGTGAAAACGTGTATAGTAAGTGGAAGTTAAGAACAAATTTCTAAGATCTGAGCAAGACTCACTGTGACTACAGTATAGCTTTCTAATCAACCATGTCCAGCCCTTCACCCCCACCCATCCATACGGTCATATATCAGCGCTCAGTAACCTGCTGACCTGTGGTAGTCAGACGCTGCTCCCCTTATTCAATATCGTCTGCCACTACTGACCCGTCATGGAAGACTAATCACAACACAATTATTCTCTTGACCTTTTCCGGCACGAGATCCGGCTGTCTCACCGTGTCTCCCGCAACCTTTTCACGATAATTAAAATGACCCAGGTAATTACGCCAAGCTGAAACTTCATGCCTTGTACCTCAGCTGTCTTTTTTTACGGCCGCAACCTGTCCAACAGGCTTATAACGAACAACAACAACCTGCCCGCAGTGTGTGTCAAAAAACGCATTTGGTTAGATGTTCTTGAGTTGGGGGTGAGTACTATCAAGTCAAAAACAAGCCAGCTGAAATCCACAATTGATGTTGGGCAGACAAACAATCAGGGCCTTCAATGGTGTTTCAAAAAAGTTCAAAGAAATGTCTGCTTCATGTGGCAATTTCAATTTCAAAAATCTAACCAAGTCCTGACAGAAAGGTTCTCCGTAGGTAGAACATATTTTTCCCACACAGGTGAAATAGTACAGACTGTGAGGGCCTTCAATGGTGTTTCAACAAGCTCAAAAAAATGTCTACTTCACATGGCAACTTCATCAAAAATCAAACCTATTCCTGACAGAAAGGGTCTCCGTAGGTAGAACATATTTTTTTCTCTCTCACAGTAAGGTGAAATAGTACTGACTGAGAGGGCGATAAGCAGGACCTCTAGATTCTCAGCGTGTTGATACCTTGACAGGTTTCTTTGCTCTCTCCAGTCCGAACGGAACCCACTGAGACACCTGTTGGGCCAAATTTGGGCTGGCAGGAACAGGAGCAACAAGCAACAGCAGCCGGAGTTGCTGGGTACTGTGTGAGACTGACTGTTCCTTTTTTAGTTTTTTTTTTAAGGGGGTCCTTAGGTGTTTCGCTGGGTGCAGACTGTTCCTTTTCTTTTAGGGGTGGAAACTGATGTGGTGGAGGGGTATAGAGACTTGTAGTACAACACAGCATCCCAAGCACACACACACACACACACACACACACACACACACACACACACACACACACACACACACACACACATACACACACACACTCACACACAACACAGACAAATGTCATCTCCCCAACGTCCCCCAACCGGTAGCCGCAAACTATACAGTAAGACAGACCCCATGCTGCAGCAAAAGCTCATTTCCTGTCCACATCACAGCTCCATGTTCTTCTCTGAGCCAAAGCCTCAGGCCAGAACATCTCTTTCTACTGACACGCTCCTAATTAGGACAAGCTGATCATTAGCAATGATTGGGCCGCCAGGTTAGGAGTAAGACGTGGGACAGATGAGAGGACCAGAGGGGACAGCTGAACAGAATGCTTCATCTTCAAGCTTCATCATCATCTTCATCATCAGCTTCATAATCATTAACATCATCATAATCTTCATTGTCATAAAGCTTCATTGGTCTTCTCTTGACAACCTCTGTACAAGAATTTTCTCCAAAAATCCACAACAGCGCTAAGATATAGGCAAGTAAGGCTTACTGTACACGATTTTTGCAATCCTACTATCTAAATTCTGTTTTATCAAAGAATCTGCTCATGTATACATGGCATAAATCAATTGCTGTATGCCCTACATATAATGCAAAATGTAGATAGCTGTCTCTGATGATCCTTCAGTGGTCAGTATTAAAGTGATAGTTTGGCGTAATCCAAGCTTGGCCCTGTTGTTCGAGCCTGCTGACCGCACTAGATAGCGATGGAATGAAAGAATTTGGAACAACATAAGCTGCACGCTTCACTACGTCATGCCAAGGCGAACGAGCACTTTACATTGAGTCAAAGGCCCTTGTAATCTTACTTTTGGTTTCCAAAAAATTCCTAAACCATTACTGCTTGTACTTACAGTAACTGTGCGTTCAGACCGAGACCGATTGAGGCGACATGGGCGAAGTAAGTAATTGACTTTGTATGGAGACGGGCGATTTGGGCGACAATGGTGGCAGGCGACTTGGGCGACGAAACTTGAGCGACTTGGGCGATAAAATCAAGCTAAACTTCGGTTAACTTTATGTTATGAGCTATGATGCGGTTGGGCGATTACCAATCAGAACGCCGATTTACTCATGAGATGCCTGTTGAGAAGCAGGATCGAAGGTTTGAATGCTAACATCATGGGCAATTTTGCCGTGTTGGTTGCTGTGCTCAAGCGATGTTTCTTGGGAGTCTTTGGCGACTCTTGCCAATTTATAGCTTGCGGTCTGAACGTACAATAAGAGATGTTTTCATTTGACTATTTAGCATTGCTCCCAGTGGCCTCTGGGAAGAGCCACTGGTAGAGGTTCCTGTCAGCAGCCTGTGCCGTGGGCTTAGTCACAGAGACTCTAAGGGCCGCTGATGATGCTGCAGCCCCATGATTCCATCTGAGACTCACTGGAGAGGCTTGAGAGGGACTTTTTAAATGAGGCAGCCTGAGCATTGCTCACAGTTGCTCATAGTTATGGTAATGTAGCCAGGGATCAATATCAAATACAGGCACACACACACACACACACACACACACACATACACTCCCACTCTCTCTCTCTCTCTCTCTCTCTCTCTCTCTCTCTCTCTCTCTCTCTCTCTCTCTCTCACACACACACACACACACACACACACACACACACACACACACTCAAATCAAATGTGTGTGCACATACATTTTCATGGCTATTGCTTTTCAAATCCAGCGTATCTTCCAGAGGACCCAAAGGACAAAGAAACTGTGTGTCTGTGTTGTATATGTTTCCATCTCTTTGAGTGTGTGTGTGGGTGTGTGTGTGTGTGTGTGTGTGTGTGTGTGTGTGTGTGTGTGTGTGTGTGTGTGTGTGTGTGTGTGTGTGTGTGTGTGTGTGTGTACTCTCACTTTCATTCCAGTCTTATTGGATACTGAGCCTCTGTGCAAATTTTAGGCCAACAGTACATTACTGATGCTGTTTCCAATCTCTGCCCTACAAGCATGGCAGCATATTCTACTTTTGTTCTGTTCACACCACAGCACATTATACAGCTTTACCATGGACAGATTCACTTCACTGCACAGCAGACTTACTTCACATGCATTTGTGCGTATAATATACTGTACTGTGTGTCTTACACAATCTCATCCATCATTATGTATGCCGTGTGTGTGTGTGTGTGTGTGTGTGTGTGTGTGTGTGTGTGTGTGTGTGTGTGTGTGTGTGATGAATGTGTATGTATGTGCATATAGACTGATTGATGTGTGTTAGTTTATTATATATGTGTGTGTTGTGTGTGTTTTTGTGTGTGTATGCATACTTTGCATGTGTGTGTATGTGTGTGTGTGTGTGTGTGTGTGTGTGTGTGTGTTCACGTGCATGTCTATGAGTGTGTGTAGTGTATAGCGTACATGCGGAGCAGTGTCCTGGTTAAGAATAGCATGCTGCATGTCTCAGCGCTGGTTAGCGGCGGCCTCGTCTCCCCCTGGCCCGAGTCAGAGTGGGTTAAGACAATGAGCTCCCACCGCCATCGTCTGACAGCTGGCCACTGGGAGCTCGCGTGTGCAATACATCAAAAAAGCCTCCCTGCTTCACTCGCTCATTCCCTCCCTCCCTCCCTCCCTCCCTCCCCCTTACCGCTCTCTTTCGTTCGTTTGCTTGCTCGCTCGCTTGCTCCCTCGCTCACTCTCTTATTTCTCTGACGTTCCCACATTTTTTACAATCCCTTGCTTTTTCTATTCCCTCTTAACTCTCTCATTGTTTTTTTTCTCTCTATCTCTGTCTCTCTTTTCCTCATTCCACCTCTGTTGTTCTTTATTTCATCCTCTCTTTTTATTCTTTTTCATGCTCTGTCGCTCACTCATTCTCTCACGCTTTAGTCCACTGTCTCATTCTCTCTATATCACTCAAACCCTCTCTATTCCCTCTTTCTCCACCCCTCTCTCTCTCTCTCTCTCTCTCTCTCTCTCTCTCTCTCACTTCACTTTTCTCTTTTGCTCCCTTTCTCACTCAATCCATTTCTCCCTACCTCTCTCTCTCTCTCTCTCTTCCTCCTCTCACTCCTTCAGAATCCTCCCTCAATTCCTATTGCTCCTCTCTCCCTCCACTTTTATCTTTTACTCCCTCTCTCATTCATTCCATTTCAACTCTCTCTCTCTCTCTCTCTCTCTCTCTCTCTCTCTCTCTCTCTCTCTCTCTCTCTCCCTACTGTTTCTCTCTCTCCCTCCTGTGACAAATAATAGCCATTTTAATAAAAGGCTGGAGAAAATCCCTCTGTCAGAGCGAGATTTAAGAGCTAGACAAATCACTCGCACAACAAAAGCATGAGGAAAAAGTGCTGAGAGAGAGAGACAGACAAAAAGTGAGAGACAGGGAGAGAGAGAGAGAGAGAGAGAGAGAGAGAGAGAGAGAGAGAGAAGAGCGTAAAAGAGGCAAAGAAGTGAGCGGCAGGAGAGATAAGAGGGGGGGAGAAAAAAAAAGCAAGGGATGAAAAGAGTTGAACAATGAATGGCGACTGCGCTCAAGAGGAGGAGAGAACAGACAGAATAGGAAACAGAAGAAAAGAGGGAGAGAGAGAGAGAGAGAGAGAGAGAGAGAGAGAGAGAGAGAGGAACATAAGCTGTGTGTGGATGAGTCAGGAAGACAACTGCAGTGTACGGTGCTGTCTGCTGTGATGGGATGCACTGATGGCATGTAAACACAAACAGGTCACCATCATACACACAGTCTGCACAAGACCTGAGGTCTGCACGCTCACACAAACATGTGATACTCTCAGCACTGCATGTCCGCACGTGTGTGCTCACACACACACATACACACACATACACACACACACACACACACACACAAACACAAACACACACGCACACTCACACTCACCCACACACGCACACAGGCGCACACACACACATGCGCGGTCCAAACACAAATGTTTCACTGTAAGCTGGCAGAAGTATTTACATATTAATGAGTAGAGAAGTAAGGCATGAGGATTCTCCAAAATGTGCTCGTAATCTCTCCATCTTTCATTTTCCAACAGCCTTGCATTATCCATAATGGGGACGTTAAAGACAGAGAGAGAGAGAGAGAGAGAGAGAGAGAGAGAGAGAAAGAGAGAGAGAGAGTGTGTTTAGACAACTAACTTTTGATGATTGGGTTTATGCATGTGTGTATGTACAGTATGTGTGTTTATGGGCATACAGTGTATGTGCGTGTGTGTATGAATATGAATGTATAAGGTGTGTGTGTGTGTGTGTGTGTGTGTGTGTGTGTGTGTGTGTGTGTGTGTGTGTGTGTGTGTGTGTGTTAATGTATGCAATTTCTCTGTGTTTATGAGTGTATGTGCTAAATGAGTAAGTGTATGTGTATGAGTTTATGTGTATGAAGAGTGTGTGAAGAAATGTGTGTGTGTGTGTGTGTGTGTGTGTGTGTGTGTGTGTGTGTGTGTGTGTGTGTGTGTGTGTGTGTGTGTGTGTGTGTGAATGACAAGATGAGAGGCCTTTTCTCTAAAGCTCTGTGGATGTGAGAACCTGACAGGGGAGTTTGTGAGCATCCCAGCAGTGCCACACAAAAGGATTACAGAGACACAGGGCATGACCCAGAGGGCTAAAGTAAACAGAAGGGAAACAAACACACACACACAAACACACACACACAGAGAGAGAGAGAGAGAGAGAGAGAGAGAGAGAGAGAGAGAGAGAGAGAGAGAGAGAGAGAGAGAGAGAGAGAGAGAAAATACATATACCGGTATACGAACACATTGTACACACAAAGAATACATATTTACAATCACACACACACAGGGTAAACTTGTGGATACTGTACTAAACTCCTAAACATGGGCACCACAAATAAATAATAATGTGTGTGTGTGTGTGTGTGTGTGTGTGTGTGTGTGTGTGTGTGTGTGTGTGAGAGAGAGAGAGAGAGAGAGAGAGAGAGAGAGAGAGAGACAGATCAAGAAAGAGAGAGATAGAGTGAGAGAGAGAGAGAGAGAGAGAGAGAGAGAGAGAGAGAGAGAGAGAGAGAGAGAGAAAGAGAGAAAGGGAGGTAGAGAGAGAGAGGGAGAGGGAGTCTCACACAATAACTAACCAGGCCAAATCCACATGGCTATATCAGTGTGGGCTGTAAAAGATAATTGCAAACACTAGCCCAAAGCGAAATATCCCCACTACATTGATGTGAAGACAAAAACCCACAATGAAGTTATGTATGGAGAGTGGCTCACTACAACATGAGGAAAAGAACTACAATTCCCTACCCTCCAATGTCGCCCCAGGAAATAACATATACTTGGAGCATCTTTATTACAGTATTAGTCTGGGATTTAGCCATAGTTCAAAAACTTTTGAAACTTATTTTTTAGATTTTTTTAATGAAAACTAGGGGGACCTCATAATGTTTAATGCTGACTTTTTGTCTTTAACTTTCTCTTTCAGTTGCTCTGTTTCATTATCTTTGTGTCCAATGTTTGTGCCCACACACAAGGGATGGACCGCATTTGTACTTTCCCTCGCTTTCATTATGACGTTTATAGCAGCAGGTGTGACACAAATGTTTTGACCTAATGGCCTTCATCAGTGTGTCTATACACACACAGACACAAACACACACACTGTGCACGCGCACACACACACACACACTGCACCTTGTTTGTCTGCTCTCTCTCTCTCTCTCTCTCTCTCTCTCTCTCTCTCTCCTTTGCCCTGTCTCTCTATCTTTCTCAAACATACACACAGATAGTACATATACATAGTGTACACACACTTGATACTTTTCTGCATGTCAAAAACAAACACACACACACACACACACACACACACACACACACGCACACAGAGAGAGAGAGAGAGAGAGAGAGAGAGAGAGAGAGAGAGAGAGAAAGAGAAAGAGAAAGAGAAAGAGAGAGAGAGATGCTGACAGACACTCTCTCCTCTCCCCTTGGCACTCTCTCAAGCCCCCCTGCTAAGTCTGTTTCAGAGTCAAGCACTCTGTTAACTCCCAGGAACCCTTTTCAACCTTTTCAAAATGCGCCATATTTCAGACAGCCACGGCGTGAGACGGCAATCAGCCCTGACTCTCTTCATTTCATCCCTCCCTCCTTCCCTCTCTCTTTCTCCCTCTCTATCTATCTCTCTCCCCCTCAATCTCTCTCTTGTTCCCTTTCTCTTCTCTCTCTCTCTCTCTCTCTTTTCTCAGGATGAAGGGGCAAATTCATCATGGGGCACTGGCGTGTGCACCTTCAGCGAGGATAAATATAGCCTTGACTTTTTTATCCAGTTGCTCTCAGGTGATACTTTTGTCTTTTTTTTCTTTTCTTTTCCTTTCTCGCTTCCTTACTCTGCTTATCCCCCCTCACTCACCACCCCCCCACCCCACCCCTCCCCCCCAAAAAAAGACTGTGCCCAAGCGAGCGAACAGCCCACCTGGGTGTTCCACAGAAGCCATTTTTAGAATGCCTGTACCCACCCAAAGCACAAGTACTGTATGCAATGCTCTATAATAAAACACACACACATAACTGAAGGTTGGGAACTAGGGACTTAATTAATGGGTGGTTATGATAGACCAGGTTCCACAACTTGTGTGGTTTTTATGTGAGATGGTTTGAATTAGTGACTAGTCATTTCGGGTAGTGTGTGACAGTGCTGGATTCTCATTCATATGGGAAAAATCCTACTACAAATACACATTTCTTATCTGTAATTGTAGAACAAGGACCATGTAAATTCCCATATCTGTAATCTGTATGATTTTATCCTAATATAATCCCACCATGTGTGTGTGAGGTGCTGGTCCAGTCTGTTTTCTAAGGCTAGAACAGCATTACTGGGGACCCAGGCTACTCTAGCAGTTAGTGAAGCCTTGCCCTGCACAAAGCAAGGGGAACAGCTGCCTTCTGATGAAACCTGTTGAAAGACGATAAACAAACAGGATGTCAGAAGGCTGGGGGAAAAAAAAAATGTGACGTCCGTTTTTCAAGGAGTGGATACTGAAAATAGCCTGAACATCTGTGACTGTTCTTTCTGACCTCAGAGAATGTCAAAACACCTCCTGAATACATTAAAGAAAGGGACTTACAACTTGTCTTCCACGATGCCTGACCAAACCAAATTAGCCAAAGGAGAACAGATTCAGACACATTCACTCACAGCACACTCACTAACTGCAATTGCTTCAGGCTATAGGAGATCACATACACCAATGGCATGCTAGTCTTCTGATCTGGAGTCAGCTCAACAGTCACAGACAATTTGTACTCAAGGTGTTTCAAGTCAGAAGGAGACTAGCAAGGGAGACTGGAGTAGAAGGAATAAGAGCATAGAGCTTGGAAAAGCAAAGACACACGACAGCATGACCTGATTGTCAGAGCTGCCCTACAAGCAGAGAGCCGCTGAAGGCTAGCTGCCCAGACCTCCTACTCAAGAGAGTCTTGTTGGGTGGCATCGCCTTTGGAGGGACCACTTTAACTTCAAATCTTATGCCTGAGACAAATAATCTTCCTTGATTTCCTTAATTCCCCCATAACCTTGACTAACGTCCAGATAGAAACAGGTTGGTGGATCACCAGTATCTTACCGGCAGCTAAGCTAACAGTCCATTAGCACTTTATCCATGGGTTCTCTAGGGGTCTGTCACAATCTCAGAGGTGACATGATGTCATTACTGGCTAGCCACCAGTGGTCCAATATCAGCACATCAGATTTGTCTATCTGGACCATGTTGTTTGTATTGACACACATTTATCTTCCACAGAAGCTCTGAAGATCACCAAGTGCCAGTGGGAGGGTGATGAGGGCTGTGATTGCACACACATTCTTTGTTCTCCAATACTCAAGGTCTCATTTGCCACAGAGGGACACCCGTAAAGGTGTTCTGGTTTATCAGAAGAGAGAAGGACATCTTGAAGTGTGTGTGTGTGTGTGTGTGTGTGTGTGTGTGTGTGTGTGTGTGTGTGTGTGTGTGTGTGTGGAGGAGGTTTGGGGGTGGGGGGTCAGTCACGTTGCGTCAAAGCGGACAAGCGTTAAGCGAATAACAGGCCAAGAAAATTGGCAATCAAATGACTCCTTCTGTTGAAAGGATAGCACCTCGGGGCCAAACTACATAATGAGGTTACTTTCCATTCGCTGACAAGAGATCCTCTAGTCTCTCATTTTCCATCGCTCTCTTTCATTCTCTCATTCTCTCTCTCTCTCTCTCTCGTTCTCTCATTTCGTCATAGAACTCTCTAGAAGCTCTCCATCTCTCCGTTTCATCCTCATCTCCATCTCTCTCTCTCTCTCCTTTGAATGATGTGATAACCCTGCCAGGGCTTCAAAGGAAGTTGCCAAGGGGATCTTAACCCAGGCAGCGATAAGAACCCTTGTACGAGATGTGCACAGTTTTTAAAACAGCAATAAGGTCAAGAACATTTAAGAGAACCTTAACTGAAATGTTGTGCATCAATATGCGTTCAGTAGTTTTCCCGCAATACCTAATCGGTATATTTACAAGCAAAACAACAACAACAAAAAATGGAACTGATTATGCAGGTCTCTCAAGTCTCACACACTGAATGTGAGACACACAAAATTGACATGTGCCACATGCTCATATGCCACACACGGCTTTTCTCACACAAACTTTTCATCTTTTTGCAACTTGACTGCGTAGCCTGCAAAGATCATAAAACTGACATGTTTTACTTTTTTTTGCATGAACTATAAAAGACATGAGCCTAAAACGACATAAAATACAGTCTTTTGAAAGGATAATGATGCATTGTAAAATGATGTCTCATAAATCATGAAAAAAATGGAACAGAAGAACATAATATCAAGGGCCCAAAGGGGCGTAAGAGACATTTTAGTAACTCTTGAATTGAATTTGCTCTTAGATTCATTTCTGTACTGATTTTATCTATATTTATGGACACTGCGGCTGACACAATACTGTCTGTAGGATTGTAAAAAGTATTTAAGTATTGAATTGAAAAGATGTGCAAAAATCAAGGTTATTAAATTAATTACCTTTTAACACCGTTATTTATTTTTCAATTGAGTCAGGTACAATTAAAGGTCCAGTTATTTGATGTCTGGCGAAGAGGTGGCAATCTGACTCTATTTGAGTCCTATTTTGACATCCGGGAGTTCATGCCCAAACCCAAATGTGGTCACAGTATAGGCCTATACCTCAGGGACATTTTTACGCTTTATTTTTGTAAACAGGTAACCTGTATTTGTAGTCGTGTAATGGACTTGTTTGTATATCCTGTTTTGTGTTGTTTCCTGACCTCCACCCTAACTGCCATACTTTAGTTTTTTATTGTTTTATTGTTGAGAAGATGACCCACACAGCTCCAACACTCACATTTGGTTGGTTTGGTTTGGAAAACTCCCTTAGGTAGCAGATAGAACTGTTGTGATAGTGGTGCATTTTCAGGTGGAGTACATGTACTTTACAGTAAGAACATAAAATAATCAGCTTTATTTTTCCCCAGACTTGCCCCAAATAAAATTTAAACTTAGCAAACCTATTGAGAACCCACTGAACATCCTGATTTTCCATGTTTTCTATAGGCAGGCTGTATGAATAATGACCAAAGTAGGTGTCCTTCCCCCCACCAACATCTCACTCCAAGATGAGTTGAAAACTCGAGAGCCTTGTGACAAGATATGATGCAACAACTAGCACAGGCATGTTTTGCTCTTTGCTATGTCACATCAAATTCAAACAAAACTGACCTGACATGACACAGCAATCAGTCAGTCTATGAGTTCTGTTCACGGAAAACTACCAGAAAAAGACCAGCGCTAGGCTAATCTCTGTTAGGTCATCCCTGTTTGTTAACAAGACGAAAGGTCTTAATTGGTAAGCTGCTTTTCTCATTAACTCAGCGGTCCGCAATAATGAAGAATGGCATTACGTTTGACAGACTGTTTACAATGGAAAAACCTGAAGCGAGAGAGCTACCCACAACAAGATTTATAGTGATCAATAATCATCCCTCAAAAAAAATGAGGGCATGCTAGCTTCTGCTAGCTGCCATCACTCTCAAAAAGGCTGGGGCGTTTTTGGGCTCTTAGCCATCTTGATTCATTGGTGGCGATGGCAGGCTTTCTGGGGAGGAGCTAGGGGGGAGAGGATGCTGTCAAGACTGACCTTGAGCTGAAAGTGGAGCAGAGAACGAGCGTTTGGCCCTCTGTCAAGGCGCCTAGGACCCGAGACGGGTGATGGTGGGGGCCCATTTCCACATCTTAATCGCTCTTTCTCCTTCACTGCCCCCTCCCCCCCTCTCTCTCTCTCTCTCTCTCTCTCTCTCTCTCTCTCTCTCCCTCTCTTCTCCTTTCTGCTGTATGTTTAACTTTTCTTGTCATTCCTCCTCACTTCTCTTTTTCCTTCTCTTCCTGTCCTTCCTCCCCTCGTGTGCGTGTGCTTGTGCTTGTGCTTGGACACCCAGTTAGTTTGGCTTTTCTTACTCTTTTTTCTCTGCCCTTCCCTGCTTTTTTTGTTATTTTTTCCCCTTCCTGCCCTTTTCTTTTCCATCCTTCCTTTCTCTCCTCTTCTGTCCAGTGTATTCTCTCTCTTCTTTTCTCGCCTTGCTTTTTCACTCTTCCTTCCAGTCCTCTTCCCGGCTATCCAATACATTCTATTTTTTCTTCCATCCTTCTTGTCGTTTCTCTCCTCTCCTCTCCTCTCCTCTCAGCTTCACCTCCTCCACTCCTTTTGCTGTCATGTGTGTCTCTCCGACTAAGACTTCATCTCCACCTCCACCTCCTCTCTCATCCCTTCATCCTCTCCTCCACGCTCACCTGGCCTCTCATCTTCCCAGGCTCCACCTGTCACATGCCTCATGGCCTGTCTCCTCTTCTAGCTTTCCTCCTCCTCTTCTCTTCCTCTCTTCTCTTTTCCTTCTCCCATCCATCTCCTTTCAACTCTTCCTTTCTTCTTCTCTGGCTGTCATCTTTATTTTTTTTATTCCTCCCTTTTCCCCTCCACCATTTCTTCCAGCTTCTCTGTTGTCTTTACTTAGAAGAAACAACACACAAGCGGCTGCATGCAGATAGGCGTCTGCCTTTGCTTCCTTCTCACCCAGAAAAGCTGCCAATGTCCCTCAAGCACTGGCTATGATTATAGCAGCAGACACAGAAGGGAGAGAGAGAAGAGAAGAGAGAGAGAGAGAGAGAGAGAGAGAGAGAGAGAGAGAGAGAGAGAGAGAGAGAGAAAGAGAGAGAGTCAAAGCGAAAGCGAGAGTGCACTTCAAAATCACTACTTCTGGAGCGCTCTTGTATTGATCGGCGCTGACAGCCCAACACCTGTCAGTTCTCTGAATCTCTCTCACTAAAAGAGTGTGAGCTTTGTCTGCCAAACAAAAACAAGACACGGCATTTGGTCGGTCAGTCAAAAGCAATTAAAAATAGTCCGACGCAACGATTCCGCAAAGATACCCAACCAAGCGTACGGAAATGTCAGCCACCTCGCGGCCAAAATGTTACACAAACGTTGCTGAAAATACTCTCCATATGGCACGCAGTATGGCCTTCTCACGTCATCGACGGTGTGAGGCACGTTCGGAATTGGCCGATGTGTGAATATTATGCAGAGTCTTTGTTCCGGCTCCAAGACACTGATTCAGTTCACCAAAGCAACTCATCCTCAAAGAGGAGCCAACAATTAACACTTGGCGATCTATCATGCTGTCATTATACCACACTCTCCACCTCTAATTAACCTTAGTGTATTCTCAATGAGCTTTAGAAGAGGTTCCAATGAAAAACGAGAGCAAGTTTGATTAGTTGGGTGAGGCGTCTAGCTAGGGAGGAAGTGATCACTTTGGGGAGGATTTGAACAATCTGTTTCTCGGCATCGCCCCTGGACCACACTCAGCGCTATTGGCCGTGCCTGCCACCTATGCTGACTCCACATAGCACGACTCAATAGGGATGTAATGATGCACTCCCATTCATCAAAGGGCTGCCAAACCCAGATGGGAGCTGGCCTCACTCCTACTACATTATACACAACACAAGACTACATTTCCCATGAGCACCTCTTGTGTGGGCCTGACAGTCAGAGTGCGTGTGGTGAAGCTGAAGAATAAGGCAGGATGGGTGTTTGTATTTCATAATTGCGTAATTGTATGCTCGCCCGTCTGACGATGATTGCCGGTGGCATTAACGGATTACTACGCCGTGTGCATGCTAAGTAGTTGTGAGCGCATGCTACTAATTGTTATGAGGCTTTGAGAAGAGCAGAATGCTACGGCTACGGAGATTAATGTCTTTGCAGGTCATGCGTCTGATTCAAGCTGCTAATGACTTCTCTAGTTTGTGCCAGTGTGAGTGGGAGAGGTTGGGCACATGTGAGTACACACATGGGTGTGTTCATAAGGTAGGGGGAGTAAGGATGCGAGTGTGTGTGTGTGTGTGTGGGGGGGGGGGTCTTGGGTGTGTATGTAATGTATGTGTGTAAGTGTGGGTGGGTAAAAAAGAGAGTGTGTGTGGGGGGGAGTGGGCTTGTGTGTGTGTGTGTGTGTGTGTGTGTGTGTGTGTGTGTGTGTGTGTGTGTGTTTGTGTGTGTAAGTGCGGGTGGGTAAGAAAGAGAGAGATAATGTGTGTGTGCGTAGGTGGGTAGACTTGTGTGTATGTGCTAGATAGATATGTATTCTAACTCAAAGTGAGTGTGAGTTTGCGTGTGCACAGGAACATGAATTTATGTATGTGTGTGCAAAATGTATGTATGCATGAGTGTGTGAGGGTGTGTGATGGGTGAGTGAGTGTATGGCAGAGTGAGTGAATATACTTCAATATAGGCTGTGTATGTGTGTGTGTGTGTGTGTGTGTGTGTGTGTGTGTGTGTGTGTGTGTGTGTGTGTGTGTGTGTGTGTGTGTGTGTGTGTGTACCCATACATGGCGGGAAAGGCTGTGCTGGGCTGGTGTCTGCTGAGCAAGCCTGTCCAGTCAAGGGTGAAAACGCCTCTCAGTGCAGTGTAGAAAAACGAGAGAAAGAGAGAGAGAGAGAGAGAGAAATAGAGAGTGAGAGAGAGAGGGAGGAGGGGAGAGGCGATAATGAAGTCAGGTGAAAAGGAACGAGGGAGAAACTGACTGGATAAGTGGAGAGAAAGAAAGTGTACAATCAGGGGACAGGGTGCAAACAGCAGATACGGAATTCCAGACGAGGGAAGTAAAAGGCAGAGAGAGAGAGAGAGAGAGAGAGAGAGAGAGAGAGAGAGAGAGAGAGAGAGTAAAGGAGAAGGGGATAGAGAGAGAGAGAGAGAGGAGGCGGGGGCTGGGCAGGAGAATGACAATGAGTAATTTCCTCATCTTGGCCAAACACAGGTTGAGGTGCAGGTGTGAAGGGGCTGCCTTGCTTCTGAAGTCCGCCTGTGTCGTCGTCTTTCTTCCGTGCTGCATGGCTCCGCCCCGCGCTACTCTGCTCTGTGCATAGCAACATCCTGCTGAGACGTCCGCCCTCACAGGGTCATCACCCCTAGCCCTCCTCCCTCCTCTCTCTCTCTCTTTCTTTCTCCTGCTCCCTCTCTTCATCTCTCTCCTGCTCTCTCGTTCTCCAGCCTGTCTGACCTCTACCACCAGCTGATCCCCAGTCAGCGAATCCAGCCAGAGAGAGAGAGAGAGAGAGAGAGAGAGAGAGAGAGAGAGAGAGAGAGAGCAGAAGACAGGCTCATAGAGAATCAGAAATAGAGAGAGAGCAATGGAGATAAAAAAGACAGAAAGAGAGAGGGAGAGAGAGGGGGAAAAGAGGGAAGAGAGACAGGAGACAGAGAAAGACAGAAGTATAGAGACTGAAAGCAAGAGAAAGACAGATAGAGATAGAGATAGAGAAAGTGAAAGCCAGACGAGTCGACAGTAATAAAGAGGCAGGTGGCCTCTCAGTAGGGGAGTGGGGGAAGCGTGTGTTGAATCTTTAAACAGAGTCAGGTACACACACACACACACACACACACACACACACACACGTTTGCCCCAACAACCCCCGATCGATGCCTCACAACACGGCAAGGCAAACAAAACAACCAAAAAAGGCCCTCGCGTGTTTGATGCCTTTCGTTTTAGGATAGCTGGAGCTAGGAGCGTGATGGAGCTTCAGCTGGAGTTGTGCAACCAGTGGAAGTCCCCATTGGCACTGCGAGCGGAACGGAGCCGAGCGGAGCACGAAATGACAAAAAAGGGGCGGGTGTGTGTGTGTGTGTGTGTGCGTGTGTGTGTTTGTGTGTGTGTGGGGAGGTGGGGGGTTAAGACACAGGGAGGCTGCTGCCAAAAGGAGACAGGGAAGGGCTGAGCTCCAAAAAAAAAAAAAAAAATTCTCCTCTTCGCTTGTCATGACACCACACTAGCGCACCAGATGGAAGGGCTCATCAAATATACATCACACTCTGTTCCATGTGCAGGCACCTTAATCCAGAGAGTTGGGGTGGCAGGGTCGATGAAACGTGCCACAACCACTTCTTATTAGTGGCAACTCAAGTCAAGAGTTAATAAACGTGCCATGATAGATTCCTGTTAGCAGCTATATGCTCATACAATGCTTTTAGGTGCCCTGTAGAGCGCCTGAAATTTTTGCAAGTAATAAACAACAAGCCAGTGGTTATGCTGTTTTTATAGGTGTTGTTAGGCACAACGTATAGCGGAAGACACCAAAATGTAGAGAATTATTCATAGATAATTCCTCCACCAAAATATGTATTTCCTCATACTGAATGGTTGCCTAGTAACACAAGTACTACTCAATTTCCAATGGCACAGCAGTATAGAACAAAATTAGCCATGGGTTGGAGCCATGGTAAATCGTGAATTTATAACAGCATCCAACGCGATTCAACAAATCGCAGTCGAGGACTATCAGTTTTACAAATGCCTATAAAGAACTACTAGATTCAGTATAACATTGTGACCTCTTCTGTAAGGGCATATTTTGCAAACAGGATAGCAGGCCTATGGCAAACACCAATGATAAATGGTCCAATACACAAGAACATGGAGAGGGGGCAGTCCACTTGCATTCCTGGACAAGGGGTATGGTGGACGGGGATGGGGGGATGGGGGGGGGGGTCAATCCACCCAGCTTCACCACCATCTCATTAGTATTGCGGTTATCTGCAGAGGGGGACGTGACATCCTGCGAACGAGTGATTAATTCTGCCCTTGCAGACGTGGTCGGCGGTGGACGGGAGAAATGGACCTTTTCCCCAAAAGCATTGTGGGTGATCGATCCCATGACGTCACCCAGAAAAAAAATATGCAGCGACAAGCTAAGAGGAAGGAGTGAGGAATGAAGGAGTAGGAGGAGGAATAACGAGCACATCACTCTTCCACACACAGAGAGAGAGAGAGAGAGAGAGAGAGAGAGAGAGAGAGAGAGAGAGAGAGAGAGGAAGGAGGGATGGAAAGGATTAAGAGAAGGGTGGAGGGGTCAAGTGATAGCGAGGTGAATGAAGAGAGAGAGAGAAAGAGAGAATAGCTCTGTGCTATACATGAAGAAAAGAGACGAGGAGAGAGAAAATGGCTCTTTACTGTAAATGGAAGAGAGAAAGAGAGAGAGAGAGAGAGAGAGAGAGAGAGAGAGAGAGAGAGAGAGAGAATACTCAGACGAGGCTCAAATTAGATTTAAGAGTGAAAAGCTTTGGTAATTATCACCTTTTGCCCCAAATGCTGCAAATGGCGGTAATGGGCCTAAAATAGCTAGTGGATGACAAAGGTGAAATAGCTTTTTCAATTAGGCTCCATTGTCGCCTGATATATTATTTTCATAACCTTTCACATTTAAGCAGAACCGCTGCAGAACGAGGGCTTTGTAGCTAATTTGACAGGCTGTTTAATCCGTTGACTCCATAACTAGCATTTGGACAGTGGCTCGGAGGGAGGATGTGTGAGGGCAGCTATCATCATTGTATACATACATACACACACACACACACACACACACACACACACACACACACACACACACACATATAGAAGGTCAATTCAATACTGAACCCCTAGTG
>JAODXP020000028.1:6399125-6421625 GCA_027497455.2 Sardinella longiceps
GTCAAAAGTATAGCGGATGGGGTGGCGGTAGTGGGGACAAAAACCTTTGGGTGATCATTCATCTCTGTGGAGCTGGGACCAAATTATGGTGTTCAATTTTAGATGGGGCAGGAAACGTTCCCTTTTTCCATCGCTACAGTAAATTGGAAGAAGTATAAGGTATTTTTGTGAGAGTATTTTCTTTGAAAGGTAAGGTGGGCCTTTTATTATGCCTTAGACTTTACCCACACACTATGCATGATAGATAAGATATTTCTGACTTATTGCTCAATTGAGTTCTGGTTGCATTGTGGATGTTTTTCAGTACATGGTTGTAACAAGCTACTACTGCAGGCTAATGTTGCATTAGTTACCATATTTTTCTTGGAAGTCAGAGCATGCAATTATGTCAACCCCTCTCAATGTTACTTGAATGATATCAGGCGTAAGCAATGACGCGCGCGCACACACACACACACACACACGCACACACAAACCTTCCAATAATTTCAAAATTCTATATCAAGGATAACCTGCTGATTTCAGTAGCTATATAAACCACACTCTGAATTTAGAGTAGCTCTCTTCTTACACAGATGGGTGACTGCCTGGATCTGCGGAGGAAAGAGAGAGAAGTGCCTGAATGGCACAGACGACTGACTGCCAATGAATTACACTCCGACTCCAACCCATCACCAGAGGCCACATCCACCAGCCTACGTCTCCATCTTCACCCTCCCTTAACCTCCTCCTCTCACATCCACAAGAGGAAAAAAGGCTGATCCAGAGTCAGTCTGAATGTATCAAGCAATAACTGATGAACCACTATCACCGTGACTGACTGCAAAACAGTGTACTCACAATGATGCATGCGTGTGTGCGTTTGTGCACGCGCGCATCTGTGTGTTTGTGTGTGTGTGTGTGTGTGCGTGCGTGGAGCGGATACTGATACTTTCCAATAGGACAAAATCCACACGTGGCTGTCTGTTACCATGGCAGCATATCCAGTTGTCAGGTGCAGATGATGGGGGAGGGTTGGGGTGGGATATCCTGGCCGGTATTTACAATTTCTCTCTCTCTCTCTCTCTCTCTCTCTCTCTCTCTCTCTTTCTCTGACTCAGGCCTCGGTTCGAAGACGCATCGGAATGCCGTCTCCTGCCTGAGTGAAACGTGTCTTGACAGATAAGCCCAATCAAGCCTATCTCAGGCGAATGAAAGATGAACGACGGCACACGAGCAAAGCAAAGCAAAGCAAAAAAAAAAAAGAAAAAAAACAAAGCACAGGCACAAGCCCTGCCACCATTTTATGTCAGTGTCAGAGTCAGACCAACAGGGCACTAACCTGAGAAGGGGATTATGGGTATTTTCTCAGGGCCCTTGTCTCAAAAGCTCGTAGATTCCATCTTTTCTCTCATTCCCCCCCACCAGTAATCCAATCATTAAGGGGATCGGCTTGACACACGGGTAGCTTAATGCTATTCAAACACGCATACATAAATACACACTCTCACACACACTCTCTCTCTCTCTTTCCATCTCTCCCTTTCACTCATACACATGCATACAATACAGTGACACAAGATTCAAGCCATAAACATGAGTGCAGTGTATTGCATTACATAACATGGGATTGTACTGCTACATTGGGAGTGATGACCAGAAATGAATTGAAGGGATATGCTGCAACCAAGTGTGTATGCATGGGAATGTGTGTGTGTGTGTGTGTGTGTGTGTGTGTGTGTGTGTGTGCGTGCGTGCATGTGTGTCTGGGGGGTGGAGGGGGGTGTAGAGATGCATGTTTAATGGGTTTAAACAGAAGAGGGGAGGAGGGGGGTGCAGGGAGAGAGATGAAAGTTGGTGTCCCATTTGGATTTGGGTCGAGCGAAGACTTCAAAGTCAGATTGAAGGTGTTTGAGGGCTGGTGAGTTTGTGGAAGGAGGGAATTTCACATCTGGCATACCGGTGTAGAGGGAGAGAGTGGCTTTCTTTTCAATGAATATCCCAAACCCAGAATGTAGAAATATGGATAAACAGCATCTGTTTACCATGTCGGTATAACAGGAGGTATCTGGCAACAAAAAAATTCTTGTCCTAATTCCACCTACATTGAAACCCTTTTGATATCTATAACTTCGAACATAAAACATTAATGAGAGAAGAAATCCCTTCGTTTCTTTACATAGAGCATTTAGCAAACACAGCTATTCCCTCATGCAGCATCTTATTTTCAAAAAATAATAATTATAATAATAATACTTTTCACTACTGAAGTCACAAGCATGATATTTCCTGTAATGTAATACAGTGCAATGTAAAGAAATTCCATCATACTGCAGCCATGGTTTGACAATATAGTAGTCTATATAAGTCTAACTTTCATTAGTTGAGCTCTTACCTTTCTCGTTATTTCTGCAGAGTGAAACACAGGTGGTCGCCACACACCATTTGGCAATTTGTGGCGTCCTGCGACGAGGAAACGGGCTGCCCTCACAACCCCGAGTGCAGGCGCATGGCAGGCGGACGCGTCCTCTTCGTTTCAGCCGGGGATGGACAGGTGTTTACGTGGGCGTGGTGTGGTTCCCGCCAACACGTAACGATGGGTCAGACAAGCCCGGCGGGGAAGCACTGTTATCCCGCCAGCACTCTGGAAAAGAAATAAACAGATTACCTTCCAATAATAGCCTCAGGAGAAGGAGACCGGATAATTTGCCTCTACCCTGCTGCTGGAGATGGCTCGGCTCATGTAAACAGTTGTTTTTTTATTATGATTATTTCATTATTCAAATCGAGCTCCATATATCTTCTTGCATCCAATTACCTGGGGGGGTCACTCACCTCGTCTGAATAGCATAAATACAAATCTTAGCTACAAGATAAATTAGGTCTTAGCAGCTTATCTTAAATAGGTTAAGTAGCACTGTTACTAAAGTGAACAATTTGATCTAATTTTGTCTACGTCAGACTACGTTTGAGCGTAACCTATCTATTTATTGAGACCAATTTATTTTTAATCTATCCTACAGGCTATAAATCCAATAAATGAACTCGGCCACTTCGCTATCGGTGCGCTTTTCTGCGCACATGGAAACTACAAAGTGGATTTCGTGTAGGCTACACGGTGAAAGCGTGAACCAGAATATCCTGCAATCAGTAGAGGGAAATATTACGCTGTGTTTGTTATCTTAAGACTTATAAAGCAAATATCCGCTTGAGTTGGTTCGTAGCCTGACCCTAATCTCGCAATACTGGCTAGATAACGGAGCACCATATCCATACTCACTTGTGGCTGCTCCAGTGTGGTATTCTGCACCCTCCAGTCAAACCACCCACTCTAAGAAAATCCTTATCTGACAGGTTGTGTTGTGTTCTCCGTATGTTATCAACGGCAACCTGCCCGATCCTAGGTCTTCAGATGTGCGTCGCGTGATGACAAAGACTGCACCTGACGACTGTCCGCTCAGACACAGAACTAGTCTAGAAATTATTCCCCCTCTGAATAAAATGCGATACTCAAAATTATTTAACTGGAAAAGGTTTTTGGAGTAGAATAGCGGATGCCTTAGCCTACGTGCCCTGTGAGCTAACCTGGTGAACCTGTAAATTGATATTTTCCGCTTACGCACCGCGAACTTGGTGGAGGTCCGAGCAAACGTGTTTTCGTCTCCTAGAATTGAAACATATCAGTCCGTGTCAACATTAAAAGTAGAAGCCTGGAGCGCAAGCATCCATCTTTCCCTACAAATTTCCCTATCGATCAAACCAACCAATCTCCAGCGGAAAAGAATGTAGACAGGTTCTGTGTGAGACAGTCATTCATCGCTATGGTAAATGAAGACGACGTGTTCCTTAAAGAGATATGAGTAAATCCGTGGGAGCATGTAGGCTAGTTGGTAGCCTAGAGGTGAACACACCCGGCGAGTAGCCTACCAATGGATCGGTAACCCGTTGCTGAGAGTCTTGGAGAGGCTCGCGCCGTGGAATGAATGACTTCAAAAAGAGGCGAGCGATGCTCTCGCATCAGCACCGACTTGCGAAGGGTGGGGAGGTGGCGGGCGAAGCAAGTCGTACGCATGCAAGGCTGTGTCACATTTGCGTTCGCAAAACTTCTTGATGTTTCCAAGCTACTCACTACGCGCAACTCCAGAGGATAAGCTCATCTTTGTCAAACATATACAACTCTGTATCATCCACTCGCTCATTCACACAGCCCAGACATTACATAGTTATCACACAACATATCATTTGTTGCAGCGCGCAAATACAATTGATCTATTGTAAGCCCTGTGCATTCACCAGCATCAATTGACGAGACAATGGCTATTACCAATTGCCATACCATATCCTAAATTAAATGAACGACTTTTCAGTTGAGGTCAGTAAGCGGCTATGAGAAGTATTATGGTGACAGTGTGTGACAATGGGGGGGTCTATCATGGTTAATTATTTTGGCAGGCATGGCATAAGGTTTTAATTCTGGGACTGGCTGCATATTTAAATACATTTAATTGCAGTAATAGTCATAAGTGATATGCCGCTCCCTAAAATGGATCCTAGTCTACTCTAGTGAAACAAGTCATATTGGTTGCCACTAATCCTAGGCTACTTCAATGCATCTTCACCCAAAAGGTCAGAATAAGACGTTGCATATTGGTTATGTCAGTGATTTTGGATCACTCATAGAGCCATACACCGTATTTGAATCAAACACCAGAATGAACTCACTATAATCCCCTTCCCAAACCCCCAATATTTCATTCATGCAATCTCTCTACACACAGGTAGGCAGACACACACACACACACACACACACACACACACACACACATCTAGATAAATGAAGAAATATCAGCAGACAGTTTTAATAAGATTAGAGCCAGAGCCATTAATTGAAAACCTGAGATGGTCACCTGCCGAGCTAATCATTCTCTTAAGTAGGCCTACATGCAGCCGTGTGACCAACTAATGCATATACAGCAAATACACACATCACTCCATCTAGCCATGTTTACATGTCTAATTCAAACCATATATATTTTCCTCCCACACACACACCCTTCCATCGCATCTCATTAACCACACCTTGAGGCTTCACGAGGGATACCTCACAAAACACATGTTTGTGGATGTTCATTACAAACAATTAGGCTACAACCACATTTGTGTAATCCACTGTGTTCATCTAACTTGACATTCAGTGTGTACAAACACAGTGTTGTTATCCACGTTTGATTTTTTCCCCCCTTTGTTTAGCATCTCTTCAGGAGACAGCAGCTGGGGCTCTTCCCTGTGTAGTCAGACTGGTGGTGGAGAATCCTTTGCTGTAAGACCCCCTACCTCTTTCAATTATGAACTGAACTGCTGCCGAGCCTTTGAAGACCCTTATGGACGGGTGCAGTATAGCCCAGCAAGCCGGCGCAGTCTTCACAAGGCACTGCAGAATATCTCTGTAGTGATTCTCTGCAGAGAGTGCACACACTGCACAATGTGCAGACGGAAATAGCTGAAATGCAGGGATTATTGCTGGCATTCAGTGAGTTTCAATAGAAACCAGCTCGCACATCAATGGTACAGAAGTGCATGGGGCATCGGACATCAGTTCAAAGTCATTTTTTTTAATCATATTTTGAGTAATCCCTTCCATGCATTTTGCATGTTTCATTCATTCAGTGTGTTATAGCCTACAGTCAAGATAAGATTGCCCTAAACACAGTAGAGTAGTTCCATATAGACTTCAAGTAATCCCTTATGTGTTTTGCATATTTCTATACATTGTGTTATAGTCTACAGTGGAGATAGCCTATTGCCCTGAACACAGTAAAATGGTTCCACATACAATATAGTTCCCGTAGCCTAGCATAGCTTTCACCTTAATCCAAACGTGATCAATGCTGCTGACACATCTCTTGTCTGATGCCCTATCACCCTGTGGGAAATATGCCTCCATCTTGCTTGAATCCCATAATGATCTCTCTCTCTCTCTCTCTCTCTCTCTCTCTCTCTCTCTCTCTCTCTCTCTCTCTCTCTCCCTGTCTCTCTCCCTGTCCACCCTTTACTGCTAATGGAGGTGATTATGTATATGAACACCATAAGGCATGAAACACATGGTTGGAGAGGGACCACATGAAGGACATGGCTGGGGTGGGGTGGAGGTGACTTTGCCTAATCACAGACTCTACTGGGGGGGAAAGGGTGTAGCCCAGACTAAATTACCATGGAAGGTTTTTCCTTGACATTTGAGCCGGTGCAGGTTAGTATATAGTTAAAGTCTTCATATGAACTCAAAATAGTGAGTAGTAAATTGTAGTGAGGATGATGTCTTATGCTGAGAGAGAAAAGAAGTTGCTGGAATTCTCTATCTGCTTTCGTAATGCTAAGAATTTATGATTAAGTGCAAAACATTGCTCTTGGTTTACACTGATGTTGAACAGCAGCACAGCTATGTTGTGTTCTCAAAACTGTACCAAAATGGGTGCCTGTGTATGACCTGGGTGGCTTACAAGTACAAGGCAGTTTCCTGAAATATCACCGCTGTAAGAGGCACCCTTGAGGGTGAGGCTCTGTCTTGTACGTGTATAAATGTTTGATAATTGTATGTGTCTAAATGTGGCGGAGTCGCAGTGCTCTGAGCTCCAACCACAGACGCAGGCACATCAGAGAGAGGGATGTGCACCACCCCTGCCGTCGTACCAACGCCAAACCAACCGCGTTAACGTAAGCCTCTAGTTACATGGGCGGAAAATAGCTTCGAATCACTGCCCTGCCATACACTTTAATATAAGCCAACAGAACATCTGTTTGAACCATGTTTGAATTGGAAACATTGTTCACACACAGTGTCTGAGCCTAGCCTAACGTAGCTTTCCAGTTCTCTCTCTCTCTCTCTCTTTTTTTTTTGCTTGGGAAAGTTCTTTTCCTGATGAAATGACCCGGAAATATTTAGAGGTAGGCTAAGGACTGTTGGGACTAAAAGCTCAGTTAAGGTGCTTTAATGCTTCCTTTCAAGTCTTCCTTTTAAGCCTTTTTGAAGAGGAGAGAGGCGTGAAAATCCCTGCAATTACTTGCACTTTCAAATAACAGTCAATAAACGGACTGATTGACTTGATCAATAACAAACATGCATACCTCTGTAGGAGAAAATTCCAATTTTCTGAAAAACCTATTGAATTCCTTTTTTTTAATCTTTTCTTGACATCATGACATTTTTCAACAAGGTCAAGGTAAAGTGGATGGCGAAAAAAGAAAATGACCGGGCGTAAAGTTTGTGCTGTGAGAAGAATTCCTTGTTGGAGATGTGATCTGTGTCCATTTGTGTATAGTCGACTTTATAACATGCTATATAGCTTCTTAATGATAAACTATGTGTGACTGCTGACGGATGTGACATGCTGTGCATGCCCCATTAAGATCCTGATCATCATGGAGAGAAAGTGCTGATCAGAAAGAAAAAAAAATGAAGGGGATGGGAGGGGAGGAGTAAAGGAGGGAACAGCAGGAGCAAAGTGGTTATTTCAAAAGGAGACTTTTATTCTAGGCCTAGTACTAGGTCTATAGATGAAAAGAATGATTATACCAAAGTTTAGAATAAACATATTTAAACCAATGAACATATAAACATATGACCAAAGAAAGAAACAAAGTAGGACTGAGGGAAGCGAAGAATAAGCAACATACCAAGAAAGGTCAAGGCCTGAGCTTGCATATAAACACCTAAACTAAACAAATTAAATGAATTGGAGGCTGTCTGGGCTATTTCAGTCAATAGTGATTCTCTTGGAATCACATCTATCATAGGCTACTAATTGTTGCTACCCTTCTCTTGTCTCCGTCTTGGGCCGAAATAGAATGTTTTTAGGTCAAAGCCTTGGCTACTACTATTTTAGGGGCTACTGCTTGTGGCATGATAATGACATAAGATTATGGATTTTCTTCACACTGTCCATCATGGACAGACAGCTGAGCTGAGCTCTGCAGTTTCTGTGGATGTTTCAAGACATGAGATTTCAGATTTCACCATTTATCTCCCTATATGGCTCTGTCTTTAAAGGTCCAACAGCTCCGCCATGCGGCTGAGAGAGTAACAACAGATAAGTCAACGCAAGCGAGGACTTTTCTAGAGGGTTCCAAGTGCATTGTGGGATTGCTAAACCGGCATCGCCTTCCTCCTCTTGTCTCCCAAGATGATGGTGAGTAGTGTAACATGCCTACTTTCAAAACAAATCCCTCATCATCTGTGAAGGTTTTGCCCTTTTATGAGTAGCAGAGACTGGCATCATGTAGGGATTGTCACAGATTTTTTAAAAATTTGTGTATGTTTCTTGTTGAATGATCTATGATGCGTATTTTATCCCGTTATTGCCATGCTAACTAGATAGCTTGCTAGCCCATTCTCTTGTGTCTCCGCCTATAACGGGCTGCACCTAGGATTTGACAACTAGCGATAGTGCTAAGTCAGATGCTTGCGAGCTACATTTTGCAGCTTAGTTCTTCCTAAGGTTCACCATTAATGGTGAACGTGTTTTCGGTACTTTGCCTTTTGTAGTCTGTGCGAAATAATTGAAATCGTCTGCTATTGTTGAAGGCTCTAGCCATCAATGAACCGGCTAAGTTGATAGTAGCTATTGCTACTGCTATGTCATTCAGTAACGTTAATCCGATGTGCTAAAGCATCCGTTCAAAGAGGAACAGGTCTTTGAACATGGCAAAGAATTGAAGTATTTGTACAAATGCTGTAAGTTAAACGTTTGTGTGCAGTAGCTGTCCACCTTTGTTAGAAACACCAGTCAAGGCTTAGTGGAGAAGTGCACAATCACTGAATGTTTGGGGTGACGCCTTGGCCACTTCCACACTTAGCATACGGCTCTAGGGGCAAAATGCAAAGAATACACGTTGATATGGAAAGAGCTGTATAAATATCAAAGGCCAATGTCTCTGGTGACCACTGCCTTGGTCTTAATGAACGTTCAGACATCTCTTGAACGACAGCACGTTAATGGTCTCTGACTCCCATTTCTTTCCGCTAGAACGCACCAGTTATCGTGCTGAAGGAAGGGACAGACACCTCCCAAGGTGTGCCCCAACTGGTCAGCAACATCAATGCCTGCCAGGTCATCGCAGAAGCGGTCCGTACCACACTGGGCCCCCGTGGCATGGACAAACTGGTTGTGGACAATAGAGGTGAGAGTTGGGGTATACATGTCATTCATCTGTCGTCATGTATGCTAATTGCTTAAAATATCCATATATGGAAAAGCTTGATGTTTGGGTCTTGTGACATGATGGGGGTCGGGGGATGTGCTTTGACAATGTCTATAGATGTTCAAAACTCTTGTTCTTATTTTAGGCAAAGCAACCATTTCAAATGATGGTGCTACCATTTTGAAACTTCTGGATGTGGTCCATCCTGCTGCCAAGACGCTTGTTGACATTGCCAGGTCTCAGGATGCTGAGGTGAGTCTCTCGCCGTGTTGTTTAAGCACTGTGCAGATGATTTCGACTCTGTTTTTATTTGAAGAAATACAGTTAAGTGTGGGATATATGCACACTTGTCGCTCCTATAAACCTTTAACAATCAGTTTCAATAATATCATCAATTTCAACAATATCATCAGTGAACATGTTAGCCTTTTTTATTGTTGCTTACTAGGAGTTCTGTATGGTTTTACGTAATCTTTGACAGTTATAAATTCATTGGTGAAATATGGTGAGCAATGATTGCCTCTGTTATTACAGAGCTGGACTACGATTAAACACACACACTTATTCTCCCAAATATGTCAATTCCATGTGTTTTTCCAGGTTGGTGATGGCACAACCTCTGTGACACTGCTGGCTGCGGAGTTCCTGAAGCAGCTGAAGCCGTACGTGGAGGAGGGCCTCCACCCCCAGACCATCATCAGGGCCTTCCGCACCGCCACCCACCTCGCCGTCAAGAAGATCAGGGAGATCGCCGTCACCATCAAGAAGGACGACAAACAGTATGTCAAATGTGTACTCCTGGCTTCAGCTTAATGATTGGATAAGGGAGACGCCAGTAGAAATGATTACTAGGTTAAAATAGTTGCTCAGCAGTTAGCAGCTTAATTAGTTGGCAATGGGAGATTAACATAGTTGCTAACTTGGTTAGCTTTTGGGAAACGGACGCCTGGTTCAATGGTGCTTTTTGCCCTCAACGACACATTCCAGGAAGCAAAGCCTAAAAAAGCACTAACTTGAAGACTGATTTGCTTGCACACACTAGATAAGAACGATAATGGGAAAAATGTAAATGATTGCATCAACAAAGCTACAGCTTTCTAGAAGCCAAATGTCTGTTTTGACATCCAATCACTGGAATTACTGTCTGCTTGACCAATATGGCAGTTATGGCAAACTTTTGTAGAAAACTGAATCATCTGAGTCATCTGCCGACTGTGTAACTGTCTTCCAGAGAGCAGAGGCAACTCCTGGAGAAGTGCGCAGCCACAGCCATGAACTCCAAGCTGATTGCAGGACAGAAGGGCTTTTTCTCCAACATGGTGGTGGATGCAGTGATGTCACTGGATGACCTGCTGCCCCTCAAGATGATTGGCATGAAGAAGGTGCAGGGTGGAGCTCTTGAGGTGAGTGGGACACACACATGCCATGACCAGGGCATCTTCAGCAATCACTGTCTAACACGTGTGTGATGTCCATGGTATCTAGCACACACACACACACACACACACACACACACGTGCCTGAACGCTAAGATGCACATGGTGGTCATCTCATCTTTAATGAAAGCTCATACACACACTTGATAGATATGGCCGATGAGACACACAAGGCAGTCGCAGTAGGATGAAAGTGGTTGAAAAATCTGTATGTTCTGAATCTGCACGTCATAACAGTATCCAGACGTACAATTTGTTGTTGTGTTATCTTGTGATCTGCAGGACTCCCAGCTAGTTGCAGGTGTAGCCTTCAAGAAGACCTTCTCCTACGCTGGATTCGAGATGCAGCCTAAGCGCTACGAGAACCCAAAGATCGCCCTGCTGAATGTGGAGCTGGAGCTCAAAGCAGAGAAGGACAACGCAGAAGTCCGTGTCAAGTCTGTAGAGGTGCGTACCTGCTCTGTGTCTCTGTGTAAAACTAGTGGACTAACTGTCAGAAAGGCTCACACAACCTTCCAAACATATTCTAGCTCCTTATTAGTACTGGTAGAAGATACAATGCAAAAATAATTGGTGTTTTTATGGCAATCCAGTAAGAAATGGCATGTCAAATTTGTCAAGTTTTTACTTTCTGGTTGTTGAATCTCAATGCCTGAAATCTGCACTCTTAGTCTTCCTTAATTGGGATTGGATTAAGGGTCATTAGTGTTTCACAGCCTGCAGTGGTAATTAATTCATGATCTTAATGGGTCTTAATCTCACACACACACACACACCAGGACTACCAGGCCATTGTGGACGCTGAGTGGAACATCCTCTACGACAAGCTGGAGAAGATCTACAAGTCCGGGGCCAAAGTGGTGCTCTCCAAGCTCCCCATCGGAGACGTGGCCACACAGTACTTTGCCGACAGGGACCTCTTCTGCGCCGGCCGCGTGCAGGAGGAGGATCTCAAGAGGACGATGATGGTGAGGGGGGAAATGGTGGCTTGTTTAAAGCAATGTTAAAGTGGTGATGTGGCGTATTTTGACCTATGGTTTGAGGTCGTTGAGTGCTGTTTGTAGGAAAAGGAATTTTTGGTATGACATGAAAAGTGTAACGCCAGCTGATGCTAGAATTGTTGGTTTGCAAGTTCTGTATGCAATTTTCTTGTTTGTTTTTTTTAACCTATAACACTTGGTGACCTCAAACAACAGCACTATGGGTTGAAATGCCCTGAAATATCCTTATTTCCCATTTAGAGAGACTCTTTCTGATGCTAATCAGAGTAGTGTTTTATGCAGTGCCGTTAGGGTGGATTAAAACGTCTGGAATTTGTTATGCGTTGTGTATTGGCTGTGTGTGAGATTTTTGCATTTTATTGATAGGAAGGTCTGGTGAGCATTGTGTTGTATGTCTTTATCTAATAGACTTTTTGCCTCCTTTGCCTTGACTGTTTGATGTGTTTCAGTGTTTCAACAACAGAGAGTTCACACAGAGCTCTGTTCCTAGTCATTCATTTTTACTGGGATGCCATTTCATCGTGGTTATTAGCATGGCCCCTGGACTAGCACTTTTCCATTTTTGGTCAAACATCATCTTGACATATTTTGGCAAATTTGGCAAAAAAAAAAGTTGCACATGCCAAAGTCAACCAACTCTGCTCATATTTGAGCAAGTGGATTTTTAAAAAATGTTGGAACATGTTTATGCTTTTCTAAAGCATGCTTTTACCTAGACTGGCTGTCACTGCCTAGACAGATTATGTAAGCGAATGAATGGCAACCCTCTCCTGTCAGAGCTGTGGGCTCCAAAAAAGGATTCCGTGGAGTAGCACTTTTGATGCAGAGCAGCCAGGGGGAGCACAGAGATGGCTGACATTAGAGAGGAGGGGGCAAAGATGCTGAACCTTCGCAACAGGATGACATTTTGAATGGGGCTTGTCTGTGACTGGCGTTCTATAAGAAAAACAAGATGTCTGATGTCTCTCGGAGTCCGTCCTCCTAACCTTAAGTCAGGGACACACTTAATATTTCATTGGTACAAGTCAGTCAAGCATAAAGTAGGGTAATGTCATTCAAATCTTTGAGGGCTTAGGACTTAAATTAAGAGAGACTTTTGGATTCAGAGCAGCAGAAAAAGACCTGCAAAAAACTGTTGTGTGTGTGTCTTTACTAAGTTGGTTGGAATTGGGCGGTTGCACTCCGACAGAATTACTTACTTGGTTAGTAACTCTGTTTTGGGGAAATAGGGTGGTGGTTATTAGCATGCTAGTAACCCGGAATTTGTGAGTTTGAATCCCGGTTGCCATTGCAAAGCACTTAATGTGCCTTAGTTGCAAGTCGCATGGGATGAAATCTTCTGCTGAATGCAATGTAATCTGAATGGACCCCAAGTACAAGCAGAGAACGGCTATTAACTGTTAAATTTCTTCCCTTTTCCAGGCCTGCGGAGGCTCCATCCAGACAAGCGTGGGCTCCATGACTGATGACGTGCTGGGCCAGTGTGAACTCTTTGAGGAGGTCCAGGTTGGAGGAGAGAGGTAAGAGTCCCACTGCTGACCTGTCTATAATCAAACTACAGGTGGATCTGCCCAGTGGAGTTTGATGTAGAGCTACAGTGTGCAGGAAACGGAATATTGATGATATTTGGCTTGCGCCAGAAACTTGAATATTTTGTATGACAAAAGCTAAGTTGATTGTCAGGTGAAATGAGGACTTTCCAGGCATGCCAATCAAATATTGTCAATATAATCGGTTAAAAACTGCCATCTGCCCATAACAGAATTACCTCACTGTGAACTTGTATGTAATACAGTTTAGCCTCAGTATCTATTAATTTTATGTCATAGATATCTGTACGTTGTATAGTTAACACGTATCTACTGTTTTGTGTAAGGTTGTGTGTCTTGTGTTTTGTTGCATTTTGATTGTAACTTTCTACTTGTTTGCAATAAAAAAAATTTGGAATGTTTTCTGCATGTAGCTGTACTCAGTGCTAGGTAAAAGGGTTTGGGTTTTGCCTGATGCTGTGAACTCCTGCAGATGTAGGCTGCTAATTCTTACAGTATTTCCACTTACTCTCTATTCAAGCTCTTGGATGTTGGACTTGTGGATTAATGTCTGTGTCTGTGGGGCTTGTTCTCTCTCTCTCTCTCTCTCTCTCTCTCTCTCTCTCTCTCTCTCTCTCTCTCTCTCTCTCTCTCTCTCTCTCTCTCTCTCTTTCTCTTTCTCTCTCTCTCTCTCTCTCTCTTTCTTTCTTTCTTTCTTTCTTTCTTTCTTTCTTTCTTTCTTTCTTTCTTTCTTTCTCTTTCTCTTTCTTTCTCTTTCTCTTTCTCTTTCTCTTTCTCTTCTCTTTCTCTTTGTCTTTTCTTCTCTCTTTCTCTCTTTCTCTCTCTCTCTTTCTCTCTCTCTCTTTTCAGGTACAACTTCTTCAAGGGCTGCCCGAAGGCAAAGACGTGCACGATCATCCTCAGGGGGGGTGCTGAACAGTTCATGGAGGAGACGGAACGCTCGCTGCATGACGCCATCATGATTGTGCGCAGAGCAATCAAGGTAGGGTTGAGAAGTGCAGTGTTTACTGCCAAAACGCATTTTGAATGTCATACTGCGTGCACACACACAGTATATATACATATATTAGTTCTGGGAATATTTTGAAACCATGGTTTAGATGAATTAAGAGAGGCCGTCAGTGTGCCCTTACCATAGATGGTAATAGTTATATTTTGGCATTACTAACTCTTCAGCACACTCTAGTGGGCAAACTGCAAATGGCTGATTTTTGAAATCCCACTTTGAAAGTAATAATGGAAATCTGTGGTTTTAGAATGACTCTGTTGTCGCTGGAGGAGGGGCCATTGAGATGGAGCTGTCCAAGTACCTGAGGGATTATTCTAGAACCATTCCTGGCAAGCAGCAGCTGCTGATCGGCGCGTACGCCAAGGCTCTGGAGATCATCCCCAGGCAGCTGTGTGACAACGCCGGCTTCGACGCCACCAACATCCTCAACAAGCTGAGGGCCAAGCACGCACAGGTACAGTGGCAGAGCCCTTTGCATTGTCAATGTCAAATTTATTTCAAATTTATTTATAAAGCACTTTATATACAACAGCTGTCGACCAAAGTGCTGTAAAAGAAAAACAAACAAGAAATAAGACATTAAAAACAAAATGGACAGAAATAAAAAAAAAATAAAAAAAAACTTAATTTAACTTAAATTAGAATCTTGGCGACAATGTCAATGAAACGTGCAGATAGACAACATCAACAAAACGTGCAGATAGACAAACAGCCGACAGGGGAAACCGCAACATAACGGACTACCTAGGTGTGACTTCATAATTTATCAGTGCAACAAACTTGGGGAGCGTTTCTTTGCAACCATGTTGAAATGGTCATCCCTTTCAAGCTGCAACAACCAATCCGAGTCAAGTTCCCACTAATAAGTCTTCGGGGCTGTTTGGAGTACACACCCCAAAGGTTCTTGGTTGGTTCTTGATAAAGTTCTAAGAGATGGTTCTTTCAGGGTGGTTCGCTACAAGAGTCGATGGTGAAGTTCTCGTCAAATGACCCCAAAGTTCTGGTAGTGGAAACACAGTTAAGAGTTTGATGAGGTGTTCCCGTAAGGCTTCCATTTGAACCTTCAATATGTTATCTTCCTATAGTAGAATGTAACAGGGAACAGAATAGTTTTACAGTTTTAGAAATAAACTAGACCACCAGGTTACTCAGCCCTGAACAGATGCTCATAGATGTTTTCGGTGATCATAAATGCCTCTAGAATCTTTTATTTATTTTTCTTCTTTATAGTTTTGCACATAACATTCACACAAAAAGAAAGGACGACAGAGACACTTCAGTGTCACCATAATGGTACAAGACAAGTGGACAGAGTGACAATGGTGACGACATTAACAACAACAAAAACAAACCACCAAATAGCAGATGGAGAAAGAGAAAATCCAAAAAATCAAAAAAATAAATCTTATGGAATGTTTCTGATTTGAGGATGTTTTGAATCCAGCTTTACGGTCACTCACCTTGTATGTCATGGAGCAGCCATGCCTGACAAAAACATGAGGTTGGAAAGCTGTTGATTTGCATGCCTCGTGTAATTAAAAGTTTAAACAAACCACTGCATCTATGTATCCGCATTGAAGTTTGTGGGACCTACTGCCAAAAGTCTCATCTGCTGACCTAATTACAAACATCTGTTGTCGACAAAGTGTCAATACCGCAGCTGTTTTTCAGTACTAACTGACTGCCTTTGGTAACTGAGCAACAACAAGGCCGAATGTCCTTTCAGACAGAACGTAACACAAAACGCCACAAGCATGATTCTAAAATGTATTATGAATACCAAATTCAAACATCATCTTGGCTAAACAGCATCTTTGCCAGCCATTGGAGTTTATTTTCTGTTGCTGAAAGCTGGCTGAAACTTGCATGAGTGGAACGCAGGGAGAATTCTCATTCCCCTTTATTTTGAGTGTGGTTGTGGAAGTGCTTTGTTTGAAGGGGCAGGTAGCCCTGGCTCTTACTCCCAAAGAGAATTGGGACACCTCTTCACCTCGCGTGAACAAGCAAAGAACAAAAGACAGGGCTAAAAAGAGGGCTAAGGGGTTGAAATGGGATTAGGCCTAAGCTTAGCCAGCCGTGTGTGTTATCTATGCTTTTTTCCTCTGCTTTGATGACTTGTGCTCACCACCCTATCCTTCCTTCGTCCGACAGGGTGGCATGTGGTACGGCGTGGACGTCAACAACGAGGACATCGCCGACAACTTCCAGGCGTGCGTGTGGGAGCCTGCCATCGTGCGCATCAACGCACTAACTGCCGCCTCCGAGGCCGCCTGCCTCATCCTGTCGGTGGACGAGACCATCAGGAACCCCCGCTCCTCTGCTGACGGCCCGCCAGGCGGCATGCCGAGAGGTCGAGGCCGCGGTCGCCCCCACGCCCACTAAATGGACCCCCCTCCCCCCATCCTCCTCCACACACCCTCCCATCCACCTCTGCTCCCATGTACCCAGTCTCTCTCTCTCTCTCTCTCTCTCTCTCTCTCTTCCATCCCCTGTCAGCAGGGCCAGGTCACCTTGGGAAGAGGTCAAACCTGTGGACTCTTAAAACACGCGGTAGTGAAAGGCTGGTGAAAGATCCGCTGGTTGATTGTAGCTTATTTTTGGGCTTGTCTCTGCACTCCAAAGCTCTTTGTAATGATTATCTTTGTTACAGAATGCCCACCCCCCTGTAATTTTGTTTTTTATTACGGTTAGTCATCATTATCATCATTGTCCTTTCATATCCGGTGTTTTAAGTCTAAGCCAGAGAAAGTCTGTTTTGTACCAGTCATGATCTAGACAGGCAGGTGTGTTCTCTCTCAGTATCTCTCCAAGTTTGTACCATGGCTGGTGAAGAGAAAGGCTCGCCCTTCTGACAAGCACTGATGTTGAGCCGCAGTAGATTTGCTGTTTTGTTGGGTCACTCTGTGGAGCTATTTATTGGACCATTGAAATAAATAATCTTCACAGTAGAATGAAATCTGTCTGGGTTTATTTCCCTGCTTCATTGTGTACATCTTGAGTTAGAATACATGAAATCTTTTTAGATTGCCGTCCTATTGTAGAATATTATTATTGTGCGTTCTATGTTCAGATAGAAATAAAGCACTCCAGTCATTTGTCTTAAGAAATGCATGTCTTTGCATGTATAACAATGTAAATCCTTATTGCTTAAATATATCCAGGAAACCATGAATGAGATCAGTAGGGTTGAAGTAAGTGCCAACTTGTTTTTGAGAGGGATGAGTTTTAAAAAGCTGAATAACATGCCATAGGTTAGTGGTCGAGCTTTATTTGATACAAAAAAGGTACACAAAAGGAGATCTGACATAAGTGCAGGATACAAGTATACATGAGTAACATTTCTTTATAAAAATACTCAGATGAACATAGTGGACAGATTCCCAGCGTGTAGTGTAAGGCTAATATTAGTCTTATAAATAGGTATGTACAGTGTGTGAACTAAATCAAAATAATAATGTCCAAGCTTATTTTCCCATTGAAATTCCAGCATATTTTTTACCTTTGTTTTGTAGGTTTTCCTTTAGGCCACAAGGGGGCACTGTCAGAGCACAGACCTGGGTTAGATTGCCCATGACACACTTGAGTGCGCTTTATGGAATTTGCCAACATCACCAAATTCTTCCCTCTAATCTTATAAAATATGATCTCTTGGTGCATTTTAGCAATATTTTTGCTATTTTTTCCTTATACAATCTTATTGTTGCCAAACTTTTTTAATCAGAGTTGCATTTTGATCACTCCTGTCCATAGGCATGTTCATGATGTTTACTAACATGCAATAACATGCATTCACAGTCTCTCATTACCCTCTTCAAATCTCCCTTCACAACCCACTAGTGTACATCCTCCATCAGTGGCACTCAGTTGGACAGGAAGTCGATGTTGGCCCGAACCGAACGGTTGGTTGCCATGTCGAGAGCCATCACTTTTATCTCTGTGTCGCCAAACTGCATGGTGGTTCGGATCTCCCTCCGTTCTGCCCCGGCGTTCCCATTGTATCCAGCGGCCGCTGCGCAGGCCTGGGGTTCTGGGTCGGGCAGATCGAGAGTGATGGCTCCACACTTCCTGACCCCGGGGTCGCTGATATAGGTGATGTCATCGCTGATGCTGCAGTAGATGTTGATTATGATCTTGCGTTGACCGATCCTCGCCGGCGTGTAGCTCCGCCTCACCACCTCCCCGAGCGCCACCGATTGGTCCACGCATACGAATCGGTCGAGGATATCCGTACACCAATCACGCCCATCCTTGACCAGCAGCTTCTCCCTCGGGTGCTTGCCCTCCACAAACCGGTTCAGGACCCCTACGCCATAGGTAAGCGGGCAGCGCCGCACGCGCACCACCGTGGGGTCCAGGCCGAAGAGCACGGCCCCCTTCAGAATGGTCAGGCCCACATCCTGCGGGATGATGATGCGACAGGTCCGGCCCAAGGCGGCCTGCGCGGCCCGCTGGAGCATGGGCGACTCTGCGAAACCACCCACCAGGAAGAGGAAGCGCACGCCCTGGACTTCCTGTTTCTGCATGAGCTCCTCTGTGGGAAAAGGGTGGAGAAAGTGAGGGTCAGTCAGGAAGGTCACACAGCTCTGGCAGGTCTGTCTTGAGACTGAAAAAGGTTCTTTTCAGTTAAAGGTAGGGCTCTGGAGGGACAATCCAGAGCCGGTTCTAGGCATAGACAATCTAGGTGATCACCTAGGGCACCAAATATCAAGGGGGCATCACAATACATTAATAACTTTTCTTTCTAGAAAAGAGGGGGCAAAGATCACATCTGGTCTAAGGCAGGAAAAAGGATAGAAACGGCCCTGGGTAATGATTCAGCGTAATCATTCCCTGTCACTGGCCACTGGGCTTACAGGACAATGCTCGGAGGGCCAACGGTCATTTTTGGGCAGGAGCTGTCATAATTTGCTCATAATCTTCTTGAAGAATATTGTGCTAGTTCAATTAAATATCTCGTGTTCATGCAATGTGTCCAACTTGCATTGTTATTTTAGCTTGCCATGAAGTTGTTACTGAATAAACTCATGGTGGGCCACCATGGCCAAAACTGCCCGGGCCATTTTTTGGTCCCAGTCCAGCCCTGCCTCCAAGGTTTGCATTTAATAGAACAGTTCCATGTTCATACCTCTAATGTGTGGACAGACAACAGAGGAATAGGGAACTTGCACAGGCCCTACTCAGCAAATATAGTTCCTGTATGTTCCACGACTGTTCACTTGCCAGGAGCTTACTGATACATATCACATGCACTGCCCTGTGCATAGAAGCAGTAGACTAACATTAGCTCTGTGTGAGACCAAAGGATCCTATGATCTTATGTGCAGGATCATGGAATCCTATGTGGTGTGTGTGGGTGTGAGTGTGTGTGTGTGATGTAGCTCTGTGTGGGACCGAAGGATCCTATGATCTTATGTGCAGCATCATGGAATCCTATGTGGTGTGTGTGTGTGTGTGTGTGTGTGTGTGTGTGTGTGTGTGTGTGTGTGTGTGTGTGTGGGAGAGAGAGAGAGTGAGTGTGTGTGTGATGTAGCTCTGTGTGAGACCATGTTATGTGGAGGATCATGAAATCCTATGTGGTGTGTGCGTGTGTGTTTGTTTGTGTGTGTGTGTGTGTGTGTGTGTGTGTGTGTGTGTGTGTGTGTGTGTGTGTGTGTGTGTGTGATGTAGCTCTGTGTGAGACCAAAGACCCTATGATCTTATGTGGAGGATCATAGAATCCTGTGTGGAGGGTGTGTGTGTGCATGTGTGTCTGTGTGTGTTAGAGAAGAGTCTTACCGATATGTTTGATGATGTTATTGATGGTGGGTTGGAAGAGCTCATTCATGGCCTCAGGAGTAAGCCTCAGCATGCCCTGACACGACCATTTCACAATGTTCATGCTGAAAGAGGAAGAACCAGATTCAAGATTTACACAACGTACCCTAAGCACACACTACTTAAAATAGCAACTCCTTTAGATTGATATGGATTCCTTCAGAATCAGTTGCACAGCTAACCAGGAAATGAATGAAAAAAGGCTTAATACTAGAAACTGGATTGGATAAATGCTTTACTCCACTCTTTGTCACACCACCAGGGACCTGGCTGTGACCTTTGACCTTATAGAGTATGGCGAGTGTGAAGTACTGACTGGTTTGGGACCAGCTTTGAAGTTCAAGCACTTAAAATGAGGGCCTAAGATTGACCTCTAGAGATCAATTGACTCTGCAGATCCAAAGGCAGACTTGTCTCAAGAGAGCTATAAGGTACATTGTGCAACACAACATGTACTGATTTTCTCACAACTGACTTTCTCACAACTTTGTTGTGGCCTTTTGGAGTATGGTGGTAGGTAGTAGATTTTCAAGGATGTGCTTTATTTCTACCCTAACTTAAAAATGCTACAATAGTAGCACTATTTATGCTATCTCAGTCCATTCCTGAAATCTGAGAGCTGAAAGAAAGAAGTATTAGCATTATGCTACAGGTTGTTAGCTTTCCATGTCGAAAACAAGTATCTGATTAGTATGCATTGTAACCATGGTGATTGTAAAACATCCAAGAGGCTATCATGCAAATTTCTTGAGAAAGGCATTTCACATTCATGACTACTGGAGGTCTTTCCTCATGATTCATTATTAGTTTCACGCCTCCTTTCATGAATAAAACAAATGGGTCTAAAATACAATACACAACACAAAATCAAATAAAATCTCTGCCAGGAACCATGTCAGTTTATGACAATTACCAGCTCAGAGACACCCTGCTACAACGTGAGAATATTAACTCAGGGCTGAATGCTTTCATCCAGCTCAGTCTACACATAATAAAGAAAATCAGGTGCAAAATCCTTTCTCATTTCTCAACACTATCAAACAGCATGAGCTCAGACAACTATATCCAAATAATTAAACATTCAAACTGAACATTTGTTGAATATAAAATGACTATGCAAATGGATTAGGGATGGGGAAAGTAGGCCTACATTTTGTGTTTTTTCCCACAGGGAGAATAATGAACCCATTTAAAAATATCTATCATCAGGAGTCGTACAGCTCCCTAGCCTAGAAATCTTGACTAATCTAAATGATTTGTCTTGCTTATGCATCCTTGTTCTGCTGTTACATAACAGGGCCACCATCACCTGTTACCTTACTATAAATATTAACCCTGTTTTAAGCTCTTGTCTTTATTCATGTATTTATTGTGTTAATTAGTTTTCCAATTAAAACGAGTCTGTTCCGCATACTTGCTCTTGCGCAGGGCGGTCTCCACGCTCTGTCCCCGGTGTCTCTTGTAGAAGTCGATGAAGGAGAAGGGCAGGGAGATATTGAGGGCGTTGGCTCGGCCCGGAGCGGCGGTTCGCTTACGGGCCTCGAAGGCTATCATGAGGTCCACCCAGGCGGCGGGTCGCTTGGCTTTGAAGCTCTCGATGAAGTCAGCCCCAAAGATCTGACAAAGGAGGGCTTCAAAGGCCATGTCCACCCCCACAGCTCCATAAGGACCACCTTATAGGACAACACATGGAGAAGACAGTGTAAAGCTGTTCATCTTGGGTATGTTGTCCACAAATCAAATGTAACTAATAAAACACACTAAGGAAGGCAGAGCGCTGAAACGCGTCTGTGTGAATAAAAGCTGTATGCAGTAGTGTGGCTTCCTTTCCTGATTCTTGACTGCACAAATGCTGGGCCAGCACTCTTAAAACAAAACAAAAACTTTTGAGTGAAGCCTGCTCCCATCCTTCTGAACTTCCACAAATAAAATGTTGCCATACTGTATACATTTATGAAATATTATGTTAGATAAACAAGTTTTGCTCTTGATGACATTCTTAGGTAGAGTGTCCTAGTGTTCCTTTTCTCAGACTTCATGTCCACAAATGAATACGGACTGAGGTCAAAGACTTTGGAATATTCTAGACTTGATTCAGGGCCACACTACTATGCTCCTTCTAAAACCAAATCACATCAGTACTGTAATGTTAATGTTAATTGTACTCAGGCAAACTTTGCCTCCTCCCTGTCATTATTCAGCACTCTCCAAACATTCCCGGAGCATTATAAATGTCATTCCAGTGCTGATATTACTTCAGCTCATAAAAAGGGTCAAAATAATATGGCCTTGTGGACGTCAGCAAATACTGTACTCTAAAGTGCACCCCACCAAAGTCTGATGACTGTTGGATACAACAGAGGGCGGTGTTGGAAGGTTAACTATGTGCCTGTGTAGTTAGGTAGTGGGTGGAGGAGAGTGAGATCCTTTTCTCTCTCTCTCTCTCTCTCTCTCTCTCTCTCTCTCTCTCTCTCTCTCTCTCTCTCTCTCTCTCTCTCTCCCTTTCTCTCTCTCTC
>JAODXP020000028.1:6431625-6444125 GCA_027497455.2 Sardinella longiceps
ATTACTCACTCAATCACTCGCGCTCACCTGTTTTATAATCAACTGTCTAACTGTTGTTGCTATCTATAGGCACCGCCTAATCTTTCATGGAGAAATATCACATACTTGAGTGCTAATTGTTCCATTAAGACTGTTATCTCTTCATTTTCAGTGAGCATGCCCACTGCTAAAGAGCCAAACGAAGTGAGTGTGGTTGTGGGTGGATGGAAGGGAGGCTTATATTATTGTTGTTGTTGATTACCAGGTAGGCTGCCTCTCGCATGAACTGCTTGGCGGGCTGCCTCCACACGGCCGGGACGGTGATCACCCATCGCACCTCATCCTCCTCCAGTGCAGCTGATGATACCTCCTTCACCTCCTGTGAAATGCACAGACACACACACACACACACACACACACACACACACACACACACACACACACACACAGAATGAGTTGAGAAAACATTCAATTGTAACCACACACACCCTCAAACACACACACACACACACACACACACACACACACACACACACACACACACACAAAGACACACATTAATTGCATTACTCATTAAACTAACATTATTTCACAGTTATCTTCGTAGATTTATGCAGACGCAAGAGGCATTGTTTAGTTTCATTTTCCAACCATGGTGCTCGCATAATGTCCATTCATTGAGTTCCCCTGTCCAAATCATACATCTAGCCGCTCCAGCCTATACAATGAAACTGCACATACCGTTGAAGTGCATATCTAGCCAAGGTCTGGATCTCATTATCACAGGCCCTGGCTGACCCCCCATGACCCCTCAGGAGTTTGCGTCCTTCGGTCCATGTAGAAGCAAAAGCACCCTTTTTCTCTTGGTGTTTTCCCCCCTAGCCCCCAGGGGCTAGAGGAAATCGGAAATCAGGGGGGAGGAGAGGAAAAGAGAGGTGGTGGTGTTTGAGGGTGGGTTGGGTGGAGTAGGGGGTCAGCGAACGGCTCAGGGGATCTCTAGGTTTGGCGTTTGGCCCTCTTGGGGTCAGTTGTTCTCCGTGTTTCGGAGCACTTTGCCAGCATCCTGGGACGGAACGGAAAGAGAGCGCACTTGGGGTTCTTTTGGAGACGTGCCCGCCATTCTGTCCTTACACTATTTCTTCCTTCGTTTCCTTTTTTGTTCTTTCTCCTTCGCTCAGACTGTTCCTGTTACTTCCTTCTCTCTCTCTCCATTTCTAGCTTTGTTTGAATATCTGCTCTGTGTCTCTGTCACTTTTTCTCTCACATCTCACAAATCCAAATTCTCCCCCCCAAAAAAACTCTCTCTATGGAAAGACAGACATCCGCCAACCACCATTAATATTGTGAGAGGGCTTGCATATGTCTGGTGTATTTAATTTGTAGGTTGCCTAGGATATGTGTGTATGTGAGCATGTGACTGTGTGTGTGTGTGTGTGTGTGTGTGTGTGTGTGTGTGTGTGTGTGTGTGTGTGTGTGTGTGAGTGAGAGTATGTTGGCATGTACAGTGTGTGCATAATGAACACATCCCACAATGTGTGCGTGCCTGTGTTTGTGTATACTAGTGTTTATTTGCCAAGTTGCAAAGTGTGGACATATGTGCACTTGAATGTGTGCATGCATAAACATATATGCATCTGTGTGTGTGTGTGTGTGTGTGTGTGTGTGTGTGTGTGTGTGTGTGTGTGTGTGTGTGATTATTCGTGTGCACGTACCTTGAGGGCGTGCTCTCTGAAGAACTTGAGCGCGTGTGCAAACACCTCGATGGCCCTCATCCTCCGACCACTCACTGCCTCCAGCTCTGTCTCCATGGTGAGGTCCTGTGGGAAAACGAGCAGAATTGCTGCAAAAAACCTCTCACAACAATCAGAATGCAGAGAAGATACAGTGAGACACAGAGATTTTCACACTTAACCTGCATGCCTAATGCAAAGCCTCTCTCTCTCTCCTCCTAGGTTGTTTACATAGATCAAAGGGGCCACTGTGTTCACACTAGACACGTATCTGAGAGAATATGTGCATTCAGATCTTTGCACTTCATTTGTAAGTACAGTAATTTAATGTGATCCAAACATCACTACTCCTTTACAATAAAATTCTGTGGGAAAGAGCAAATAATATTTTGATTGGAAAAAAGTTCCAATACACTAAATAAATTATTATTATTATTTTTGATAAATAACAAATGATGAGGAAATGCAGTAAAGGAAATGGACATTTTAAAAAATATATTATAATAAATTATATTAGAAATAGCTTTTGTCATTTATATAAAGAAAGCATGTTGAAGAAGATCTGTAAATTCTCAAGGATTATTGCATGAGCATATGCAACTAATAGCCTGTTTCAAGTATGATATTTTTCACTGGAAACGGTAAGACAAATCATTCTTAAGGAATATCAAAAGAGCACATCTGTTGCACATCTAAACCAAACAATTAATAGACTGTTTCAAGCACGCTCATGTTCAGAAAAGACATTACAGAGTTTATCTCCTTTCCTTGCATGTGGGTTTGTTATTGGAAGATCCTGATGGAAAAATTGAAAATGTTCTTTTGATTTATTTCCATGTATCTTTTTCATTAGTTTGACAATGAATAAATTCATTGATTCTTGTAAAAGGACAAAAAGTCAATTTGATGTTTCTCCCTCCTTCTCCTGCTGTTCTTTCTCCCTCCCCCTCCTCCTCCTCTACTCCCTGGCTTGCTTACGCTGGTGCTGTGGATCTTCATCTTGAACTTGTCGAAGTAGAGCCAGTGACGGGCCTCCTCTGGGTCCAGGTCGTGGTAGCTGTCACGTGCCGCAAAGCCAAAGCTGTGGAAACGTAACTCTGGCGTCACGAGCAGGCATGTGGGGCTCTTCTGATTGGCCACGCCAGGGTCCCCACCTTCCCAGCGCCTACGGAGTAGTTAGTTAAAGAGGAGAAAACTCATTTACATTTTTTAAGTTCAAGTTTAAATGTTGATTATCAGTAATGTGTGTTGTCCCTTATAAATAAACAACAAATTACTGTGAAGAGTTTGAGGACACAATGACTGTATGCTCATCTTTTCATTCAAAACCTCAACATTCCTTTTGTCTAAAATCATCTTAAGTCCATAAAAACAAACATTCCAGTTAGTTGCGGTAAAGTGATGTAAGCGTTTGCAAGAGTCAGTGTACAATAGTGTGTATATGACAATAAGTGTTTTTGTGCATGCAGTCTTACAATGTGTTTGTTTACAACTCTGCTGTTGTTGTTTTGTTTGTGTGTCCATGGCGCTGAGTGATTACCTCATCATGTGGATGGCCTCTGGGTCCTCTGCAAAGCTGAAGGCATAGCCGCTGGAGGTTGTGCCAAAGTCTATGGCCACCACCACAGAGAAGGGCCGAGCCACACGGGGCCTCAACTCAGCCCTCTGAGAAAGAGGAGAGGGATAGAGAGAAGAGAGAGAGAGAGAGAGAGAGAGAGAGAGAGAGAGAGAGAGAGAGAGAGAGAGAAGGATAAACAATAAATTAGATGTGGAGGCAAAATAACAGCGAGAGAGAGAGAGAGAGAGAGAGAGAGAGAGAGAGAGAGAGAGAGAGAGAGAGAGAAGGATAAACAATAAATTAGATGCAGAGGCAGAATGACAGCAAGAAAGTAAGGAAAAGATGATATAGGGAGAGAAAGGGAAAGAAAGAAATGGAGGGAGGGAAAGAGGACGGGGAGGTAAAAAAAGGTGCATAGAGGTTATCACATGTGTGTGTGTGTGTGTGTGTGTGTGTGTGTGTGTGTGTGTGTGTGTGTGTGTGTGTGTGCGTATTCGTGCTGGTGTGCTGGTGTGCACAGGCTGTGCCCTGGTACGGATATGAACCGACAGTAGGTCAGAGCTTCGTACATTTCTCTCCAAAAGGTTTTATGGATTCGTCATGAGGAAAATATGTCTCAGTCTCTCTTTCATGCGGAGCGCCATGCCAGTTTGAGACACTGGATGATAGAGCAGAGTTAAGTGGATTTGCTATATATATACACCATGCCTTTTAACCTCTTGTACCATTACTCTTTTAACCAAGTTGTGTTTTTTCCTTGCTGTTCCCTGTCAGATTACAGGTGTAGGTTCCACTAATGGTGTGTCTGGAACGGGTGGACAGAACCGATAACACATGGAGAACTTGCATGGGGAGAAATTCTTGTATGCAATTCTTGATGTTCTTGAGGAGGTTCTTGAAATTCTTGTGTGCAATTCTTGATGTTCATGAGGAGGAGATAAAAAAAAATCTTTCCGGGAGAATTTTTGAGGGGAAAAACAAACCATTGATAAATGTAGCTGTGGACTAGTCTGTGGGAGTCTCTCCCTGATCCGTTGTTGGGTTTGTTGTATGTAGGGTCTAAAAGCATCCTGAGTCTCAGCCACAGATTGCAGTGTGTGTGGACTAAATGAGATGAGGGAGCAGAAAGAGCAGTGCCAAAGAGCCTATGTTCATTTCTAAGTAAAGTAGCGTAATTATATATGTGTGTGTGTGTGTGTGTGTGTGTGTGTGTGTGTGTGTGTGTGTGTGTGTGTGTGCGTGCGTGCGTGTGTGTGTGTGTAAGCCTCACCACTGGCTATTACAAATACTGCTGTTTGACACAGAACACATAATGAGGTACCATAACAAGATAATAGTAGTATATGGTGAGGTCGTGGTGTAGCAAAGTCTGAATGTGAGTTTGGGTGTAAACATGCGTGTGTGTGTGTGTGTGTGTGTGTGTGTGTGTGTGTGTGTGTGTGTGTGTGTGTGTGTGTGTGTGTGTGTGTGTGTGTGTGTGTGTGGTGTGTGTGTGTGGTGTGTGTGTGAGTGTGTGTGTGTGTGTGTGGTGTGTGTGTGTGTGTGTGTGTGTGTGTGTGTGTGTGTGTGTGTGTGTGTGTGTGGTGTGTGTGTGTGGTGTGTGTGTGTGTGGTGTGTGTGTGTGTGTGTGTGTGTGTGTGTGTGTGTGTGTGAGTGTGTGTGTGTGTGAGTGTGTGGTGTGTGTGTGTGTGTGAGTGTGTGTGTGTGTGTGTGTGTGTGTGTGTGTGTGTGTGTGTTTGTGTGTGTGTGTGTGTGTGTGCAGGCCCTTACAGGTGATGGGGATGGAGTGAGTGGAGCGATACTGCAGTCATTTCTGGAAGGAGAAGGAGAGCCTGATGGAGTCGAGGAAACAGATATGCTCTCACCTGTGAGAAAGAGAGAAAGATAGATAGGACAATGAGAGAGAAATAGAGAGAGAGAGAGAGAGAGAGAAAGGGAGAGAGAGAGATAGAGAGAGAAAGGGAGAGAGTGGTTGTTTTTCAACGACATTTAACCTTCTATCTGTTCAAAACACTTAAGGCAACTGTCAGTGAGATGACACATAAACATTCTTAGAGGGCCAAATTCTATGAAGTCTATCTAGAAAATTCCGAGGGCTTTTCCCCCAGAGGTCAGAGGGCATATGTCAAGCTCCTGGAGGCTAAGTCACCAAGGACACAATCCTGTATGCCTCAGCTACTGTGCGAGAGGAAAACCCATGACAGCTTCAAACATTCATGGTCTTAAAGTTACAGCTTATCATTGAGTCTTGAAGGTCACGTCTCAGATATCTCACTGGTCTTGTTTACTGGCAAATGCCCTTACAACCCTCCACCCCCCTTTTCGCCTTGTTAAAGAGATCAAAATGAACAGGAGTTTCCGTGATAGCCGCACTTGTTTTGTTTACACACTCTCCACAAATCTTATTTGCTTGCTGACATTTTTAGAGCCCACTTCCTGTAATTTTCCTCCTCGCTCACTCACAGCTTCTGGGAGATTTTATGAAAGCCTTTCAGCACTTGAGTTCTCTACTGTTGGAACCTTTAAACCGACACATTCCAAAATGTCGTTGTGAGAATCAAACAAACTAGACAGGAAAGTGACAGTCAGTCACAGACTTTAGTTCCGATAAGCACGCGTGGGATCTGTCACTGTGTATCGCACAACATGACAGCAGCCTGTCACCACGGTAACACTTCGCCGTCAGATAAAAGCCACCCTCTTTAAACAGCCAGATCTGTGGGAGGGAATTCCAAAATTCCTAAGCTGGATTTTTGACTCGGGAGGATGGCATCTATTTACATAACAATGACGTGAGTTAAAATGACCCTGCCCTCTCTTTGGAATGGTCTAATCAGAATGTACAGTTGCACACGTAAACTTTAAACACTCTCTCACACACAGTTTCCATGGAGAAGGTGGGGTATCCTCTCAGGAATGATGGGAATGTTATCAGAACATGTTCATATTCCCGAGGGGAGGGGAAGAGGATAAGTCCAACACGCTCACACCCCTGTCCAGAGAGGTCCAGTCACACTGCACTGCACTCACATTAACCCCACAAATACCAGCGTCCATTAACTCACGCTTCACAACATCATACTGCATCTCTGGGGAGTATTCCAAATAGGTATTTCAGTGAGAAACTATAGTGTTTATGACTTCCTTGAGGATTAACTTACACAGGTTTATCAATTAACGTACTATAAGGTTTACATAAGTTTTACATAAAGAGACGTAGTATGTTTTGTTTTTAGTCCATATGCACCTCTTTACTGTCTAATGTAACCTGGACCACTTTCATCTGGATTATAGTCTGAGTTTATTTGCCTGGGTTATACCTACAGTAGGACCTCTTGGTTTAAGTGTTCTGGACAATCTCACCTGGCACCTGTAAGGTGTTGTTGTTGTTGGGCTGCAGGACGGCTGCCATGGTGACAGGTGACAGGGCCTCGGCAGCCTGCAGGAGAACACACACACACACACACACACAAGATGTCACTAATCCAGCCTGTAGACATACGGTAATCATACAACAACTACAACATCGACAACCGCCAGGGGCCTAGCACCAACTTTCACACCCAATCTTGATGCCAGTTCCATAAATCTAAGATTTTTTTTTCTTCTTCTTTATGACAACCAAAGATGAATGTGCTTGATAATCAGTGTTTATTTATAAATTCATTTATTAGGGCAGTTTCCTTTCACCCAACAGCTGTAACAACACTCCAAGTAAAGAGCCTGTGGAATGAGATAACACACCATATGTGCAAACACATACACCCAGAAGAAGAAGAAGAAAAAAAATCTTGAGATAATCATCGGATACCCATCCTGATTCCACCTTCTCATCAGGGACGGGGTGGAAAAGAAAATGGAAGCAAGAGGGTTTTGCCCGGGGAAAGCGTTCCCAAACATTCCGAGCCAAATGAAACACTAAATTTGAGGAAACATGTTTAACCTGGCATTCAGCAGCAAGTCTCTGCCCAATGGCATCCATGTTGAGTTTGATGTACCTAATCAAGCCTTACAGATTAAAGACCTCATGGGCATCGTGATGAGAGTATAAACATCATGATTGAAGCTTTGTTTGTGTGTGTTGGAGAGTCAATGTAGTTTAGGCTTGACTCTCCCCCTCTGGTAGTCTTTTGAAATGCCAGCCTCAACTATGGCACTATGAGTTGTAGGGGACCGAAATTAGAAGAGATCTCAAAGAGCTGACTTGAAACAACACAGCCACATGTGGTTTAAATGTGCTGTCCTTTGTGTGTGTGTGTGTGTGTGTGTGTGTGTGTGTGTGTGTGTGTGTGTGCGCGTGTGTGTGTGTGTGTGTGTGTGTGTGTGTGTGTGTGTGTGTGTGTGCAGGCCCTGTGTGTTTCTATATCATACTACATTGGTCTGAGGTTTCTGTTTCCCATTCTATGATAAAAAAGCGAGAGGGTAGAGCAAAGAAAAAATGTATATATTGCATTTGTGGATTTCAATCTTCCCCCGGAGCCCCACACTCCTTTCAGCCCCACTCTCATTCTTCCCCTCTCCTGATTTTTGTTCCCTCTAAAAAAAGAGGGAAAACTCTTCATCTTTCTTCCCACCTCTTTCAATCACTCTTCCTTGCGCTGTATTGGTTTTGGAGCCACGCGACTTAGCAATAGCCAGGGATCAGTGCAATAAGCGGCCAGGCTCAACTGGCTTTCCCCTAGGGGATAACAGAGAGTGAAAACAAGAAGAAAGGAAAAAAAGAAAGAGAGAAAGAATGAGCGAGTGTGTGTGTGTGTGTGTGTGTGTGTGTGTGTGGGTGTGTGAAAGAGTGAGAGTGAGAGAGAGAGAGAGAGAGAGAGAGGCAGAAGGAAAGCCTACTGACCGGACCCCCTGTGTTGGCTCAATGACCAAGGATCTGTTTCCCAAAAGCATAGTTGCAGTCTAAGTTAGCAACTTTGTCGGTTTCAATGCAATTCCTCTTTGCCAATTAACTAAGTTGCTAACCGATTAGCAACTATGCTTTTGGGAAACAGACGCCAGATTGGTAAGGAGCCCCTAAAGCTGGCTGGAGCTCAGCGTTGCCAGAGACACAAAAGAGAAAGAGGCATTCCACCCGCTACGCCCCACTGCGCCTGGATCAGCTCAAAGACACCAAGGGGGGCATTCAGATGGAAGCGATGATGGCAGGGGGAGACTGGGGGAGGGATACAATGCAAGTGTACAATACAGTATGGAGGCTTTGCGTGTGTATGTGTGTGTGTGTGTGTGTGTGTGTGTGTGTGTGTGTGTGTGTGTGTGTGTGTGTCTTTGGTGGTAGATTGAGTAAGATAAATACACGCAAGAGCACTTTTCCAAACCATTAGCATTGCACCATCACTACCACAACCAAGCCACAACACACACACACACACACACACAGAGAGAGAGAGAGAGAGAGAGAGAGAGAGAGAGAGAGAGAGAGAGAGAGAGAGAGAGAATACATGGGACATTGGCTTTCACTAATGTCCTATTTTCTGGCAGTTGAAAATGTAATTAACCCCTGGTGTCTGTTCTGTGATGAAATAACCTTCCTTCTCCTCTACAAGAAAACAACCCCATCCCATCTCAGCAGATATTACATGACGCAACTGTAAACCTTCTTCTGCATCAAAGGAGTTAAATGAAATTATTCATACCTTCACAATATCAAAATGACTTTATCCTAATGACAAATCTGATGGTCCAAAATGCATATGATGTATAAATGCACTTCACATATACACTTGTCTTAGAAAGACTAAATATACACTTGGAAAGACATAAACAGCAAAATGGTAAATAGCTAATTGTAAATTCATGGTAAATATGTCAACAGCCACTATCTGCAGCTTTAGGTGAAGAGCTGTCTACATGCAATACTCAGTGCAGTGTTCAGTGTTCAGTGTACTGAGTGCAGTGTTCACCAAAGGGGCCTGTATTATTTTCCACTATCCATTACTCTGAGGATTGCAATCAGTGCCTTCTTGCCTGCACTGACCCTTGCACACAATAGGATGACATCACTGCCTGCTGGTGCGTACTGTGCTGTACCGCACTGCACTGCCGGAGGAAGAGAGAGGGCGCACCCCTCCGCCTCGACCCCTTTCTCACGTGGGACTGTCCCGTGCTCCTTCAGGGTGCGCAAGACGTGCCCTCATCCAATACATGCACACACACACACACACACACACACACACACACACACACACACACACACACACACACACACACACACACATTCACATCATTCTCACCAAGGTCCAGTCTGCATGTTTCTTTTTTTCAATGCTATATTCTTTTAACAATGGCCACAATCTGTTTGAAGACTTTGACTTTGGCATTTTCAAAAATTTGAAGGGAAATTCCTATATGTCTTAAGAAACTGCTCCGCTATCTTTTCTATAACACCCTTTTCCTAGTCCAGCCCCATCAGCAGATCAGACTGCTGGGACTTGTGGCAGGTGAGGTGACTGACCTATGGGTCTATCACCACTCAGCCAGATCCCAGTTCAGCTCACACCATAGGCCTAATTACCATGGCTTATCAGTCCTTGTCTTAGAGACAGTGTCTGGTGGTACACATCCCAAAACTCCACACTTCTCCACACTTTGCTCCATAGGCAAATAACTTCTTAAGCACGTTGAGTGCATCATCCTTCCAATCAACCTTTTTTCAAAGCCAGTTACTAACTTTTGTCTCCCTTAATACAAAGAAAATGGATCAAAAATTTTGGCAAACGAACCATAGTTGCCTGTTATTAAGAGAGAGAGAGAGAGAGAGAGAGAGAGAGAGAGAGAGAGAGAGAGAGAGAGAGAGAGAGAGAGAGAGAGAGAGAATTTGGCATGGCGTTGGCCAGTGTAGGGCGGCACCTCTATTTGGTGACACTGCCCTGTCCCTCATTTCCCGTCTGTCTGTCTGTGCACTCAAAACTAAAATAATCCACTCGTCTGTGTGTCTCTGTGAGCCCTCGGGATCCGGAAAGTTAGTCTTTGACTTTTTAGTCCTACTGATTAATGACCTGCCGCAGGCCACTAACAGCAAACCACACCGAGACAGCACACATTACACAGGGATTTTTTGGGATAGATTATCTGGAAAGTGGGTGACTCAAGGCAAGGAAAGATTCAAGTGAAGTGTTGAATTTACTGGTATATGTAGGAATTGTGTAAATACATAGTTGTGGTTACTGAGTAGTTTGAGTCAGAAACAGCATGAGGGGGGGGGGGGGTGTTAGGACAGCGAGGTGGTTTTCGGAATGAACAGTCCATCACAATGCTCACGCCGATCAAACATCAGTCCTCTAGCACGCAACAAAAAAAGGCAGCTGGGTGGGGGGGCTGCTTTCACTGACGGACACGTGTCCTCCTGTTCCCAGAGAGAGAGAGCTTTCCAGGGCTCCATTTCCTGTCTCTGCTGAAGCCCCTGGCCCACACCTCCCCATCACCACCCCCACCCCCACACCCACCAATGGTCTCCTCCACTCTCCCCACCCCATCTATGCAGCTGGTTGCTCCCACTTGCATTTACCCCCACCCCCTTTCTCCCCCTTTAAAAATCTTGTCTGACATACACACACTCACTATATTTTACACTATTCATAGAAAAAATACTTATGCCAACTTCTCATAGTAGTTTGCTCCTATTAGGAGGCTGCTTTGTGTATGAGCGAGATGAGATGCGCTACAAAAGCTTGTGTAACCTTCATCCTGCACCTAAATCTTGAACCTTAGAGACCATAGTGGTCCACGTTTGCCCAGTTGGTATTGAATGGGGCTCTGGTAGGAGTTGGCAGCTGATGAGAGAAGTCTGTCTGGGTGCAAAGTAGCTAGAGTGAGTGAATGAGTTCATGTTGAGTAGGCTCACCACAAAAATGAATGAATGCACATTACTCATTTTCATGATAAAGGAAAACAATGAAATACACCACTCACAACAAAAAATCTACAGTATGCTTCTGTGCAAGACACAACCCCACCCCAAATTTAAAATGAGATCATACAAAGTACGTCCGCTCACTCACAAAAGACAAAAGACATAGTGAAAATAAGTACTAACTCAGAGGAAAACTTTTGTCTTCTCACAGTAGCACAGACAGAAGTTGTATCTGTCAGTCTTGGGGGACACAAAAGAATATCACGTTCGTTTGGCAGTCTTAATTCCCTCGGGAGTAAAGATTAAATTTAGTCAGAATGCAGTGAGGGGGTGCTGGGTTTTCCCCTGTCATTGTAGCCAGCGTTTGGGGGGGTCATACTGACATGACCGGAGGGACACCCAAACAGTTGCAGAAACACACACCTGCACCAACATCACCATGGCAACAACATGTTCAGTAGAAATACACATCTTGTGATCATCATCTTCCGTCATTTCATCTCAAGTACAATCCAGTACACTTTTAAATAACATTCATCAAGCTAACTTAGACGTTCACTCTCATGTTAAGTTTAAGATCATAATACATACAAGTGGTATCAACTTACCCGTTTGCTCCGAGAACAATGTTCTGGTGTTTCTTGAAACAAAGTTATTCCAGGAGTTTTTTAAGTCCAGAGAGGAGAGAGTGAGAGAGTGAGAGGATGCCTCGGCAGTCGGACGCAAAGGCAGATGATGAACTTCCCAGCTGGAACGCTGCGCTGTGGTGCTCACAAAAGAAAATCGTCACGGAGTCAGAGAGTAGAGTAGAGAGAGGTTGGGAGGGAGTGTGGGGTGGGGGGTCGAGGGTGAGCGGAGTGTGTGTGTGTTTGTGTGTGTGTGTGTGTGTCGGAGGGGGGGTTGTGGGGGGGGGGGGTGTGGCTGACAAAGAGCTGGAAGAGGAAAAAACGACCCCCCGAATTTCTAGTGGAGTCCAAAAAGTCTGTGGCAAGTCGAAGTTGGCGCTGCAGGAAAGGCAAAGGAGGTCTTTTGGTCCCACAAGTGCTCAGTCCTGTGCAGCCTGCACTGAAGCCTCCAGTTGCTGCACTGCTCTGGAATGTCAGGGAGGAAAGACGTGGTAGGTATACACACATAACCCCCCCCTCACACACACACATACCACACACACACACACACATACACACGCACAATGTTAACTCGATCTGGAGAGTTGTTACAGCATTAGGGGTGGGAGGGGAAACTGACTTCATTGGGGAACATGTTCTATGTAAGTGTGCATGTGTGTGTGTGTGTGTGTGTGTGTGTGTGTGTGTGTGTGTGTGTGTGTGTGTGTGTGTGTGTGTGTGTCAGAGAGGGTGGGGAAAGTGTGGAGTGGCAGCAA
>JAODXP020000028.1:6446625-6504125 GCA_027497455.2 Sardinella longiceps
CACACTTAATTTTTCATTTAGATGTATGATCAACATTGTTCTCTCAACCCACTACATAAGGAGCCAGCTACACCCCCGTGCCTCCGGTCTAATTTGTGCCCTCACTAGTTGTATGGTGGGAAGTGGCCAACAGAAGGCTACTACACAGCAACATTAGGTACTGTAAGGGAGAACAGCTGTCCAAGTGTCATATACACAATCAATGGATGAGGTGGAGTTGGAGTTGGAGGTAATACAGTGGAGTTGCTTCAGCCATTTAGGAAACAGTTTTTAATTTCTCCAACTGATGAAGACTTCTCTTTTCCTCTCTTTTCACTTCTATTCTCAATTAGTCTGTGGATTCCTCCCACTGTACATCCTATTTCCCCCCAAACCCTCAAAGGCTTCTTCAGTCAGCTAATCATGAAGTCAATTTGTGACACTTTTTTCGAGACCCTTTGGGGGTCTTTGGGGGTCAGTGCTTGACTTATGAGACATCTTGAGGTAGCCTCCAGGATTTAGGAGGTTTCAACTTTCATTTATACATATATTCTGAGACAGAGAGGGTAGACAGGGAATGACTTAGAGGTAAGGCATCCTACAGTGACCATAATAAATGGCCTCTACATGGGGCTATATTGCTAAGAGGCCCCCCTCCTCTCTCTCTCTCTCTGGCAGACAACGGCTGGAGGTGCAGGAAAGTGCCATTACTCACATTCACTCCAGCTGTCATCCAGGTCGTGGCATACTGTTTTCAGTGTGACTCACTCGATGGCTAAGAGAATATAAATCTGCCTGTACCGTGTTGGCATAAGCAGGATTACATGCAGAAGTCCTCCAGGCTTTCAGCTACCTTTGGGAAAAATCTGAATATTTCTCCCTATACTGGCTCACTGTCAAAAGTCAAATAGACTTTAAAATACTTCTTCTAAGCTGTAAAGCCCTCAATGCCCTAGCCCCAAGATTAAAGATCTTATCCCGAAGACCCCTAAGATCTTAAAATGCTGCTCTCTTTGATACTCTGAAATTATCAAAATCTCTGACAAGGAAAAGCTTTCTGCTGCCATGCACTGCTCTTTTGGAATTTTGTATCCCTCTACATACATCTCTCTGTCCACATTACAGTAATCTCTGCTGGGTGTCATGCCTACCATTCACTCCCTGTCTCACTGTCATCAACCGCTTCCTGAGTGGACTGCGACCAACTTCACGGGAGGCCCTTACCAGGACCAACTCTCTCCTTGACTGACATCTCCCAAGGATCCTTCCAAGGTGCTCTGGCACCAACCTTTAAGTGATCTTGCATTTACCAACTGAAGTAGTGTGTATATAGTGTAGCCTATAGCTGACAGTTCATAGCGAATGCATTCAAAAGTGGACACACAAACACACACACACACACACACACACACACACACACACACACACACACACACACACACACAAATGATAGTGCCCTAAAGTAGTCTGTGGTTGGCAGAAAGGATAAGCAATAAACTATATCTCCCCCTTTCCTGTGCTTTAGGTGCCTCGAAAAACACTACAAAATCTAATGAATATTCTATTAGCCCAGTATTACTACTAGGCCTCTTACTACTATGACTATTACTAAACAACTACTACTAATAGGCCAATGTATTATTATTATTATTACTAGGCATTTCTTGCCAGTATACTGTACAACTAAGACTTGATAAGGGTTGTTGGGAACAAACACAACTTTTCAAAAAAGCATACTCTCAGTCAGCACATATAAAACTGCAGTTAAACCAAGGATCGCTATTTTTACTGTTTTTACTTGATTGCTTCGGTGCAGCCATAACTTTGCAAATGAACGTTTTCAAATAAGTTACCACAAAGGCCTAAACAGAAGCACTCTGGACAAAAATCGTTTGCAAAAGGTTCTAACAGTGGTAAAATGTTTAAAATGTACAACAAAAAGCAATTTTTCCTTCAAACAACACAATCGGTAGTCTGGCCATGCCTTCCTAAACAATTCTGCTCAATTCTCATCTCCATTCAATTGTCTGTCTGGAATTTGTGCCATTGAGGTGATTTCTCAGGAGACAATTTCACCTGGCCAATCAGCAAAGTGAACGCAGTTACAAAATACTACAAGCTATCAGTAAAAGGCTAATCCAGTCTTTTTACATTCAGTAGCCTACCCTGTATATGAAGCAAAGTGTAGAACGAGGGGCTGGTATTTACCAGACAATCACTGGTCACCAGTCATACAGGAGGATAGGCTACTTCTGCCTTAGGTTTTGCTATAGGCTACCTGTGCCATAAGAAGAATGTTACGACATGTTTATTCTTTTTTTCTTTACTTAGGCCTACAGTGACTGTTGTTGACAGGCATGACACATAATAAGCATAAAAATAAAATATGCAAAAAATAAATAGGCCTATGCAAAGCAGCCTAAGAAATTTACCTGTTTTGGACCTTCCTTTTTCATAAAAACATGGGCACTTTCACAAATTGGTTGGTCTCTTTGACTGACCCTTGATATAGCAGACAGCATAGAGTGGTATTTTACATGCAGAACAATTGTGAATTGAAACATGAAGGAGGAGTTTTACACATTCTAAATTCATGCAGATTTGGGCTGTGAATAGATTCAATCAAGTTGTTCAAGCATTCAATGGAGTTTGGGAACTTTCTGGAAGTTTGGCGCAATGTTTTCAAAAACTATGTGAAAAAATGTGTGAAAGGTTCCAGCTGTGCAAAGAGCGTGAGGATTAAGACCAATAAGATTCCAGTTTCATTAATGATTTGTAGCAATCATGAAAAACGGCAAGAAAGTTGTGATGTGACACGTTGAGAATGGAGGCCTAATGATTGAAGGTTGAAAGATTTGAGTTGGGCGCCACTTGTTGGACACAGAATACAGTGCAGTTTGTGCAAATGTCAGAGATTTAGGGAAATCGTAGGGCAAAGCCTATCAAGTTACAACATAGGATGAGATTTATTGCTAAACCTAGGCTACTCGTTGCACGGCACCGCAGTGATCATTACAGTAGTCTAATCTGCCTACACCATCTTCATTCTAAAGTAGGCCCAGACCTAATTCTAATGTGATAGATGGGTTAGGGAATTTTAATGGGTTATCATAGGCTACAGACTTGCTGCAGTCGTGGAGCTTCGAATGCAATGTGTCAGTTTTCAGTTCTTTGGAGAAAATGAGGAATCATGATCAGTTCAGCATTAGACTACCCTAAAATAGACAGAATGTGCGTACTTGTTTGGCCTAGGCCTACATACTAAATTGGCATGACTAGTTTGCATACTTTTGACACAAATGGACCCCGATGTCAAGCCTTATGCTACATTTTCTTTGTGAATGGTGTTGTATGCTAATAAAATGATGTCAATATCCACGTTGATTGAAACGTAAAGCTACCAATCAGTGTGTATACTTGTACAATTGTGGTCACGTGACAGTTTCCTGCTGCCGTTGTGGCACATTTTTTTTTTGTAAGAAATACGCAGCTGTTTGGACAAAACGTTTAAGAAAAGGGGTACATTTGCATCTGTTGTAACATATTTCTCTTTTTTTTGTTTGAAAATAATCCCTTTTCCTTTGACATTTGACGGGCCGGACCACGTTGTTACCGCTGCTTTTGGTTATTTTTAAAGATTTCTACCTCTGGCTGAAATCGTTGTTTATAGCCTACCTTGAACTTGGTGAGTAGCCCATTTGCAGCGTCCTTACAGGTTGATAATGTTTCATATATTGCAAGGATATTGCCGCCATGACTCGGACAATAATATGGACAGAGTTGTCTTCTGGACTTAATATTGTGCTATTTATCATTATGAGATTTTTTTTTCTGTTAACCGAAGCATTTACCAAATTAAACTTTTTCTACGTGCCTTAATCGCAGGTAACGTTACAACAAATGTTGACAGCATTTCTAAGTAATTTTTTTAGAGGTATTGGTAACGTAAAATATGAAGTTGATAGCACGACAAAGGATGCAGCGTTGTTTTGAGCAAGTCGATGGGGGTTTACACACAACGTCAGAGTTAAGATGTGCCTTCTTTTCTTTCACTCTTCTTTTACATTTGCTCTGCGATGCATCTACAATTTTATCATTTTAAGTGACTCTTTGCATTTAAATATATCTGGCATTAAAATATGCCATTCTCTTCGAGGAAGCCACGCATGTGTGCGTGTTGTGAGGGCCATTCGAAGGAGGAGGTGGCAATGTTGAATGTTTGTTTAAGCTGGGACCACATGACCACCGTGTCCATAATGCATTTAGCCAACGCTAGCTAACGGTAGCTGTTCTGCTGCAAGTGAAGGAATTATCGTGCCACACGTTGTTTGGAATAAGCTTCATCGTAATTTTGAGAAAGCCCACAAGATAAAACATGCCAGGTAATATTATCAGCCTGTTTCAAATGTCAGTTGTCAACACTGCTATTCTTCTGTCGAGATTTTTGTTAGCTAAAATATCTTCCCAGATCCCGTGTTTGTTTTGCAAGCTTGGACTTCACGTTAGTTGTAGTGAACGTTATTGAATTGTGTAGTAAGGTTTATGTTGTTAGCTATTCTTTGTCTACGGGAAAATGTATCGCTACGCAAGGTATCCGGTGTCAGTGTCATTCTAGTTTGACAGACCACGTTAATCTATTTCATGGTCAGTCTGAAAATAATTTTCCTGTTGTTGAATTTGGCTTTGTTATCGGACAAGCATGTTAACGTTGGCTAACGTTAGTTAGCCATTGTTATCGTGCGTTGTCACCAACATCAGTCGGGAATTGACATCTTATTTAAAATGTTCATTATTTCCTCAAATTACAATGTCTTTCGCAAGAATTGATTGAGAACTGAACAAATGACTTGAGTGTTTTAATTACAGTGGGCCTCCATATATATCAGTTATTTCCTGGAAGGTACTTGGTTAGGTTAGCCTTGGACAAAAACTGAGGCAGTGGAAAACCATGCTATCGCTAGCTAGCTAGTCGTGCCCCCCGTTATCAAGTAGCGCGGCCTGTTGCAGCCAACAGTTAACCTTGATGGAAAAAGCTTTGTTTAGTCTAAAACTTGACTACCTACCTAACCAACAATGTGATTTTGAGATATTTGATCCCATGTGAATCAAGTTATCGACGGATACCACATGTTAGTAGTTGCTGACGTGAACACGCTTATGAATGGTTACATCGTGGAGTTTTGCCTGAATCTAGCACGCACATAACGTTAGATAGCAACCAAGCTACGACCCTCGTCGTCTTTGAAGTTATCATTTTTATTTAAGTTCTGAACAAATTTATGTTGTTGTTAGTACGTTTTGTTGATCGAATGGTAGGCCTATCGGATGTTTTTCGTGTAGTTTGAATGGTATTTGTGTATTTGTGGTGAACATCTAAGTTAGATAACGTTAACGTCATTTTGTTAATTTGGGAGTAACATGAGTAAAGCTAGCAAACGGTGGCTCTTGTTTAGCATCCTGTTTGCTTGATTGGTGCTAATGAGAGTGCTCTTTGGATTTGTTTGTAGATAAAAGCTACTGTTGACACAGTACTACTTCAATTGCGTATCGTCTATGTATATGGCAAAATAACTGCCAGTAAACCTTCAGTATCATGTATGGTTATTTCAAGATGCAGACGGCATGCTAACAAGAATCAGCAGCCTACATAAAGTTACGCGTCAAGAAGACTCCCGATAACGTTACATAACGTTTGGTCCAAATGTAATCTTGCTGCACCGTCATATTGGCTGTGATTCAGAACTCAACTCGTATAGGCTACGTATACTTAGGCTACGTATACTCTTGAGACTATTTTGTATCATCGCAGCGCAGCAATGCAATTATGTAACTGTTCTTTTGTATTGAATACTGCTTATGGATACAGCGTATCTATGCAGCCGCTGGCATGACTTGTTGCTAGTTTAGTTTGTTTCTACCAAATTCTGAACACCTTGGAACACATTGCAGCACTTGTTTCTGTCCCACTTTTCTAGCGGCGACATTGGTTACTAAAGTGTCTTCCAGTTCTCTTCTTGTGAAAGTTTTAAATTCGACTTGACTATTCTATTTCTGCCTCGACTCACTTGGGAATCGGTACATTTGTGGTTTGTCACTTTTGTTTGAAAAGGGACAGTCTGCCAGTGTCTGGTTATTATAGTTTGGGTTGGAATCGTGTTGCCACAGCCTTTGATGCAAGGCTAGCTCTTCTAGCCCATGTGGCAAAAACAATCTGTGCTCCAAGAAACGCACATTTCCATCCACTATCTCACTCTAAGCTTCCCTGATACATTGGGTTACAACTGAGATCAACTAGCTACAGATTCCTCAGCATCTCACACCTGGTTGGCAGTTATCCACAATTCTTGCAGTGGAACAGGAAATATGAGCTTTTTCAGACTCTGTCTCTCTCTCTTTCACATGTCCCTTCGATCCTCCTTGCCCACCGTCTCTCTCTCTCTCTCTCTCTCTCTCTCTCACTCTCTCTGCCTTGCTAGTTCCATTAGCTTGCATGCCAACAGAGTTCCTGGCAGGTTTCCCTGGCGTTTGGCTTGCATACCAACAGCCCACTTGGCCGACTGAACATTTGTCCGTTTGACCTGCAGGTTTTTATGTCACAGGCAGAGTGTGAGTGGGAGGAGGGGACTTGCCCTCTCTTCTCCTCTTCCTGCCTTTTGTTTACTGTTTACATGTTCTTTTTGATATTGCTCCATTTGCCATCTCCAATTCCTGCTTGAATGTGACTTATCCACAGGTTATTCTGAATGGATTGAAAGGATGAATACCGGTAGTTTCCTTAAGGTTTAGCCTAGTTTATGGAGGTCAGATAGGGTTACACTCGGAGATGAGACATCGTTTAACATCAGTGATTTCAGATCTCAAGTGGTTAAAGCAGCAAATGTACTTCACTGCAATAATACAAATCAGGTGTATAGGTCAGTTTCCTTTACCTTTAGGCTGGTAGGTACATTAGGTGTTTAGGACAGTTAGGCTACCTTTTCCCTTGAGGCTTCTAGATGTCATTTTTTTTCCTTGATTGATTTCCCTTAGTAGCCTATTATTGTGGATCTCATGTTTGGAGTCTATTGAATAAAGGTGTGTGTGTGTGTGTGTGTGTGTGTGTGCGCGCGCGTTGGTCTGTGAACCTTCACTTAGATTCCCCCTCAGTCACTTGAAACATGTCAGGCCATGAGGCCTTGTGTTGAGTAGCAGACTTATAAAGGGTGAGTCAAGAGGAATGCTGTATGCAGAATGTTCACATTGTAAAATTAGCATTTAAATTCTGCCCCTTGAGCCCATTTGCCAAGAGTTCTGACTGCGGCTAAAGGGTTAACTTTTTAGAATGTTTAGGCTAACTGCTCCCATTCTTTTTCTATCTGATCTCCTGATCTTGACGGTAGATTCCACTGGCTCCCCTAGTTCCCAACCACCTGTAGAGATTCCCAGGTTGGGATTTGAGGACCCCCCCTCCCCTTTCTTCCCACACATGGTCTTAGCCTGACTTTTAAAGCTGTTAATGAATACAGTTTGGATTAGAGATCCACGGAAGACCTTGTCCCAGCACAGCGTTTAGCTCTTTGGTTGACTTTAATCCCTCTGGTCTCTGACATGGCATCAACAGCAGCAGTGTGTGAGTTAAGGAGATGTTTGGTGGTGTATGTCTGTGTCTTCTAGCTAATGATAGCTTATTACTAAATTGGCATTTTGTGTGCATAAGCAAAAGGTGTGTGTGTGTGTGTCCGTCCGTTTTTCTTGCCACTGTCCTACCTTTTACAACACCTTTTATCTTCTTGAAAACTATTTTTAAGAATACATTTCATTGTAAGAAGTTTCCTGAGGTGGTTACTGGGGTTAGCTTTCAGTCAGTAAGTTTGACAAGCAGAGTTGCCTACCATATGGAGTTTACCTACATACATTTTTTTTTTTTTAAGTTGGATCCCATGCAGCTAACCACACTGGTAGCAACCAGGTGTCAATAAAAAAAAAAAACTTGCATTTTAATTTGACTTTAATTTGACCCCCTTAAAGGGGTCAGAAAAAACACGTTGACAGAGCAAAAGCGAATTGAGGATGTCGCCCACATTTCATGCTGTATCAGTGCTGTTCTCGTATGGTTTCTGTAGGGCTTTTAGGCCAAAGTGGGCCGACATGACCTCTGAGAGCTAGCCTTATTTAATTAATTTTTTTATTAGGCTTTATCTTGCCCTTGCTTTGAGCATATAGCATGTAGGCTATAGTATGGAGTTGACATGGCAAATGCCCACATGAGTTGGAAGCCTTCCTGGAAAGTGACTTTGTATGTTCTGAAGCAGTGTGTCCTCTTTTTATTTGTGTGTACGTACCTCATCCCATGTTAATAATTGATTCTATGTCAGCAGAGGAGAGAGGCCACTGGTGAAGGGGACTCTGGTGTAGCAGATGAGAACGAAGGTTACTGTGTCGTGTGTGTGTGTGTGTGCACACACACACACACACAAGGGAGATTTACCCTCACAGGGTTAATGGGGGCGAAGCCCAACAAATGGTCTGACAGCCTTATTTTAGCACATACTTGTAGCCTCACAGCAATACTCACACTGATGCCAGATCTGTGCAGTTTGAACCATGTGCCGGGGAAATGGGAGGTGTGTGTGTGTCCGTCCTGGTGGACTTGGTATAGCCAGTTGGCCAAGGATAGGTCAGGCAGTTGATGTATGAGCCATTGGCTTTGTATGTGGAAAATTCCCACCGTGTAGGCTAAATTGAGTGGGCCCTGGAAACAGTGAGGCTGCCTTTGCATGTCATGTTTTACATGGCATGTGGGGTTTGCTCCCAACTAGGCAACATGGAAAACACTTTGAACCCAGATTGTCTTTTCTTAATGGTGTTAGGCATTTTTCCCCCTTGACTATTGCGAAATCAGTGTGAAACCAGTGACTCAGAGGGAGCACACATGATCAGCTTGACCCAGATGTAGCTTAGCATAGCGTAGCCTAGCCTAGCCTAGCGTACCGTAGCCTAGTGCAGAGCTGGCACAGCTGTGATGACGTGCGTGCAGGCGGCCCAGGGCTTGTTGTCCTGGGGCAGGGAGGGGAGGGGAGAGGATCGGATCTGGCTGAGCGTGTTGTGTAAAGTGGCCCGGGCCCGTAGCCGCCTGTGTGGACGTAGCCAAGTGTGCTGCTTTTTATAATCCCCCTCCTCCCTCCCGTGCTTATGCAACAAGAGTTCCAGCTCACTCTCTTGTGTCATAAGAGAGGGAGGGGAGAGGGGCGGTGGGGAGAGTGAGAATAGTCACCTCACCTCTCTTTCTTTTTTTTTTTTTTTTTCTTTTTCTTTCCCTTCTCTCTCTCTCTCTGTTGCTCTGTCTGTGTCGGAGAGAGGCACAGGAGACAATGAGAAGAGATTTGGTGAGTGTTTGAAACATGCTGAGAGTGAGAGATTTGTGTGTGGAGGAGGTGCAGGGGGGGTGGTGCCTAGCTTAGGCCTACTGTCTCGTAATCGTGACTGCTATCTGTGACTGAACATTTTGTGTGCGTAAAGGAAAGGTGTGTGTGTGTGTGTGTGTGTGTGTGTGTGTGTGTGTCTCACATCCTCATTTGTCTCTGTCGATGTTATAAGTGGCCCATCTAGTCTCATTACTCATTGTGATGAATGTGTTCGATAACTCCAGTGATCTCTGGGTGGTGCAGTCTTACGCACACCCCTCCACACACACACACACACACCACTCCACTCCACACCCACCCACAGACACACACACCCCTCCACATACATATGCACACCCGTACAAACAGACACACACACAGACGTGCAGATACACACGCCTGGCCTCTTAAATGTCATACTAAAGCCAGACAGCATTGAGCTAGGCCATTTCTGGTGAACTGAAATTGGACGACACACACAGACACACACACAGAGTAATCTGGCTGCGGTGTATCTGATTTGACACTTGTCCATACCTAGTGTGTGATGCCAGCTTCTCTTCCTCTCTGGATTAGTCGTCCTGTTGGAGGGAAGGAGGGAGGGAGCGAGTGAGCAGGAGAGGAAAAGAACAAACGAGTGAGTGAATGAATAAGGAACATTGGAGAGAGAGGGAGGGAGGGAAGGAGGTAGGAGCGGACTGAGGATTAGTGACCTATCCAGCCGTTTGCCAAAAGAAATGCACCCGGGTCCCAGCCAACACCTCCAAGCCACAGGAACGACTAGAACCAGACAGAGCAACATTGCCAAGCAGACGGCGGGTCACATTATCCGTCCAGAGAGCACTTTGCATTGGCCTCCATACTCGACCAGTCAGAGGACGGATTGGGAGATGATGATGATGATGATGATGATGATAATGCCGATGCCAGCGGCAGATTGAAGTGAAAGTCAACAAACTTTAGAAGTTTGGAAGAGTTTTCCCAGTTGAGTGCCACAATGACGGGTCACACAAACCACAAAAAGGGTGGTGTAACTTTCCAGTTTGTCTCTTGGCTTACAGTGACGTGAGATTCATTAAACTCTGTGTGTGTGTCTCTGTCTGTGTGTCATGAAATGCCCGCTCACACACACACACACACACCACAATATATTTACATTACTGAAATAGCTCCTTAAAATGCTAAGGATGTGTTGTTGAGCATGTACTGCCCTTTGCAGTAAGTGTTTGCAAACTTTAAAAAGGGGTCTAGTTTTCTGCCAAGCAGACTCTGGGCAGCCAAGCTGGAGCTCAAGACTTTGCCATAGGGGAGTCTGAGGTCCGCTACAAATGACTGCATGAAACAGCCATTTGGTGCCCCATTGAACAATGCAGAGAGCCGTGCGTCTGTGTCGGTAAAGAAGTTTGCAAGTTGGCATTGCACAGGAAGAGATCAAAAGCTATGTATGGAAGTGCATTGATTCAGTCACTCAGTGACACATTTCAACGGGAGCAAAAGTGAATGATTCCAACCTGCATAAGTACATCACATCACAATGTCTTTCCCATCAGCATATGAGTGCTCAACTGGACTCTGGTCTGCATTTCCCCCCTCCTACCCCTTGCGAAAATAGACCACGAAACTCACAGAACGTTTGCACCTCTACCTCCTCTTCCCTTCTCTGGTAAGTGGATACAGCGATTAGTTGGGTCTGGATGGGACACTGGATGTGAACTCCCTTTGTTTCTATACCCTCTGACCTTGTCACCTGTTTCTACTGGTACTGTGTTGCTTCTAAGGCAAAGAAAAGTTTATTTCTATTGCGCATATCGTACTTGAGAGCAGCCAGACGTGCAGTAAAATTCAACAATCTGAAGCTGGTAACTGCAGAGCAGAAATAGAAATTGGTACAGAGACACACACGTCACTGGATAAATCGGTCTGCAAAATGCATACATGTAAAAGGGGACCTACATTGGCAAATGGGAATCCTACAGAGGTGAACAGGATTAGTTTGTGACTGGAGTGTTGAGTGCGTCAGCCACGCGGTCAGTGCAACCTCACTACAAGTCTGTGTCTGTGTGTGTGTGTGTGTGCGTGCGCGCTCGTGTGCCCTGCTCTCTTTCTCAGGGTGTGTCTGTGCTTGCGGCCCTGATTTGCTCTCCGAGGCCTGCTGTCACACTGATCCCATTGACATTATAGTGTTTACACTGTGTGTGTGTGTGTGTGTGTGTGTGTGTGTGTGTGTGTGTGCGTGCACACTAGTAGTAGCCTATCTGTGGAGGACAGTGCAGCCTGTTTAGGAGGTGGAAAGTTTTGTTTCTACCCTGAATGGAGGTCATGGTTTCCCTGAGGTGTTTAAGAGGAATGTGAACTTCACTAGTCTTAATCACTTGTGTAACACACACACACACACACACACACACACACACACACACACACAGAGAGAGAGACAGGCTGACAGGTAGAGGTGGGTAGGGTTAGGTGTTGACTTGTTTAAAACTCTTTGCTGGATCTGGTGCTAGCCTTTGTGATTTTTGTAAGACTGTCAGGTATTTTGTTTTACCAGGACATGCCGCATTGTTTTGGGGACATGTCATTGCAAGAAATTATGGTGGCCATTTTGTTCTTTTTTTGTCCTCATGGCTGGAGTACATTAGCAAGAATTTAGACAGTGCCATGTATAAAAAAACAAAAGGTGAAAGCACAAATACTTTTTTCTTTCACTCTTATCGGCCAAATTATTTTCTGTAATCCGGACGTCTGTCAGATTAACATTTAAATGAACGAAAAATAAACCCTTTGAACATTCCAGTGTTGTCAGCAAAAGGACGCAAACACCAGAGATGGGTAACTCTGGCCAAGCCATAATTTCAGCCAATCAACACACAGTATCTGGGGCACAGCAAGGCAGGGTGTGATTTGAGTGGCTGTTGCCGTAAAACATCAGTGTACCTAAAGCATTACATGAAATATTTAGCGAGTGCCTCCACCTTACTGTGCAAGTTGTTGTGTGCCTATAAGTAAGTATTGGAAACCTCCCAAATAGTACTGTAATTGCAGCTACTTTTGTACTGCTTGACACAATTTAAGCAGACAAAAAGCACAACACTGCACATTAAGCACACACCCCACTTAAATAATACACAATAGGTACAGGTAAGCATTCTTGTAAAGCTGTGTAGCTGGTCGTGTCTTTGTTTTCGCCGAGTCGTTTTGTCATTTTATTCATGTGTTGTTCTCCACTCACCTGTCCCTCAGAGCCAGCTGAGATGAGTGGGCCAGAGGTCGCCAAGACGCCGGGGGGTGGAGCTCCAGGGAAGGAGGGCAAGGAGCCGGTGGCCAATGGGCATTCGGAGGGCGAGTCCAACCCCTTCGCCGAGTACATGTGGATGGAGAACGAGGAGGAGTACAATCGGCAGGTGAGTCAAGCAAACACACACACAAACGCCACCCAGGCACTCTCTGAACCTTTACATAATGATGCACTTTACGACACATTCGTAGGGCTGAATAGGTAGCAGACCAGGTGTTCGTTTCCCAAAAGTATAGTTCCTAACAAGTTAGAAACAAGTTTTTCAAGCAGAAACAAGCTGTTTCCCATAGCCAACTAACAAACTTAGTTGGCTCTTGGAAAACGGACTTTTTTAGGGGGTTGAGTGTCTTGTATGAGTTAGACTGTGTCCATATGAGACACAGGATAAAATTATAAGAGGGAAGTGTGTGTGTGTGTGTGTGTGTGTAGATGTTTAGGTAACCTTTACGTGCGTTCTCTCCCCCCCCACCCTTTGTTGTTTTCTATCTTCTCTTGTGACCACACACACACCTACCTCTGTCTCGCTGCTCAGGTGGAAGAGGAGCTGCTGGAGCAGGAGTTTCTGGAGCGCTGTTTCCAGGAGATGCTGGACGAGGAGGACCAGGATTGGTTCATCCCGGCGCGGGACCTCCCGTCGGCGTCGGTGGGCCAGATCCAGCAGCAGCTCAACGGCCTGTCGGTCAACGACAACAACGAGGACATCGTGGTGAGCTGCTCCCTGTCTCTAGACAGTCTCGTAAAAGCTAATACACACTGAGCAGTGTGTTCAAAAAAGTTTGTTGTCCAAGGCACCATTTGTCTTAAAAAACGCCTTAATTCATCAGGCTAGTTCAGATGTAAACATATTAAAAAAGATGCCGGGGGTGGAGCTCCAGGGACGGAGGGCAAGGAGCCTGTGGCCAATGGCCATTCAGAGGGCGAAAAAAACATCCCAACAGGCAATGATGAGCCTGTTAAAATGTTGGTGGTCCAAATTTGCGAAGCTCAGGCCAACCTCTGCTGGCTTGTCTCTTGCCACTCTTAACATTTTTATTCAGCAACAGAGCCGTGGGCAGAGGTATCAGTGAGTCATTACGGTGAATTCTCTGAAGTGGGCCTATTCGATTTAACTAGATAAACTTGCGCAAGAATACAAGTAGCTTGATGAATATGTGGGCTTGAATTTCTAGATACCACCAAGTTGATCCAGGGAAGATTTGCCCTCAAATAATAAAATGTAAAATGTTTGTTTGGATAAAAGCATCAGCTAAATGGTGTGTGTGTGTGTGTGTGCACTATATATAAGTAAAAAGAGCCAGCTGTTGTCTGATTTCGATGTAGATGGTCACCAGGTTAGTTGGAGTCTTCAGGCCTGTACATCTGGTCTCAGACTGCAGCTTGAGACATGTAAATTCACCTCAAATTGAGCAGGCAATTCTGTGGTTGTGGAGAGTATCAAGTGCAAAGTATCTTGATTTGGGGTGATTACATAAAAATGCAGGCCGCTCCCCCTTCAGCTCAATCCCCCAGAGTTCAGCTGTTCTCCATCGTCGTCATCGTCACCACAGATGTTACAGGGCTCTCACGACGGAGCCTAGATTGGGCTCATCCCTAATTTACTTGCCATTAATCTCAATGGTTACAAAATAGTGGAGGAATGCATTGCATTAAAGACTAAAATTCTAACATATTTTCTCTCTCTCTTTCTCTTGTCTTCTCAACAGCGCAAAAGCAGCTTGAATCCAGAGGCGAAGGAATTTGTCCCGGGAGTGAAATATTAGGAGGGACCCCTCCAACCCTCACATACACACACTTACATACACAGAGACTCTTGTGACCACAATGCTGGTGGCCGTACACACACACACACACCAACACACACACCCCACACACACATGCTGATATACACATGTAAACAGACACATACTTGTTTTGAGAAATGGGGACTTGGGCAGGGGCAGCTGATGATGCTATCTGGGGGAAGCCGTGGATGGGGAGGCACAGGGTGGGAGAACCTCGTCTGTAAGCCTTTTTCTTTTTTTTTTTATTTTCTGTTTAAAGTGTCCGTTCAACATGTGTTTAAAAAGGCAAAGGGGAACAGTGGCCAACGGAGCTTTTTTTTTTTTTTTTTTGGAGCCACTTTTATCTACATCATATTCTGAAGTAGACTGATCGTATTTCACCCCACTCGTTTTTTTCCCTCCTTCCTCCTCTCGCGCTTTTATGAGTTACGAAAAACAAAACATTACAAAAAAAACAAAAAAAAAAAAGACAGATCATGTTAGTCTTCGTGGTATAGCAGTATTTGCTCAATCAGGGTTTCATGTTCTGCAGTGTTTTTTTCTTTTTCTTTTCTTTTTGTTGTCCTTTTTTCTTCGGGAGAGAGCTGTCATGTCCGTCTCAAGTCTCAAGTAGCCATGTCTTCTGTTTGGTTGGTAGACCAGGCTGTTGGGGGCAGGAGAGGAATGGGAAAGGGGGGGGGGGGGGCAGGTGACTGGATGTTTATTTGAACGTGTTTCGTTGGTTGGCCTCTTGACGTGGGTGGATTGATAAGGAAAGGCTTTGGGAAAATTCCCATGGAATCGCATTTTGATTTGAGTTGAAATCCTGACAAAAAAAAAGTATGAAAATTCATTTCAAAAAATGAAGAAAAAAAGACAAATAAAAGTTGAAAAGTGCAGATTTGTATCGTCATTTTTGTTTGGTCACTCAGTAAAGTCTGTTGCTAACTGATTAGAAACTATGCTTTAGCGAAACAGACGCCAGCCTTATAACAGATCCGGTTTCTTTTCTTTTTTTTAAGGATTCAGCACACAACCATTGTAGCATTACCATGGCCTGGCCTGTCATTTTATGTTTCTAATTTTTCTGTGCTCTGATTTTATTTCTTGACTTTTTACGAACTGCGTAATTACAGTCTCTGTGTGTGGTAATTACACATACTGTGTGTGTACCTATTGAGTAACCTTTGATCAGCACCAATGACACAATGTATGTACATTTCGAATTCCGCTCTGTATTTTGACAAAATGAACTTATGTAATGTGGAGTTTAAAAAAAAAAAAAAGTTATTTTGAGGCCCTGCTGTTGTCACACTCAGGTGAAAATGTTCATGCGTCATGACCGCGAAGTTTGCAACAAGAAAGAAACCAACCCGAAGAACTGCAACATGCTCCGTCGCGACCACAGCGCACTTGTCCAAAACCAGCATCACTCGATCTCTTGAGAGCTTTCCTACTCCGAGTGCTCAGACTGTGATGCCATTTCTGGCCCAGACGTCCTCTGCCTCGGTTTCCTCCAGATCCCTCCAATGCCTGACACACACACACCCTCCCGCCCGCCTGCCTGCACCGACCTCCTATTGTTATTCCAGGACATCGGTCTCTAATGTGAAACTTCCCCGGGGCCATTTCCCACCCTGGCAGCATGCCAAGAACATTAATTAGCAACTAAACATGGGCTGGTTGTGTTGATTGGAGAGTTTACTTGGAACAAGTCCATTATGGGTATCAGCTTTGGAAATCGACCCGTGATTTTTTTTTTTTTCTTTTCTTTTTATTGAATTGCTGATCTGCTAATGTGGGCACCGAGCGATACAAACTGCCAGCTGTTTGAGATAAGTGTGTATGTATACAAAAAAGTTGAATACAAACAAAATGGCAGGTGAAGTTGGAAGGCATTCTAGGACAAAAGGCCCAGATTTTTATTTTATTTATGTAAAATAACATCACTGAAACTTATCTTAGCAGAACAATTGTGTATTGTCTCTGAATATGGTGGTGATTTGTGAACAAGGCTCAGAATCAGTATGTACTGGAGGATTCACAAGATTCACCAGCATGTCTTTGGCCTGGTGCTCTAAAGAGAAGAGGGAGAAAAAAAAAAATCATGACCACAGGTATTTATTTTATTTGGACACGGTACTTACACTCCACATTTATCAAATTTATTAGCAGTCTAAAGTGAAAAAAGTGAGCTCAGGGACATTTCTTGTAACCAAAATAAATTTTGGCCTTGCAGTTGGCAACCTTTCTCTCTCTGATAAACAAGAAGAAGCCAAACATGGATGCCAAATTAAAGTTCTAGACTTGTGCACAACCACTGAATTTCTACAGACCTTGCTTTCTTACCTAAGAAAGGATGGTTTACCCTGGGGCACTGAGTTTTGATCCAGACAATGCAATAGCCCCCCTCCCCCATACTTGATGGATTTCATCACTCTCAAGGTGTTTCAACATTGTACCTATTTGATTGTTTTGCTAGACCTTGTCGCCCAGAAGACCATTGCCTCAAATCTTTTTTAATTAATTTGAAGCAAAACTGCCTTCTACCAGAGGAAATGTGCTTCTGTGTGATTTGCAAAATAATCTACAGATAATATGTGTTTATTTTTGTGTATGCTGTATTTGGTTCTTACCGGGTGGCGGTAACTGGCCATGTACTCCGAGCACAGAAGTGTTCGTGGCAGTGGCGGAGCTGTGCGCTGGATGGTTACCTGTGGACGCACCACTTTGACGGGGGCGGTGTTATAGCACACGTTTGGAGGATACGCCCGCTGCAGGAAGCCGAACTTGTCCGCATACTCCGACAAGACGTACAATTGCCTCCTGGAAGAGGGAAGTATGGCACCCAATGTTGAGAGAAGGGTAAAAAAAATAAGAGTTCAGATGGAAAAACCTCTATGTGCAATTGTCATCAATTTATAGAAATATATTTATATCATTTTGATAAACTATTATGACTCCAACTCAAATTTTATTGATTTGGCCTGACTTATTTTTACTTGATAAAATTGTTAAATTGCAGTTTGGTGGAGATTTCAACAACTTAATTTCTTGATATATATATATATATATATATTTTTTTTTATGGATTTAGAGGCTTTGAATCTGAACTCTTCGATAAATATTGAAATTTGAGTAAAAGCATGTGACACTAACTGAAAGTTGATAGCCAGTGTGAAACAATCCATATTCCAATTGTTCAGGGAGAGTGTTTTTTTGTTGTTTTTTTGACCTGATGGTGAACCTGTTGCTGAAATACTGAATTAACTGAATGGTGCGCAGAAACCCACGTTCAATTTAATTTTCCTATGCTCCATTCAGTCAATGGTAGCTGATGGTTTGCTGTCTGTTTTCTATTGTATTTCAAATTGTCTTATTCTTTTAACTACAGACAGCAGTCTGACCTTAAACTAAAGGTCTATGGATTGATTCACACTGGATTTATCCTTTTATCAAGTTCCAAGTGGTGAGGGCACTAATTTAGTATTTTGGGAAAGCTGTTAAGGTCACGTCTCTAGCTAAGTGTTCTATGATCTGACTTCCAAAAGGGCAAGAAGTGAGTGGGTACCGTTGTTTAATGTCAGGTTTTGGGAGCTTGACAGTGGCAGCCCTGAGGGACTTCTTTTCCTCATGGATGTTGTGGAAACTCTCCCTGTAGTTAGTGGTGTGTGCTGACTGACTCCCTACAGAATAGACATAACACAAACAAACACAGACAGACAATACATGGCACTTAAGGACTTGTCACCTGTCTGCCTCAGGTCACCTATCACTTGTCTGAGCTGCATTGATGTACCCTCTAGTGGTGGATGTTGGCATGACAAGAGGCTTGATTTTTTGCTCTCATTTTCACCTTCCAGGCAGCACTGCTTGCAAGGCACTACTCTAAACCTAATCCTAACCCTAAGAACCGTTGAGGGTAAAAAAAGATCAAAGACCTTATGAGAGTGCATGTTGTCATATAGGCCAAGATGATTGTTATGCAAACCCATTTGAACCCACTGGTTGTAAACCTACTTTGATCAAGGTTCAAAGAACTCTTGGTCTGTGAGGTATGATGAAAATGAATAAACCTTGAATTGTGGTAATAAAAGAGGTCTCCAAACAAGTCACCTCAAATAATTAGCCTACATTTGGTTTTGAGTTTGGCATTGAATGTCAGTGTCACCAGTACAGTGAAAATAATACAATAACTCTTATACAGTTTGTCTACTAAAAATCTCAAAATAAGTGAGAAAGTTAGTAAGACAAGAAATAAGGGGGCAGAAAGACTCCGTATGACATTGTGCATATATACTTCAGATGCAATACTTTAAGCATTTGTTAACACTTGGGACTACCAGAGGACTAACCCCCCACTTAAGTCATACTGTCCTGAGCAGCGATCTGGCCTCATCATATGGAAAATGAGATGGGCACCGCCTGTTGCTCCACATGGATTTGACTTAACTTTCAGTACCTTTTAGGGTGGCAGAGGTCTGTGAGGCAAAGCGCTGGTTAAGCAGACGCTCCAGGCGGACGGAGTGGCACATGTCCCTCAGGAACTCCTCATAAGACATGCTCTTGGTCCTCTCCGGCTCCTGTTGTTGCCCCAGGCCCACACCGCCTGAATACCACAGAGAAGAGCAACAACTGGATCAGCAAATCACTTCACTCATGAGTAAACAGATTTCTAATCAGTCGTTTGGCTTGGCCGATGAGTAATAAAGAGATCAAAACAAACGTATCAAGACTTTGATGGGCAGGACTGGTATCACAAAACGTCTCGGCACTCCCTGCAGTGTGCTTGGGTTATCTGTGAGACCACAGAAGACCATATCTAGAGCGAAAACTCATTAAAATCAGCGGCCCTCGGGGAGATTGGGGGTGCAGATCAGAAGAATGATTCAGACTCACAATCTCAATCTCTGCTATGGTACTTCCTCCTCTAACTGTCTCATTTCCACGGCTAACGCAGTTAAGGGCCACATTGCCCAGAGATGCACACAAACGGTCTGGCTCACAAATTTTCTCTGATGTTGTAAATGATTGATACCATATGCTGTGTAAGACACATACATGGTTGGCCTCATGGTACCAGTCAATAATTTAATAGAAGTAGTCAGTAGGATTGGATGATTGCTCAGAATACTCCTGATGTGATTACTACTTGAAGTCTTTATGTATCTAGAAGCTATTAGGTAATGAGAGGTTACCTCACTCACGTCAGATGTAGCGCTACGCGCGTTCATCTGATATTCAGCGATAGACGAGTTATTTCAGGAGCCAGAAATCCTTGAATCTAACTGGGCAAACGGCTTGTCCATCAATTTAATGGACGTACACTGCAGCCAACCACATCGAAACCAATCGATGACGCTGGTTACGTTTGTTGGATTGGTTGGATTCAAAACAGTTGCTTCTTCGCTACGTCACACCCTCTACAGCAGCCAGCTGCCCTGATTGGTCCGGTTAGAGAATAATGGCTTGAAATCTCTCTGATGGGCTTCAACATCAGATCGTTGCGCGGAAGTGCCTTACGAAAGTTACGTAGCGCATCATCTGACGTGAGTGAGGTAAAATGAGAGGGGCCTCTAAGGCCTAAATTACTGTCACAGGGGCTCAGAGTAACCATACATCTACCTCTGACAACTGGGCCAAATTGGAAAGGACGACACATGATCATTTGTTACTACTGATGGCCCAAGGTCACCTAGTTTTTTTTTCTTCTTCTTTTTTTTTTTAAGCATGGCCAATTAGGTCCATACCAATGCAGTGCAGAGCCAGGAAGGTTACTGACGAGCTTGAGTCGTTACAGCCATATTTTCTAACCTGTATAAAATAAGGCCAAGTGCCACTTTTTTACCTTCTCCACTGCCAATTTGCGGCAGCTTGTCCGTGGCCTTTGTGATCTCCTTGGCAACTGGTGTGGTCTCCTTTGCGGCAGGGGAGTCTGACCTCCACGCCTCTTTGACGCCACCGCTGGTAGGGCTGGCTGCTGCAGAAGCGGTAGAGCTGTGGCACTGCTTGGCTGAAGAAGAGGTGATGGTGTTGGCGTTGAGTGTGGATGCTGATGAGACAGTTGAGAGGTTTGCAGTCAAGCTGTTGCCAGAGGAGGAAGAGGGAGAGGAGGAGGAGGAGGTCGGAGCCTGGGGGGTGGAAGGGGTGGAGGCCTCAACTCTCTGATTGCTTTCCTGGGCAGGGGACACTGTGGTGTTCTGGAACCATGCTTGAGCAGGACGGGCAGAGGGGTTCGCATCTTGAGTTGTGAGATTCCCTTGGTTATCCTTCGCTTTAGGAGCTACGGATTCCTTTTGATCTTTCTCCAGGACAGAGACCACCAGAGACTTCCCTTTCTGAAAGTGAAAAAAGCTGATGTAGCTTAATGCTATCATTACTTCAAGAACCGTTAAACTTGGAGAGGTCCATAGAGGTCTAGAGGTTACTTAGTATTCAGGACTTCAACATGAGGTACAGTGCAGCCTAACTGAGTATTTTCCTTCACTAGATGTTAAGGCAGACTGTGATATATTGATTTAGGCCTACCTGAGTGAATGAGGAGCTTCCATAGATACTGTTGGTGGTCCTGTAGCAATACTTGCGATACTTGGCCCAGGTGTCTTCATCAATCTACAGGTAAAGATTCACAAGTAGGGGAAATGTTTATGAATCTGAAACTCATGGAGTTCATGGCCATAGACCTAAATCTACTGATGATTGAGTAGCTAGTCCGAAAGAGACTTACTGACACTTCCAAAAGGTTGTATAAGGTACAGGTGAGGTACAGGTGGACCACAGAGCTAATATTTAACTTAATTTCACCAAAATCACCACAAGGAGGTATGACACTGTATTGCTAATACAAGGGCTGTGGATGTTCACAGAGGAACCTAAAGTTGATTTTCACAGAGGACCTAAAGCTGCGGGCGGATGCTACTTTAGAGTGGGCACACGAAAGAGGAAGAGGTGGCTTGGCTGGTGCAGGAAAAGAGGAGGGGAAAGGGGCACTGTCTTCCTGTTTATGTAAGAAGGGAAACTATTGCCCAGCAAATGCCCCTTGTCTGAGGAACCAATACTTCTTTTCCAAGAAATATAGTTGGAGTGAGGAAATAGCACCTACAAAGGCAATTCCATTGTTATTTTCTCTGTTATCATAGTTAGTCTGCAAGTATTGTATGTTTAACACTTGGTCACAGTTCCCTTCAGCACTATAGATGTGTGTAAAACAGGCCAAACCAAATTTCTACTCAGCTATTCAAGAACTTTAGAATCATTATAATATTCTTAATGTGAATTCTTCCTTCTTATAGGTTCAGAATGTAAGCCATTACCAATTTAAAAACATGCAAACAATCAAAAACACTTTGACATATTAACCCTTTCAAATGTTGTCAGCTCACCTTGGGTGGTGAAGTGGCATAGGCGGGTGGGTTGGGTTTTTTCCGTGGTTGACTGCAGAACTGGTACACCTGCAGCGTGGCCTCCGGGAAGGGCTTGTAGTCAGCCCTCTGGGTGCTCTGAAGCGTCCTCCCCGGCTGAGGGGAAACAGACAAGAGAGGGAATCAGAGGGAGAGAAGACAGACAAAGAGACAGGGCCAAATAAAAAATATGTGTGAAAGATGGAGGGAAGGCAGCAACTGGGAGACCGCTCTCTAAAAAGCTCCCCTCAGACCTTGTGTTGGATATTGAGTGAAACATTCATTCAATGTAAGAACTTTGATCATTTATGAGCAAATTACTTTACTTCTGCGTACTTATGCATTGTATCCATCTCTCACATACATAATATGAGCTAAATGTCTGTCCACTAAAGACAACTTGGAACCTCCCTAAGAATTATTTTCTCATAATTTTTTTAACTGGTTAGACAGAGTAGGTAAATAAAGTTAACACAAAAGTTTAAGCCATACCTTCCATTGCTTTAAGTCGGTATTCATCTACTGAGTTGTTATTGGTACAGAATCTTTCATTTGTCGGACTTCTTGTGAGTGAAGTCTGCAAAATGTCCAGTTCACATAGAATAGATCTAAACTGGCCTTTACTTTACCCTCTGATGGCTGAGTAGAATGTTCAAGCAATGATGTCACAATGTTTTGGACTAATTGCCTATTGTGACTGGCTCAGATGTTTGGCCACAAATCATGAGGTCATAACATTCTGTCATGAGAATTCCATTCCTGACAGTTTTCTGGTGACTTCCTTGGCTTTATGGTCTTTTGAAGCAGGAACACCTGTGTCTCATTAAACAACCACAAAAGTGATGTAAACAGTTTATTTGATGAAAAGACATCTGAAGTGAAATGATTACAGTCGTTCTTTCTTCCTCTTCTTTAACAAAAACATTCTTTTGCTCTTACTTTGTCTCTAGGCTGTTTGACACTAGGCCTTCAATTAGCCTAAATTTGCATATTAATGTTGATAGCAACAAACTTATACAATACACAAATGTGATGTATACAGTTTTTAACATTTACAAGCCTTCATAACAGTAGTTACTGAGCATGCATCAATTTCAGAAAGTACAAAAATATTTTTAAAAAGCCATCAGTATATCAAAAACAATAAAGTCTTGAGACAGATTTGTTGCAAATCACTTTCTACCATGATCATTAGCTAAATACTAGGGCCAGCACCTGCATCCACTGCTGTAATCCCACGTCCAAATTATATGATGGGTCATGAGATCGTTGAATTACTAGGAAAATGACTACATGGAAAATTTCTCACCAGTCACAGCCAATCATTCCATTGGATTTGAACAATTACTATTTGGTCAAGGTCATTGATTGGACAGACTTGGGCAGAGATTCTGCAGTGGAGTGTCGGTAAAAGACGTTGACGTTGGCTGCGTAGTCCAGTGGAAGCATGGCCCCGCTGTTCTCCGCACCGAGTTTGGCGCCGCCCAGGGCGGATGATTGTTGCAGGGTCATCAGGCTGTACCCACGGAAGTTGCCCCCACCGCACTCTTTGGCCTGGGCCAACACCTCAGTGAAACCTGCCGACACAAACCCACAGACTGCATTACTTCCTGTGCGTATGTGGTTGACGGGTTCACTATAAAGCAGGTGTGCATTTCCTTAGGGTACTTTCAGTATCACACTCGCAGTATGGGTCGTGCCTTTGCAAATACTATCTGGTGTAAGACAGCAATGGTGACGCAGATGGGGTGATGCACAAGCCATATCGTGAAACAAACCGCACCAAAAATGCCACCTATGTTGAGCATACCACTTTGCATAACCTTTGACCCAAATGCAAATGAAGCCTGAGCTTGACAGAAACAATAATAATATCAAAATTATGATAATAATAAAACAGTTAAGATGGATAGAACAACTCACCAGTCTTCATCAGCTCCCAGCTTCCCCATACTGCTCCCTCACACAGAATTGGCAGGCCCAGCTCCCCTGAGAACAGAGCCTGTCGGGGAAGAGAGCAAAAGGTCCAATTTAATAAGTCTGTCTGGACAGCTTATCCCTGTCTCTAAGCAAAATCAATGGGTTGATTTCCCTTTAAAAAATGCAATTGTTAATGTTACTCTGCAGTGTGCAGATTCTTACTGCTCTTGAAACTCTTACACTGCATTCAAGTATCAAGGATTCAAAGAGGTTTATTTGTCACAAACATTAACTTACTAAAGCGATCCGGAACTTGAACTTACCGGTAAATCAACGTTACATGATTAATTTTTGCTACAGTATACCTGATTTCGCTTTAAGCCAACACTTTGGAGCTATTTGTGTAAAACTAGCTAACTTGCTACCTAAAGGCACACCAAACTTTCAAACATTTTTCCAGTCTTATTTTGGCATGGTCAGAAGATGGGTGGACAAGTGTTACCTCCTGGGCATGGGGAAGGACGGCCACAATGTGCTGTGCCAGGATCCTGCCTGCCTGTGTGAAAATGTGCTGGCAAAGGGCATCTCCAGCGTTAGCACCTAGGACACAGCACACAAGAAAGGATACAATTTCCAAATTCAAACTGATATTGTGGAATCATCCAAATGATTAAATGGCCTGCATATACAGGTACTATTCAACTGCTGGAAAGATCTCGACTTTATGATAGTTTTACCTTCTGCTACTTTCCTGCAGAATCCAGCAAAGTGAGATTTCTGGAAGTTTCTGTAGAGGTGGGGAAGCATGCCCATAAGGTCGGTCACCTAAAGACAACCCAAAAGACTATGATGCTGCACTGATCATGACATCATTCAATGACCCTATTCATATTTCATGTTACCTGGAAGTAGTCCTCCATGGCCTTCTTGACGTATGCAACATCATGAGGGGGCCGAGCTAAGTTGTCTTTGGCATCAAACACTGTTTTCACAGCCAAGTGGGCAATCCAGAAAGCTAAATGAAACACAAAGAGGACTTGGTTAGAAGAACTGATTTTCTTTTGCCTAAAGGATCAAGCACAAACAATGTTTTCACCTAACCTGTTTCACACTGCACACATCTGACGACGGATCTCCTTGACTTTGCATGGAGCGCTCTCCAAATACATTGTGAGTCTCTGGAAGCTTGCATTTCTTGTGATGGCTCTGATGTTTGTGTCGAAAAGTAGAGAAATGTTCACCCTGCGTTTTATCATCCCTCCAGCTCACATGGCCTGAGGAGGTTGCCTAGCGACATGCCTAGCACGCCCCTTTTCCTCGAAAGGTGCTCTGGTCTCTTCAGTTGAATTTTTCCGACGAACAGTCACCTGCTGTTTTCATTGTGTTTGGGCTGTTTTAGTGGTTTAAATGACTGTGTCAGTTAACACTGCGTCCATATCACTGCTTATGGATGTGAAAGTCAGTGTTGTGGTGAGGCCAATATTTAACATGGACATGTTTCAAACAAGTGTACTAAACGTAGCCTAGGGTTGCTAACAGAAAACAAAAACTAAATAAGGAAATGGCGTGAACATTGTTTTCATTGCTTCTCCACGTCTGACGAGTTTGCATAATAAAACGCTTGAAGTGTAAGAGTGACGTGACATCTAAAATCCGGGACGGCTCGTGGAGGATAATAAAATGCACCATCAACTCTTCAGACAGAAACAGATCCATCAGCCAGTCAGATCGACTCCCTTATGTCAGACATGCCCTCTGCCATCCGTTGATGGACGTGCACAGTGTGAAACAAGTGTTACTGTTTAGTCTTCCAATGCTTACCTGAGCCTTCATCACCCATCAAGTGACCCCAGCCACCACATCCCACCTCGGAGCCGTCGGGATTCACCAGTTTGCAATTTGATCCTGTTCCAGATATCACAACAATGCCACCTGTGGGAGCAGAACAACATTACAATTCAGTGTTCAGAAAAACCAAACAATTTTTTTTATTGCATTTTATGGTGTTTGCAATTGTCTTCTTTTAAGGTCAGAGTCTAAACACAGGATGGTTATGTGGCAGACATTCAGCATCTTTAAAGAACCTTGATGTTTACAGGTTCCATACCACGGTCACTGGCAGTTGCAATGGCTCCAATGGCATCCGTGGTAATGAAATAGCTTTTGCTAAGCTTTGGAAACCTCTGTTGCATCTCGTCAATGAGCTTCTGAATGGCATCTTTCTGCTCCCCGCCACTTAAGGACATACCCTGTATAGAGATGTGTGTTATGCAGGCAAATACATGACATGGGGCGAGAATTCCTCCATGGAATTCCTAACCACTGATAAGGAGAGCTCTGTCTTTCTTGAGGATCTTCCTAAGATAACTTACCAGTGCCTGAAGAGGTGTGTCTGGGTCCACACCTGCTGCACCTTTGGCCCTCTGAATCAAGTCATTGATGGTTTCAATGGCTTTATCGACCCCGACGAGCTGGGCAGGGAGCATAGACAGTAGGCTATCATTTAAAATTTGAGGACTTTGCACGTATGCTCCTTCCCTAAATCTACAGCCTTATTTGGTTGCAACCTCTCTTCCTTACATAAAAGGCAGTCATGTACAAATACAAATACAAATACAAATACAAATACAATCAAAAGGTTTGGCTATGTAGCCAAATATTTGTTATGTGTGTGTCGTCTCTCTCACCCAGTGGTTGGTGCAGGGTCCCTCGGTCTTTGCAAGCACCTTCCCATCATTGGACACGATGAGTGCAATGGAGTGTGTTCCACCGCTGCCCAAACATAGATTTTTGTTTACAACAAGTAACTTTGTAACCTATCACGCCAAGAGCGTTCTGAAGTTTCCCTTTTTTCTCCTCCGCATCGCACCAGAGCACTCGATTTAACAACAATTAGCAAACGGAATTGATTCAAATTGGTATAGGTGAACCAGCAACCTCAGGTCTCTATGTCTATATCACCGTCGTATATAAATTAAGTCATTAAATTAAATTATTACACGTAAGGATCCCACTTACCCCTCCACACCACCGTACAGACTCATCCTTTCGCTTCCTGTTTGTCATGTGACAATAGGCAAACACATCTACTCAGCCAATCAGAGCACCGTACGTAAAGTCATTGCATTTCCAAGATATATGATTGCTTTATTATGTGAACTTTGAGTTATGAGTAAAGTTACTAAACTGTAAGGGTCACACCCGACTTCTTTTTAAAAGAAAGTAATATATTGTTGATTGGAGCCAAGTGCGACATTAAAAAAAAAAAAAAAAAAAAAAAAAAAGTCCTATTCTGATTCCAAAAGTTAGGTTAGACTAGGCCTACTCTAGAAATCAGTCAAGGACAAGCATCCTTCCACTAACGAAGTTCATTGACTTCAATGCCTACTGAGATGATGACCTTAATCTTAACTTTATTCTCTGACCATGAGGTGGCACTGTAACATCTCAATTTATTCTGCATAACTTAATGTCATTCACAGATCAAATATAATCTATAACATAACATAACATAACATATTACAATCCAAAAAAATAATGTATCTTTATGTACAACCATGTTAAGGAGATGTAGACAGACACATACATCATGCTTAATGTTTGATTGTTCAGAGTAAAGGCAGTGTCAACATTAATATTTCCCTGAGGCCACACACGCGCACGCACACACACACACACACACACACACACACACACACACACACACACACACACACACACACACACACACACACAAACAAAACAAACAAAAAACAAATGAACAATCACCAACAGTAGGTTAGTAAAACTGAAGTTTATTTGAACCAGTTTTTGCTTGGGTGTGTGACTGGCATCCATCTCAGTCACCTAAATGAACATCCTGTTTAAGTGAACATGGTGACACTTTGTGGTTAAGCAAAGGGAAGATGAAAGAGAAGATATGAAGAGCAAGATCATCACACCATGATAATTGAGGTGTTGTGTTGTCAGCAATACACACGCACACTGATATCACACAGCCCAAAAAGTGACGAGTGTGAGAAATGTGTGACACTGACAAATGACTGGCCTACACAAAAGTCAAGGGACCTCATTTTAAGAGACTGTTTGAGGGGACAAAAAGATGTCATCCAAAATCACCTAACCATCATTGGTTGCAAATAACTGACATGTGCTTTTGGATAAATTCAGCAATGCTCACGGTTTATTGTGGTTTCATGTTTTTTTATGGTTAGGGTTTATGGATGTATTGTGGTATGATTATGGTTTATTATCAACAATCTTCATTAGCAATGCTGAAGTAGGCCTATATAGTATACTATAGTTGCTCTCACTATGGTATTGCTTTACTGGATCTAAGGTGCTACATTTAAATACATGCAGCTCTATAGAATAATCAGAGTGAGAACAACTTGTTAGACAGCAGAGCATTACAAAGTACCCTAGGGTGAAATGCTTGCACCTGGAGGTGAACTGGAAGAACAAAATGCTGAAATCTCTAAGGTCAAGATTTGATTGAGAAATGCTAACCACCGGCTGCTCTGAACTGTACTGAAGAACTTAAAGAAGTGTAATGGTGTAATGCAATCCATAGCCCTGTATCACAAGGTCACAGAGTAGGCTGCTGGTTGGAAATGTGAAATGGCACAGACAGAATAGTCAACTTTGCCAGCCAACACTAACTGAAGGGGACACAGAAACTCACTTTCAGTTTAATTTTCTCATGCCCCATTCAGTTAATAGTCATTCAGTAAATGTTGTACATTTTATCATCATTTTTGCTACAGACTAAACCATCGGAATGACACCGGATTTGGCCTGCCTATTTATCATAGAATACTGTAGATGTCACACATATAGGCCCGAATAAATTAAAAAAAAATTATGACCATCTGGGTTTTTGTTCTCTAATACCTTCGTCATCACTGCATGGGATGAGAGAGACTTTGGAATACTGATATTGTTACAGAACTTCAACAATCTCTCATTGGCAAACTTATAAACCTAAATGCATTGCAGTGATGAAAAACCCTCTGTTCATTCTCTAATGCCTTATATTGATGGCAGACATGCTACCTATAGGACACTTTCTAGCTATCATAGAGGAGGTTTTGCGAAGGTCCATCTAATTTAAATATAGGCTACATTGTGTTTTAAGACCGTTTTGGATTAAGTTACATGTACACAGGCATATTTGTAGCCTAAACTGAAGCCCAAGCCCAAAAAGTAGGTCTGTTACACCCCCCAAGATTACATATGCCCATGCTCCTTGACTGCACACAGGATGTAGGCCCAGCAATGAGGTTCACAGTCGACTCAAAAAAAGTAGGTGGGAGTTGTAGAGAACTCCTGTTAATAATCATCGTTCAGACTCCGAGTTGAAGAAGAGCGCTTCCTCTGCCGTGAGGGAGGCGACAGTAGTGCGCGGACAAGGCGGCGCGCCGTTTCGACATACGCGTTGGATAAGCTTAATTTAACTACATTTTACAAAATCCTGGATACTTTCTTGCTCAATTCGTATCTTACAAATGTCGTACACTAAAGATGTCCGTGTTGCACATACTTGGCCAGCGGAAGTTCATGTTTTAGGAAGTCAGAAAGGGTTCAGCAACTAAGTATTTCAAGACAATATCGTGTTAATATAGCCAAAAGTCTTCTCCAGCGAAGATAAGGGATAACTTAAGCCTGAGATGGACACGCACATCAAAGAAGGGCAGCTTTATGTTCAACATCAGAAATTCGGCAAGGTAAGTTCAGAAAGTTTTCTGTGCCACCATTCCAAGAGCGTACGTTTGGCTAACGTTAACGTTACATTTTGACAGGACCGCAATTTCACTCCCCAGTTGTAAAATTGATCCCCAACAAAAGTTGGTGTTTATTTTATAGTTATACATAAACAGCTTTTAAGGGGCTGTTGTCAGATAGGATTGGGTGCATCATAGGCTACCACCACCCATGCTAGATCAATTGCGTCTTTCTTAATGGATAAATCTTGAGTTAATGCAGTGGGTTGGGGTGATGATTTTGTCGATTTTGTCGTGGACTGTCGATGACGTTTTGTTTTGAAGCCCACAATAGTGTAGCTTAACTGGTGCTCTCACAGCCATTCTTCCTGCGACATGAGGTGGTCACATGAATTTGTCTCAAGATTGGAAAACGTAACGTTAGTCTAAGTTACTTTTAATCATATGGAGCAAACTGAACGATAGTTTTCCGTTTATGTACGAAACAGCCCGTTTGTTTGGGTCATATGGATAGGCTTGGCTACATAACTATAGGCAGGCAAACCTCATGACTGATTGAAAATATTTTCTCGGTTGACAGCAGGATAACTGTACTGCATTGCCGCTGATTTCAGGTCGTTACGCGCATGGCTGACATAACGTTAGGCCTATAGGCTACAATTCACATTAGACTTTGGCTCTAACGTTAATGCAACCGATTAAGGACTTAGTCAGTTGTCCATGTTGCTGCATTTAGCTGACAGACTTATTTCAATTTACCAATTTATCCAGTGTATCTCATGCCGGGGGCATTCTTTTACCCGCGGGCAACCGGGTGGGTGTGACCAAATACGCAGGGTGGGCATCGGACACGCGCTCGGTCAACACTTTACGCGATGCCTCATTGTTTGTCAAGCTCGCGGCTTTGTTGGTTGGTTGATGAAGTGTGGCAATATGTTTGAACTGGAAATTCAACGTGACGCCATCAACTCGTGGTCACACACAGGACTTGTCTTTTGAAAATGTTTAAGGGGTTCCACAAAGTTCGTATTGCTTAGACATTATTACATTGCATAACTTCCAGAAAGGAATGACAGCATAGTCCACCATCAGGCCATGGAAACAACTGTTTACCAAGCCAACTGATATGCTCTGAAGTCAGGGGGCCAGGGGTCAAGGGTAGCTTGTCCTTTGCCATACAGTCCCAGCATCTTTCTGTGTACAGTAGGCTATGTGTGTGTGTGTGTGTGTGTGTGTGTGTGTGTGTGTGTGTGTGTGTGTTTGGGAGGAAGAACATTTTTCTATCTCAGCTCCAGATGCTGCTGATGCCTGCTTGAATTCAGCTTGATTACAAACACTTGCCTGAATAATTGGCGAAAGCCTCCCTTTTGAGTCAGGCCTTTTCATCTTCACCAAATTCCAGAGCTCCACGTACACCTCATTTGATCCTAATGTTTGCCAGACCAGATGCCAGGCGTTGTGATGTGTGTCCACTCCACATTTATGGCACTGAAAACCTTTTGTAAAATGTGTCAAGAGGTCAGGAAATGGTTCTATAACATGACATGAGCTTTACTTCAGTGGAACATAAACATTTAGTCATCGTTTCCTGTTCTATGTTTGCTGCTCTGTTTCCTTACCAGCTGACCACCATTTGTGAGTGACCAGATCCAGTCTGATTGCATTTCATAACCGGTTTCTTTCTTTTTTAATTTATGTTATGTATGTATGTATGTGTGTGTGTGTGTGTGTGTGTGTGTGTGTGTGTGTGTGTGTGTGTGTGTGACGGTAGCCTGCTAGTCGATATACACAGGTATGCAATGTGTATGTTAATAACCCTCCTTCTCAACGCATTAGGTGGGCTGATGGTGTTTTGCGTTTTTGTGAAGATGTGTGTGTGTGTGTGTGTGTAGGTGCAGGGGGCATGATATTCAGTTTTATTTTTTTCCAATCAAAAAAAAAGTGAAGGAATCACCACACACAAAAGAACTGGACTCCTTAAAAAAGAAATCTGGCGGGCACCCCATCTCCAAATCTGTTTGCTCCGCTGTTTGTCTGCATTTCCCTTGGCTTCCTCTGTCTGACATCAGTGCGGGGCTTTGGAGGCTTTTGTTTGTTGGCCGCCCGGGGAGACAATCGGGAGGCCCTTGCTCAAGTTCAACCCCCCACCCCCAGCAAGCGGGCAGTCAGTCAGTCAGGCAGGCAGGCTGGCTGCACGCCCCGTGGCCTGGATTTTTTGGGGCCCAAACCCAGGCTGTGTGTGTGTGTGTGTGTGTGTGCGCGCGCAGGAGGAGAGCTGATGTTGACTTTGGCCCATAACTGCCCCTGGCCCCTGTGTTCTCCGGGTCGCCTGCAGCTGCAGAAATCAACACTGTCTGCCTGTGTCCATGCAAGACTTGGGGAGAAGGGGAAGGCTGACAAAAATAAAAAAAAAGATTGAGAGAGAGATAGAGATACAAAATGAGGAAGAGAATGGCATTAGAAAGTGTAAGAATAGAAAAAGTAGATACTTTATTTATTATTGACGAATAAGGTGACTATAGAGAAGGTAGTTAGCATCATTTGATTCTGTTGTTGTTGTTGCTGATGTTGTGTGTGTGTGTGTGTGTGTGTGATGATACTTCTATCTTCCACTTTTATTGGTTAGGCCATGGACACATGTAATGCTTATCAGAATAATTGTGACCTTAGGACAAATCCACAATTGTCTGTCTCTCTATCTGTCTCTCCCTCGCTCTCCCTTTCTTTTTCTCTATTCGTCTCTCCTTCCCTGTCCAGACACCACCCTTCAGGATGCTAAGCGATGGCAGCAGCCTTCATTAGAGAAGAATGTGCCTTGTGAGCTGTTTCACCAAATGTCTTACATCTAGCCTAGCTGTGCTCTTGGCTCTCAGAGCTTTGTTAAAGCCCACCATACTGTATATCAGGGTAGGGCACCATATTTGTTTTGTAGATCTTAACTAGCGAGCACTTAACGAGCATGTGTTCGTTTCCCAAATGAATAGTTGCTAACCAGTTAGTTGGTTGACAATGGGCCTATTTTGACATTAGATTTCAACCAGCAAAGTTCTGGTTTTGGGAACTGTGCCCTTGATCTGCTGACGTCTGCCAAGGCCAATAACCCTTATCTTGCAACCTTATGCGAAAGAAAGTGAAACAGATCTGCTGGAAAAGTGAACGGGTTTGACCTATGCAACACTTCCACTATAATTTTTTTTTCTTTTTTAATTGGCCTGGTAGGTTTTCATGGTCCTGTTCATGGTGCCATAACCAGTCATGATTAGCCTGGCGAATGCCAAACTAAAATCACAAGTGATATTTAGTCTGGAGACCTACCTATTGCATTTCTCGTAGCGGAAGCATCGTTTACGATTGTCCAAAGCCGTTTATTGGGCGCTACGAATGTATATCATAGCATCTGTACATACCTCGGAGCCAATACCAGAGCCACCACGTGACATAAAATGCAATCGAGGGCTGTACAAATCCCTTTTTGTTCTGCGATTGGATACCGAAAGCAGGCGAGAAAAACGGCCATGGTCACCATGCTCCTTTGCAGAGTGAAATGAAATAAGTCATGATGGCACAAGCTCCTGAAGTAAAGTTAAAATTATCATTTGTTTGGGTTGTTCTAATAGACAAATCCGAAGAGCGTTTTGTGTAGGCTGCCATCTTGTGGTGACGCCATTGTTGGACTGACGACTAACTTTTTTTTTCAATGCATAGTCATTGACCGCTAACAGCAAAGACCATGGAATACTTAGTAGTGTTGTAAATGGATAATGCAAAGTGAAGGTGATGCAAAGTGAAGGTGGTGCAAAAGCCCATAAGTGAAAATGTACATGCTGTTTTCATAGCATGTTAGCCTGGCACGCCCTCCCAGTGACGCAACACCTTTGGTGTTGCTGTCGCTGGTCTGGCCAGCTGCTGATCGGGCAGGACTTCTGAATTCCCCAAAACGGGGGAACTGCACCCCCTTGATCGAGAACCAATCAACTTTGAGCAGCTCCAATGGCTCTCAGTCCTGTTCAAGCAATTCCCTTCGCGTCACATACGTCAGAGGAAAGAGTGGTGTGATTGGTTTTGCTTCGGCACAGCATTTTCTAACATTGACCAGTAGCAAACCGAGGCATTTGAGGGAGGCGGGTCAACCATGCGCTTTGAGAAACTTTGTTATACGGGCTCTTGGTCAGACCAAAGTCTCGTAGAGCTTTGAAAGGCGATGGCAATCAGGCTAATAGCATGATGTCTTTGCTGGACCCCATAATAAAAGCACATGTTGTTTGTATGTTCAGTGCCTGTGTACGCACCAGGAAAAGGTTTTTGGTGTGCTGCAGTGCTGAGGGATAGTTAATATTTTATCTATGGAAATGTTGATGAAAAACAGACCACAGTATTTTGTGGTTTGTACTGGATTGTTTATTTACTGATGCAATGTTGATGCCATGTGTTAGACACGTATTTCTTTCATTCCCAGTGTTGATAGTCACCCCCCCCCCACACACACACACACACAAATGAAATCAGTTTTTCAGTTGGTACTTATATTTTTATAGGCAGGCTTCATCTACTGCTGATTTTTAGACAAGCTGTATGTAGCTTAGTTACAAGAAAATGTTAGGAAGTACAGTAAATGTTTTTACAAATGTATTCATGCATTCATACATAGAAATATACATAGGCCTTCATGTACATGAATGATTTCACGTAAACTCTGGTATTAGATGACCATAGTGTTCATCTGATTTAATTAACCTGACAAAAATACACCAACATAAACTGCTTAAATTGGCCAAGGTGTACACACACGCGCATGCACGCACACACACACACACACACACACACACACACACACACACACACACACTCTCTCTCTCTCTCCAATCTTTACATGTATATCGCAAGGAGCATTTCCAGTAAACTCCTCACTTATGAGGCTGTCATCACCTCTTTCATTTGGTTTCCTGAATAGGTGTGAAAGCGTTCCACAGAACATCAACAGACTCCACCCTTGTCACAGAGTTTGAAACTTCACAGTGCCATATTTTAGTAGCCTGGGCCTGCCCATACTTCCTGTTGCTGCATGAAATTTCATGATCAAGTCAGTATGGCCAAGGAGGCAATTTCCTCAACTCTTGAGCCCAGAAGAATCAGGACCCAATGAGAAACAAGCAGGCTGAAGGAGGCGACCATCCATAACATTGATAGAAGTTTGATAACATTTGATACATGTAGATGCTTAGATTAATCCTGCCAGGAATTCCCAATGCTATCTTATAAACACTTATGATTCAACCAACATCTATCCACACTACTGCTAGTGGTCATCGTTATGTATCATTGACTGTGGTTACAATGGACATGAATAATTAGCTTACTTGGATTTAATGAATGCATCTCCTACTTGTACTGTTCCCTAAAATGCACCTCGGAATCCCTATAATCAGATTATTCATATCAAAGATACTCACCCAACTCTGTTCATATCCATGTAACCACACTGTTTATGTCTAATGCCATCTGTTGGTTTACAACAATTTAGCAAAATTAAATCCCCTGTCGATGTTTGCAGAGTGGCCTTGCCAGTTGTAATATCACTTGCGGAGGTAAGGATGAAGCTCTGCTTAGGTGTGTGTGTGTGTATGTATGAAGGGTAGAAAATGTGAAAAAAGAACAAACTCATTGTACCATAGCTGTATAGCTGAAGATGTACAAATGATCTAATGTGAATTTATTTTCTGTAACTTACCCCATGAGTTTGAAAAACAAACAAACAAAAAAGGAAGAAGCTCTGCATCTCCTGATCAAGCATCTGAATCAGAACATGTCCTAGCTAGCACAAGCAGGCTGCACAAGCATCATCCTGTCGATAGAGATCTTTGCTGAGAGAGAGAGTGAAGAAATGCAGGGAAAGCTCCCCAAGCTGTACTTTTTCTCAGTAATTTGATGTAGTATTGATAACACCAGCGGTGTCTATTGTTCCTGTTAAAAAGAATAAAGTAGTTAGCAACACTAAAGTTCCAAAGAGGTGTTTTGAATGACGGTGGCTCAACCAGCATGCTCTGAGCTGCCATGAGGCTATCCCTTGCAGCTTTGCAGAGGTTAGGCTTAATGTGGCCCTATGCGGCTATACAGCAAGTGCAGCTTCTGCAGAAAATCAGCAACAGGTACCACAGTCCACCCCTATCTCCCTTCTCTACTCATCATTGCATTGAAACACTTTCTCACTGCATAACACCCTGGTCTGTCCTCAGTCACACTCTCTCTCTCTCTTTCTTAGCCTCCCGCACTTGCTCTATTCAGCTGTGATTCACACGTTTGAGATGTGGGAAGCTGCTGACTGCAGACTTAAAGGCATGCACATTGACTGGCTTATTTGCCACCTTAAGGAGGCAGGCAAGGGGGTCCAGCAAGATGTCTACTGCTGGGCACTTGCACAGCCGTTTCCAGGAATCTAATGATTTTTGGATAGGTTTTGACAGCAGACGAGTAGACTTGGTTTCCTGGCTGTAGGGTACTTTTTGTAGTTACGTGGAATGGGTACAGTACATGATGTTTTTCACACCTTCAGGCTGATGGCAAAGACTATGCAATATTGTACAGAATTTTTTATTGCACAACTCAATTTCTCTGTGTGTGTGTGCGTGTGTATATGCGTTTCCCCAGCAGCATGTGTGATCACACCCACACACACATCATACACAACAGCTACATTATGCTGTGTGATTCGACAATGATGAATTACATGAGGAAGTCTCTGTCTCTCTCTCTCTCTCACTTTCTTTCTCACTCTCCCTCTCTCTCTCTTTGTCAATTTGCATAATTTCCATCCTGTGCTGCTTTCAGCTCATGACGGTCCTCCTCTCCTTATATGGAGCTGAGGTGGTGCCATTGCTGTGTGAATCAGGTGGCTCTTCCTCTTGGCATTGCACACATGCTTAGTGGGAGAAGGCGCACTTTTTCCCATCGTTTGGATCAGTTAGAACAGATGAACTCCAGTGGAAATTTGTATGACCCGTTTGGGTCATTTTGACCCATTTGCCGACCATAGGCATTTATAGGGTTATGACTTCTAAGTCAAAACTAGTTAGGCTACATTTTGATGTTTTCTGACAGAAGTTTCATTTGATCTTTATACACATCATTTGTTGACCCATTTGGTGTAAGCATTTAGGGTTAAGTATTCATTGACCAAATTTGTTAGGCTGCATTTTGATGTTTTCTGACAGAAGTAGATTCACTTGATCTTTATACACACATCATTTGTTTACAACACCACTGGAAATAAAACGCTGATAACTGATATCCCGAGATGAGGCCGTTATTACTTTGGTTGTGTGACCGTGACCCAGAACAGAAATGCAAATTTCATAACCATTGTTTTCAACATTGGTTTCACATGTCACTTGCTTGAAGCTGCTGTTGCCTAAAATATTGAGATTGGCCTATATGTTTTAGGCCCATGTACAAACACAGTTGCATTTTATTAAATATACAGACAGTATTCAAAAGAACATCTTTCATAATGGATGTTGCTGGAAAGACATGTTATCTCTGGAAGTAGCCTATAACAATAAGACATAGATTTAAGGTTGTAAAAATATGTTTCCATAGTTTGTTTTCTCTGACAGAAAAGTGGTAGACTATAACCCAGACAGTGACATCATACAGTGATGCATATGTGTGTATGGAAATGACGGATTATCGTGTGTGTGTGTGCTTTGCATTCAGATTTGTATAGTATCTTGGTTGTCCTCTGGTCATGAAGGCATATGTGCGATCTGGTCAGTTCTCAACTCTCTCTCTCTCTCTCTCTCTCTCTCCCTCTCTCTCGCCCTATGGAAAGCTTGCAGAAGGAACATGCACCTGCACTTTATCAGAGGAAGCCAAGGATGCTGGGTAATCCCACACATTTCCTTTGCTGTGACAGTTGCTGTTAGCACATGTGCTGTTATAGGGAGTTACAGAGCGTGTGGTGTCAGTGTCTGTGTGTGTGTGTGTGTGTGTAAGAAAAAGTGTGTATAAGCGTGGGAGGGAGGGAGTTTCTGAAAGACAATCCTCGATCTTCTATCAAGTGTATAGTGCATGCATGAAGCTGTACTGACAAAAGGAACTGTTTAACAGGAGCATTAATGGTTAAAACACCATCAGCCAACACTAGTCTGTCGCATTCACACATCCTGTGACCAATCTTCATTGTCCACAACACAATGTGGAAGACCATATTGGGTTGCATCATTAACAGCTGTGGTTTTGGTATTATTTAATGATGATAATGTCTATCTTGCACAGAAATCAATTTTCTACTATTCTGTATTATATTTTGTTGTTTTGGTAAATTATCTATCCTATTGAAACTTAAGACAGTTTAAGGAACCCTGTGAATGTTAACTCTATTGGCCTGTATGGGCAGGCTCTGTTTTGAACATGGTCTACACCAGATCAACTTCATGTAGGCGTATGTTACTGCAAAAACTGGTGCTTCTGCAGGTTTTTTTTTTTTTTTTGACAGGTTGCATTTTTCAGCAGTATGGAAATGGCAGTTGTTTCATTCTTACTGTAGAACAAAAAATACTTTTACATTCATACAAAATATACCCTTTCTGCACTGTAGGCCTGCTTCATAATGGAGTATTGATGAACGAGTTTTCCTGTCAACAATTGTATCTTTTGACAAGGCTTACTAATACTTGAGGCTGTCTAAACACATAGTTTGTGTTGTCAGCAAAATGACAGCAATGTTCTGCTGCTGTTGGAGGACCACCAGCACCAGGGAACCGATGATCAAAATGGTTCATCAACAGACTGCCATCATCTTGTTAAGAACTGAATCTGGCGTCCATTTCCCAAAAGCATGGTGATGACTAACTTAAACTAAGTTTTGCAATTTTTCATTGCCAACTAACTAAGTTGCTAACTGGTTAGCAATTATGCTTTTGGGAATCAGATGCACGGTCAGCTCCGATGCAGGAAGGGTAACTGTAGTACAGTGGTTTCTGTCTTGGTTAATGTGATTAAGCTTTAGGCATGAATTAACATGTTCAGTTAACCTCAGCAATGTGTTGACAGTTGAGAAGTAAAGCTACGGGAAGTTCAGATTTTTGCATTTGCATTCTGGATGCTAACAGCAAATGTTTGCTCACATACTGACTACGCTATCAGTTTCCCAAACAATGTAGGGCACGCGCACACACACACACACACACACACACACACACACACACACACACACACACACACACACACACACACACACACACACACACACACACACACAAGAAGCTAATTAAAGGGAAATTCCCAATGTGATGAACTAGATTGTGTAGGAGTTCTTAAACGACCATTGGCCTTGAATGCATCGAGTATTGTTCAGAGCTAGAGTAACTGACACAACGCCTTCAAAGATGTCTTCAATTCCTGTTCTTTTGGACAGAATGTTCAGCCCTTGGGTGTGTGTGTGTGTGTGTCTGTGTGTTGGTGTGCAGTAAAATGCACAGATTTGTCAAAGTTCTAAAGAGAAACCGAGAAACAGGTGTTGATGGGGGTTTGTTGTTGAGGGGCTCATTGTTTTCTTCAGCAATCTGTGCTTTCCTTCCCTCTTTTGTCCAACTGGAGGAAACCCCCTGATATTCACTGTCAGTTAAGTTTCCTATGGTTATCTAAGTGCTTTGACTGTATTTCTTTAAAGTGCTTTGACAGGATTTTTTTTTTTTTTTATTATTGTGTGGCTCCAGCAAAATTCAATTATTGATCGTTGATTTGATTTCATGTGAAACATGGGCTAAATCGGATGTCTAAAGAGGTTTGTGTGTGTGTGCGAGAGAGAAAGAAACCATAAGTGTGTGTTTGAGAAAGAGAGAGAAAGAGTATGTTTGTCTTTTGATGCACTTTGGATTTCCCCACCATGCATTCGAGATTTCCCATCAAGGGTCCCTTGAACGTATGTGGTTTTCCCTACATCCCGGTTGGATTTATTTTGTGTTTCCCCCAAGGCTGTAGGGACTTGTCCCTGCTTTTACTGTATCTGTTGGGACGTGATGACCATGTTTGGCCCGGTCCTTCTGGCCTACGTCCATGCCCCAAGCCTATTATCTGCATCTGCTAGTTATCAGGCCTCCATTCTCAGGCCTAATGTAGCAGACTTCCCCCACTGATTCGATAAAAGACGGTTCCTTGACATTTCAAGTGCTGATAGAGTATACAAAGTATTACAAATTGCAAAGGTGGAAAGTTAGATTTATTGACTGGCATGATTTGAATTGCACAAAGTGGGGTGTTGATATTCAAAGTTAATCTTCACAAGCACAAGTCTCTTCAGAGCATCTACTTTGACAGATTGATTATTTATCCTCAAGGATGTTGAGACATTCAGTAGCTTCTACAACATAGGCGCACACCGATTCAAAAAGATTCTCTGAAAAAGTCTGTGTGATCAACTCAACTCAACTTTATTGTCCTCAAAAGGCAATTGGATGTGCAGCAAGACATAAGATACAACACAACACAAGACAAGACAAACAACCAACCATAAATTGCAGTGTGTAAGCAGTGTGCAAGCAGATACATTGTCATGTGTTCAAATGCATAACCATAATAAATACACAAGCAGTTTCTTAAAATACCTCACGATCATCAAAGACCACTGAAGTATGTAGGGGTAGAAGATCTGAGTTTAGCAATGAAATGGCACTAGGGACAAATGAGAATTGGAAACTATTAGTTTTTACCTAATACCTAATAGTTTTATTTTTAGGTGTAAGACAACATGAAAACACCATAAATAAAAAAAAGAGTTTAAAATATCTTGGTGTAGCAGAAAATAACTTGTCTGAAGTCGTGCTCTACATCTGAAGCTTGGCTGTCCAAAGTGTGGGGGTGGTGATTTATTGAGTAGTGCAAGTTGGCTGTTGTCTGTTCTTTCCAAATATTGCCGTCTCTAAGCAGGAAGTGATGTTTTTTTTTTCTTTAGAATATTGCAGAACGGTGCAGTTTCTGTGCCTTTGAAAATGTGAATGCAACCTAAAAAGGACACAGAGCCTCACACTTTTGTTAAAACATGTAGATAACTTTATGGTGGAGGACTCACCATGGCCTCTCTAAGCACATTGGGGCTTGTACAGTACATACAATATGGACAAGTTTGGTTCTAACCAGGTTCTTCTCCACCTCTCTCCTACTTCACTGTTGTGTAAGACTTATGTACAGTAGGCCTGCCTGAAGGAGCTTTGTGGAATCCTGTCAATGACGAGGTGTCTTGAAATATGCTATCAGGTTTTGCATTCACTTTCATTTTGTTAAATTCATTTGCCACATTCAGCTCAATGTCAGTGTCAATGTCACCATTGACCATAGTCTTAAAACAAAAAAGGAATAAAATCCCATAAGAGTTGTAAGTAAGCTATGTGCGGTTGTGTTTGATGTTACACCAGTCTGTTTAGTGCATAGTTGGTTTGAGTGATGACTTCAGTGGTTATATGAGCAACAATTTTGACAGGTCAATATGATTGTTTCTAAAGCATTCTGTCTTTTTTTCCGCTCCACTCTACATAGAAACTTTTTTTTTGAAAAAGTACATAATTTAGCATCACATAATAAGTCCTCAATGTTTCATAATAAGTGTTTTTTTTCCCTCATCCAATCAGAAATGGAAGAAGAACTGGTTTGTGCTCTACCCAGCCAGCCAGAATGGCATCGCCCGTCTGGAGTTCTACGACTGTGGTGGCAGCGGCAGCGAGAAACCCACCAACACCAAGAAGCTGGACAAGAAGATCATCCGCCTCTCCGAGTGCATCAGCATACTGCCCGACGTCACCGAGTCCTGCCCCAAGGAAAACATGGCCGCCTTCTGTGTGGAGACCAACGACAAGACGCATGTCTTTGCCGCCGAGAAGCACGTCACCACCGACTGGGTGGAAAAGATGTGTGAGATCGCTTTTCAGGTGAGTGTGTGTGTGTGTGTGTGTGTGTGTGTGTGTGTGTATGTATGTCTGTGTGTGTGAGATGGACAGAGATAGAAAGAGAATATTCAAAATGAGAAACAAAGAGTGCAAACAATATATCCTAAATAAGGACTTTCCATTGAAAGAACCACACTGTGACGTATTAAGTTTATATAAAACCCCAATAAAGCGTCAAGTTTATTTAACTATAGCTTGTTTTATTCCATTGCGTGCGAGAGGCTGTTCAAACTAATTTTAAACCTCAGATTTTGTCTGAGACACGAAGGTACAGACCGCTCTTGTCAAAACGCTTACACAGCTTTCAATGACCTGATGATCTGGAAGTGACTCTGTAGTTGGTCTGTAACACTAATGAGGGACAAGTAGGGGAAGAGTCAGATTAAAATAGTTTAGCTAAGCAGACCGGAAGACAAGCTATTTTTGAGTTTGCATTTCACAAGAAAGGTGCGAGGTGTGAGACTGCACTGGAGTCCTCCCTGTCCTCTTTGTGGACGCAAAATGTCAGAGGAAGAGACTGACGGAATCTCATCTGGCATCAGTAAAGCCTGATCAGGGCCCAAGTCACCGCTAACCAACAATAGAGGGACATCTTTAGAGATTTGAAATCAAAGCCCATTCTTGCAAAATTGCAAATTATGCATGCAATTATTCACCAGTTATGCCTGATTGCATGGTTGAAAGTAGATTGGCTGATTCTCCCAAAGAGGAGGAGGATGCTGTTAGCTCAACTAATACACCGTTATAAATGACCAACACACACCGTAATGTAATGGTTGACTCCTTAGTGTCCTCTCTAATCCTCAGGACTTAACCGGCATGAATCAAGGATACAAGGATGTTTATTGCATATGGTTACTGTATGGAAGCCCATTTCTGCCACACAGAAAAAAACAAATGTGGATTCATGGATCCTACAATTCACCAACAAGGAGCACCCAAGAGTTTAATCAGCCAATCATAAGGTTGATTTAGGCTTTATGACTTAGGGCTTAGGATGTACATACAGTACATTGGGATGGGCACATGCTATAATGTATAGCAGTTTTGAATATGGTGGCGGATCAATTAATATGTTTTCTGATTGACATACAAAGTATATTGATATATTTTTGCCCAATTAGCTGGCCTGGCAAATGAATGGGAACAGCATCACTATGTAGCCTGGCGAATGCCAAACTAAAATCACAAGTGATATTTAGTCTGGGGACCTACCTATTGCATTTCTCGTAGCGGAAGCATCGTTTACAATTGTCCATAGCCGTATATTGGGCGCTACGAATGTCTATCATAGCGTCTGTACATACCTCGGAGCCAATACCAGAGCCACCACGTGACGTAAAATGCAATTGAGGGCCGTACAAATCCCTTTTTGTTCTGCGATTGGATACCGAAAGCAGGCGAGAAAAACGGCCATGGTCACCATGCTGCTCTGCAGAGTGAATGAAATAAGCGTGCAAAGGAGCATGGGAATTCCCAGGCTAAGATCACTATGAGCAATTCTGTAATTGTCATAGTAAAGTGTCATATTGTGTACAGCACATGGTTATATTACTAAGGCTTCGATCACTGCTTCCCACTCAGCATGTGTCTACATGTCATGTGGTTGATTTAGGCTTCATGACTTAAGGGCTTATGATGTGCTGTACATTGAGATGGGCATTGTAATGTATAGCAGTTTTAAATATGGTGGCAGCTAAATTAATATTATGTTGGCTGATTGGCATACTGTATATTGACACATTCTTCCCTAATTGGCTGGCCTGGCAAATGAATGGGACAATGTCACTACGAGCAATTCTGTAATCCACAAGTGTTACATTGCAAACAGCACATGGTTATGTATTACTAAGGCTTCGATCATTGCTTCCAACTAACCCACTCAGCACGTGTTTATAGCACGGTCACAAGATTTGTCTGAGTGATGATGGCTGACCTTTTAGCCCTTTTACTCAGGGGGAACAAACTACAGCTTGCTGTCTTTCTCTTCGATGACATTTCGTTTCATGTTGGGGGACTCGGTAGTGTACTCCCATTCACTGGCACTTCTGCATTCTTCATCTGACATATGCTACCGTTTTGTTATGCTCCTGTCAGTCATGTGGAACTCTGACCAGGACACAGAGTGATGTTTTTATATGTGTCTGTGTGAGTGTGTGTGTGTGTGAGAGAGAGAGAGAGAGACCGAGGGAAGTGTGAAAACAATATAACGGCCTCCAAGACCCACACAGTCAAGCGTCAACCTTCACGAGTCACATGATGAACACAGTGTACTTCCTTAGCAATATTTCCTGCAGGAAGAAAAAATAATCATATTGTTTTGTGTGCAGAGATTCTGTGGTTTGTGCTGGTTTTGCATGCAAAGGTTTTGATTGTGTTTTGTGTTGTGTCGCTACAGGGAGGAAGCGGGGCCGTCACTGGGTCGGACTCAAATGGACAGGAGCTCCAGATGGCTGAGAACCTGATCTACTACTCAAGAGAAGAAGGTATGATTGCCTGATTTATTTTTGCCAATTAATCGCAAATGGACGTTTGAAAGCTTAATACTTTAGATTTTTAGGCTTTTATTGCCTTTAATTGGATAGGACAGTAGAGATATGACCAAGAATGACTGGGAGAACGAGGCATACTGTACACATTCAACGATGGAGAGCATGTTTGACACGGGGGAGTTGATCCGTTTCTGCCCGAAATGTTGACCATGTCTCAACTTTACGGCGCAAGCAAGAGAATAGATGGACCCACAATTCACAGAGAGCTTGCAAAGTCAGTGAGATTCATCGATGGACGTGTTCTGTGTGAAACAGGCGTTAGCCAACTGCACCACAATACCCCCACCCCCCCTTCCCCGATTTGCTGTGAAACGCATTTCAGGCTTTTGAACTGTCACTGAACCAACACTATTGTATTTACATGAAACACTGAAGTTCCAACATATGTATATTTTATGCAACTCTGAAATGTTATGTTAATGAATGCGGTCTCAGAACACAAAAAAGTCTTTTCCTGAAAAATGACAATCTTGGGCCATGAAATGTCAGACGGAAATGAGCAGCACCAGCGTGGCCATGTTTCCCCCCTGTGTAGGGATTCTGAATGCGCAGCATGAGTGCAAATGATGCTGGAACGACACAATGCTTGTCTGTGTAAGATATTGATACCGTTTGAATACTGGTTGAATAGTGTCAACATACAGTATCTGAGCGAACAGTTGCTCACTGGTTAGTTCTCTGTTGCCTGCAGTCATGTTGACACAGAGACAGACCTCTTTGAGATGTTTTCGTTTTGTGTGCTGCTGTGTGCATACTGAATGCCTGTGCCTGTTTTTGTGTGACAAGGCAAATTTGTACAGACTTGGGTTTCTCTCTCTTTCTCTCTGCCCCCCGCCCAACCTCTTTCTTTGTGTCTCTTTCACTCTCACTCTTTCTCTTAGACTTGTGTGCACACAGCAGCGCTAGGTTTAGAAAAGGGGAATACAGGCACAAGTTGCACGAAGGGGTCTCCCTAACATCACTTCCTGTGGCATCCGGGTTCTTGACAAGCGGTGTTTTGAACGGGGGAAGGGTAATTCCCTCTCCTGTCACATGGTACACACGGCCAGGCTTTTAATGTGTTTACACTTTTACAGTTAGGCACTTCTGCCTTCACCTTCCATAGTCAAACACACACACACACACACACACACACACACACACACACACACACACACACACTGTTAACTGCCAAAGGGTTGTGTGAATCACTGTGGGTAAAAAAAAACCCAAAAAACGGCTAAGCTAAACAATGGAGCTCAGAGCTCATAGAGAGAATCCCAAGCATTTACTCGAGGCTTGTCCATGGCCCCTACAGTATCTCTTCGCCCGGCCACTGGGAAGGGATTCAAGTGTTTCAGAGATACTGGAGACAGCCTTTTCTTTTGTAGGCTGTTCCTACAGTTTGCACTAGCACTTTTGTGTCGTTCTGGGTACGTTCCCAAGTACACTTTTAACACAGTACACTGTTCACCGAAAGTGTGTGAGCTTGAATTGGGTTGTGATGCCTTAAACCAGATGGAAATGTTGTGGAAACTGAATAACTGGATTATACCAGACACAAACAGTGGAAATTCAAATCGACCCATCATCTGACGACTTAAAAAAGACGTTAGTGGACTCTCCGTTTTCCTGCAATGTGGACAATATGGTGATTGTTGAGGGTGTGACATATTCTGCGCCCGGCGTAACCATAGTGCATTTGCACGTCACTATGACTGTCAGTGGAAATATGTGTTAACTGTACACTCCCAGAATGGTCAATAGTCTATATACTGAACTGCATCTACATGTACTGACAAGTACCGAAACTTAGAGTTTTTGACTGCAGTGCTTACAGACACCCAAACTGTATGTAAATTAATATATAAGTCATATTTAAGGTAGTTTCAGGTCAAAACTGTCACTCAGCCAGTAGTGCATTTTGTCTGATCGTTTGTGGTGCTTACAGCAAGATGTAGGTTAAATTGCTGCAACGGTCTGTTTCACTCTTACGAATATCTCTCGCCTCACTTTTGATACATGGTTCGTGGCTAGACCTCATGGTCAAACACGTCTGCAAGCATGTCCATGTAGTTATGAATAACACTCCGTACTGTGAGTTAATGGAGCATGGGGCTAAACTGAGTTATGCTTCCTGTCTGTTAACTGCTTGGACCATAACTTTAGCTTAGTACTGTAGGCCTCTTGTCTGTCATGTTGTTGGGAGAAAATGTTGATTCACCTCGAGTTTAGTACAAGAAATAATATACATGTTTTAACCACCACATTCAAATTACATTTACACAAGGGCACAACATCTTAAAGCAATCTGTGGTTTTTATGTATACATTTTGTTGAGAGCATATACAGTAACTACAATGTTCAAAGGGCAGAGTGATACTGGATTATAGAGAAGAAGATGTGTATTTGAAGTTCTGGGCTTAGGCCATTTCTACTGATGTCATTTCTTACTGAGTAGGATGGCTGTAGGTGAAAGAAGGCGATGTTCAGTACAGTACAGTGCCTGACTCAAACTGATACATGCTTTGGTCCCTCACAGTGAATGAATTCTGGGTGACGGTGCAGCGGACGGAGGCGTCAGAGCGTTGTGGCCTGGTGGGAAGCTATTGGCTGAAGGCTGACGGCGAGAGTCTAATTCTCAAAGACCCCAAGAGCAAGAGGAGCTTACTGGTGTGGCCCTACAAGCTGCTGCGACGCTACGGCAGAGACAGGGTAAGGACTGAGGACCGGAATGGGATACAATTATTGTAACTGCACTTTTTGCTATCTTTCACACTGTTTGGGTCTTCTGGGTTGTTTGTCAATTTTTTTTTATTTATTTATTTTTTTGTGATTGTGATATAATTCATGTTTGTTTACTTTTGTTTGTTTGTTTTACATTCACATTTGTTTGCTCAACATCTCTCATTTACAACATATCATTTACAAAATCCCCCATGACCATGATATTGAGTGTAGATCTTAGTCTCCTCTGCAAACCCCAAGGTTCAAACTGGGTGTGTAAGTGTGTGTGTGTGTGTGTGTGTGTGTGTCGAAGAGTTTAAAGTCTGCGTCGAACTACACCTACGCAAATATTCATGCCTTTTAAAGGCCTCAACCTCTTCTGAACGGAATGTGGGTGGGGAAGGGGGGAGGGGTGCGGGGTGAATTGGTCTGCGTGCACACGTGCAACCTCACTACTGATGACGATGGGCCTCGCGCTAAATCTGACAGTTCAGACAGGAACTTAAAGCCACAGTTGTTTCCAAGTCTGCTTCCTGTGGGTGCCATGGCAACCGGCTTAGTACAGGAAACTGGCCTTCCTCTTTTCCTCTCAGAGTGGGCAGGAGGGTGGTGATTGAATCTTGGACCACTAAATCCTTGGTACTTAGATACTGTATATTACTCTGTGTGAGCTTTTTTGGTTACATGCAATTACAATTAAGTGTCCCATATCATACTGTTAAAAAGGGGGAAAAAATATATACATACATACATACATACATGTTAATAATATATTTTTTGTTTTGGTTTTATTTATTTTTGCAGGTGATGTTTTCCTTTGAGGCAGGTCGGCGCTGTGATTCTGGTCCGGGAAACTTCACCTTCGAGACCAAACAGGGCAACGAGATCTTCCTGATCGTGGAGAGTTCCATCCGTGAGCAAAAAGCCCAGGCCGAAGACCGGCACCAGAGCTGCCCTTCGTTCGACCCTGACTGCCCTGCCCTCCAGCAAATCCGTACTGCCATCGCAGAAGGAAATGCCCGCGAACCTGACGGCGATTCGGGTGGCAGCAAGCCCGGCTCGGCTGATGGTGTTTTCGGCCGGAGAGAGGGTGCCGATGGCAAGCATCCGAAGGGTCGCAGCCTGCCAGAGCCTCCTCAAATCGGAGGTACCCCTCCTCGCTCGCCTATGCACCGAGGATCCAGGAGTGGTCCCTCGTCTCTGGACGACCAGTCCAATCTATACTCGGAGCCGGCCGATTCTGTGCGCATCCCCCCCAGCTCTAGCGAGTGTCTGTACTCCGACCCAGTAGACAGCATCAAAGGGGCCTCCAGTCCCCGGCTCAGACCTCTGGGTGACGAAGGCGGGAGTCGCCAACATTCCAGTAACAAACCCGAGCCCTTCTATTCGGACATTTACGACCGGGTGACTCTCGACCTGGCGCAGCGGACTGCCGGCATGTCGCTCGACGCCAGTGGGAGGCGGCCAGCCGAGGGCAGCCGGGCCGAGCACATTTACGACGAACCCGAGGGCCGGGGGGGTCAATGCACCTCGCTGCCACACATCCCGTCGTCGCTGTACGACGAGGCGCGGGTGGACACGCAGGCCTGGATGAGACGAGGCATGGACGAGTCGCAGGGGCACGAGGTCCCCTACAACCCAGCGACGGACGACTACTCGGTCCCAGCCTTTGGCAAGCAGCCGCCATCAGCCACTGCCCGCCCCAAGGTCCCCAAGCCCCTCACAGCGCCCAAACCTGTAAAGGCACCCCGGAAAGAACCTCCCCCGTTGCCTCACCCCGGGAAAGCTGCGGCCAACCTAAACAACAACAACAGCAGAGGGGGCGGAGGCTTAGTAAGCAGTAAAGTGGAGCTCTACAGTAAGGTCTCCAAGCACAAGCCTCCTGCCAATACTTGGTACCCTCCGGCCCTCCGCTCCCCAGACATCATCTATGACAACCTGGGGGATATCTGAGTGCCCCCAGCAACACCCGAATTGGGGGTGCGGATTTCCCCCCTGTGGAATTTTTGATAGAAAAAACCCCTCTGTGCCTTTAAATTGCTTGTGTCATTTCTGCAGACTTTTTGGCGAGATGGTAGGAGAGCGAGTGAGAGAAAACAAGAGAGAAAGAGAGAGAGAGAGAGAGTGTGTGAGAGAGGGAGAGATGTGAAACTGGATTCCAAAACCCTCTCATATGAAACCCTCAAGCACTTGGTCAATCAGATGGGTTTGCGCTTGACTGTTTGTCACTGAGCTTCTAAGCAAGAGACCACAGAGCCAGCGCCAGGTCGAGCACAGAAGGGATTAAGAAACGGTCCCATGTGAATTGAGGACATGAATGTGAATTGTGTTTTTTGTTTTTTAAACAGTTGACTTTGCTCGTGGGAATGGAATGGATATTGATGACCAGCTCTGTTTCTGGAGTGGATGTCAGGGAGTATGCTTTTAACTGGAATGAGAGACAGTTTTTGCACTTGTTTTTTTTTCATGAACCACTGCTCCAAAACGCAAGAGTCTGTGATGCTTTTTAAAATATGAGAACAGAAATGTAAATTATTTAACAAATCCTGTTGCCTTGACTTGTCTTAAATTTCATGGCTGCATTTGTGAAAGACAGGAAATCACTACACAGAAAAACAAACCTGTGTTTTCCTATGTACAGATCATTTTAATGCAAAGAGAAGTTAACCCGTAACTGTTTGTGTGTGTTTGTTTTGTTTGTTTGTGTCCATCCACACACAGCTGTGCTGTTGTAAGTATGTTATGGACATTAGTAATAAAAAAAAGAAACCAACTCTTTGAAACGTATCTTGTTTCTCTCATCGAGTCATCCTCAATGTGCTCTAGAAATTTCTCTCTGTGCCCTAAAACGTCCAATGACTTTTTTTTTTTTTTTACTTTTTTGTTTTCCGAGGCTGTTACCAAGGCCAAGAGAGGCCATGAAATCACCCTGAATGCTCTTTCCCTCTTTCTCTCCACTCATCCCCTCTTTCCATCCTTTCTTTTCTTCTCTTCTCTTCTGTCTGGTTGTCCCCAGTGACTGCTAAAGCAGCCAGCTCAGCTCAAGCATGGCCATCATAGCCGGTGAATATTAACCAGTCCAGGAAAAAAGGACCCTCATTTTTTTGAGGGGGAAGAGAAGGTTTAAAGCAAAGGTCTGAAAATCTTGGCTAAATTAATCTTACGTCTGCCCCTGGCTCTGCTGGGCAGTACAGGCTGTTCCTTGTCTGTTTTTTCCCCCCTCTCTCTCTTTCACTCTCACTCTCTTTTCTCTCCCTCTATTTCCCCTCTCCCTGAATCTTTTCTTCCCCCTGTCTAGAGAAGTTATTTTCTTAAGCAGGCAGCTCCACTGCCCAGCCAAAGCCCTGATCTATTTATCACATTCTTCCTCCTGCTTTTTACATCTGAATATTGTGAATGAAAAAACAGCCAATGAAAGTAGACAAAACAGTCCTCATGTGTTTGCCAATTAAAAAAAGACTCTCCCCCACCCCCCCCACACACACACATAAGAGAGAGAGAGAGAGAGAGAGAGAGAGAGAACTTAAAGGAGACATTTGGTGTGAATCCATTGCCTAGTTGTTCAAGGTTACTGATTAATGTTGATAAGAGGACAGAAAATTTGTTACGACATACTGACCAGATAGTTAACTGGCAGCTAACACTAACTGATTGGGGAACAGGAACTCTTTCAATTAATTTCCCTATGCCCCATTCAGTTCAATTTAACTGCAGGTTTGCTAATTAGGTGTATTTTGTATAAAGTTCTTTTTTTCCTATATGATGGCACTCTGTGATGTCAAACAAGAAGGCATCACACCAGATTCCTCTTAAGGTCAGGGTCCTTCTTAGAAGTAAGATGAGAGTACTTTACTTATCCAGTAGGAAATTCAAGAATTGGAGACAAAAGAGTGCAAAAATGTTGCCATGTCTCCATGTGCCGAACTCTCTCTGATCTGTCCTTCCTTCCTCCACTAGTTCTACTGCTTCTACATCTACAGTACATTACAACAACAGTGTACAACAACATGGAGACAGTCTTCCAGGGCTTTGCACCTACAGTAAAATCATTAGAAGACCTATACCAAGATGCACTGTCCACTAACCAGACTTTGCAGGCCTCCACCTCATTTAATTTTCAGGCTACTGTGAGATGAGTCTTAAAAAGTCCACTGTTTGTAAACACTGGAATGAAAAAAAAAAAGTGCTAATGTCACTGTTTGAAATGTCACGCAGATAAGGAAGTACTTGGGGGTGTTTTAACAACGCTTCTCCTCCCCCACTGTGACCTTTGCTCGGCCAGTTATTACCCAGAGCAGTTGATTAATTTCAGAGCCGCTGTGAAACCTGCACCCAGTTGCACCGTCTCTGATCTTGGGCCATTTCCTTGTTATAACCAAGCGCTCTTTTGTCATCCAACGGGGATATCTATTAAAAGCTAAGAGTCATAACTCAAACTAACACTCACAATCACCACTGTTTTTGCCTATCAAACACTGTTATCTGATGTCAGTGGCAGTGTAGACGATTGGCAGGCTAAAAAAAGAAATGGGGAAAAAAGCTGGGTAATTTTGAGTTGGCCGGCTTGTTCAATTTCTCTAAATTTGGCTTCCTCTTTTTTTTTCAGGGCTGTTGCGTTTCTGTTTCCACTGTGTCGCTCTTAGACAATGACAGGAAAAGTAGAGGAGTGGGCCGAGAAGTCCTGTACACTTATGAAATAGGTGATCGGATGAACCCAGCTTACAAAACTAGTGGACTTCTCTGTGTGTGTGTGTGTGTGTGAGAGAGAGAGTGTTTAAATGTACTCTATGGTGTTTAGGCTTTGTTATGACGAAGCTGTACTGTTTCTTCAACATCCGATGTGGTACGATGAGACCACAGGAGCAAATGGTGAAAACCACAGCAGCGAATGTTATGAAACCATTATGATTCATTTACTGATGTTGAATCTGCACTTAACATCCCCTCATGCTTTTGTTACTACTTTCCAGGTTGAAATGGAATTTTTTTATGCGGCTAATGCATTAGCCCCAAGAGTTTGTAGTTGTTACAGTTACTGTATAATCACAATGAAGTTAACACAGTGTCCCCCGCTCATTGGATTGTCTCATTGAGGGGACATCTACGGAATGTTTGCAGATAAGTCGGGCAGGGTTGTTTTAGTGCGGGTAAATGGGAGCAGCTGTGGCTCACTAACTAGTTTCAAGGCCTATCTGAACTCATCAGGGCTATTTATAAAGGAGGGGAAAAAAGCTCCAGTCATTCCACTTTCCACTCTTGCCATTCCACAGAGATTCAGTCAAAGTCTGTCTATGTAAACGTTTCTTCTTAAAGACATCTTAGTCATTCTGGCTGTAGTGAATAATGCTCTTTGATGAGGCAAAGGGCCATGCATGTTTGGAAAGTCAGACACAGTTCAACCGCTCTGGAATTTTATTCTGCTGGCTTTTTATGTGCACGTTGATTAGTTAAGAGAGCATTTCATAGCATTCTTCTCATAAATACATAAAGACATAAATATATATTTTTTTCCCTTAAAAAGTTGAACAGATAGGAACAACAATTAAAAAAAGGAGGGGGGGAAGTGAGTGGGCTTTTCTTGAAATGTGACCAACAGTCACAGTGCAAAAACCACAACAGTACTTTGGGGAGGCCCGATGAACTCCTCAACAGAGAGAAAGGGAGAGAGAGAGAGAGAGACGGTAGACGAGTGCCGGAAGCCGTTCCACATCTGGACTCTTGAGTAGACGAGTTCTGTATGTATGCCCGTCGTCTCCTCATGCTGGAGAAACTGAAATGGAGTCAAGAACACAAATCGTGTTTCCATGATTGACTGCACACACGAGTAACCACACAGATTCCAAACAGAGTTGTTTTTTAGAGTATTGACTACTGAAGATGGAAAGTTTTGTGGTATTTTCATTAAGGAAAATGCTGCAATGTTGCCTCCATAACCTTTTTTTTTTTTAAATGCTTTATGTTCAAAACTTCAATGAGATGGTCTGGAATTCACCACAGTAAAGTCAGTAAGCCTGCTCCTGCATGTCAACCCTTAACCAAAGTCAGAGGATTACTAAAGAAATGCATTTAAACTGCTGGCATGTTTTCTCAAGGGGGACCTCCAGCTCCGTATGTGGAATGAAGTTGCATGCCGCTGGAAGGCTGTTATATGTGTTAGTGTTTTCTTTTCTTTCATTCGTTTGTTCACTTCTGGATTCTTTCTTCCCCCTCCTTCTCCTCCTCCCTTCTTTTTTCTCCATTTAGCAATGCCTTCTATTGCCTACGGTCCCCACGCAAGCCCTCTCATGGGAGAACACATGCTGGCGACATCAAGCTAATACCAGTGGTTTTCCTACTAACGGCTTGACCTTCAGAGGGTGAACAAGCGGAGGCCATAACGACCATCCTCAGCCCCTGAATCATCGCCAAAAAATCTCTCGCTATTTGCATGTGCGTCTTTTTCAGTGGGTCGAGAGAGACAGAGCGAGAGAGAGAGGGGGAAAAAAGTAAATCTGTGACATTTTAATGTAACCCTGGCAGTTGTGTCATTTTGTCACCTCTGCGTTTTGAGGGTGTTGTTCCACGAGAACAGATGTGTGTGTGTGTGTTGACGTGTGTATAGTCCCTGCCGTGCTTTGACGTGTGGCCAGTACGGGCAGTGATGTGGGCAGCGGATGGTGGGTGGAATGGCGGGTATGGCTAATGAACCTTTAGCATACGCTTGGAGAGAGAGAATGAGACAGAGAGAGAGTGTGTCCTCCTATCCCCACCCCACCCCAGCACAGAGCCTCTCCAGCCTGCCTTCTAGCACAGCCCAACCCCAGAGGATATAACCAGCTTCTAGTTATGGGAGCTGGGATGAATAGATCTCTCTCTTTTTTTTCTCTTCTTGTTTTTCCTTTCTTTCTTTTTTTTTACTCTCTCACTCCTTCCCTATATCTCTCTCTCTCTATCATCCAGTGTGGTCATAGTGAGCACAGTGGAGTCCTTTGACCACAAGCCTGGAGGTCATGAGGAGAGTGAGGGAGGGGGGCAGAGAGGGAGAGAGAGCGAAACAGAGAGAGAGAGAGAGAGAGAGAGAGAGAGAGAGAGAGAGAGACAATACCTTCACTCTTTCACTTCAGTAACTGTTTCCTCTATACTACTTGTCAGATACTTGCAATGTTTCCCCTTTATTTAAGAGCAAGAGCTACTCTCTTTGACAAGAAGAGAGCAAAACATTTATTTTCTTTTGGTCGTTGTTTTATTGTTTGCGGTTCCGCATTTTATTTGTACATTTTCTTGCTTGCCTCAGCATTCTCCTTCTGGTTAAAAAGGGGGAGGGGGGGTCTAGAACTTTCCTTTTCGCCCCACTTGCGGTCCAGTGAGTGGTTGTTCTAACCACTTGTACCCCTCTCTTCTCCTCGCTGGGGGAGAGCGGTAGGAGGCTTTTCCTTGGTGTAAAAGCTGTCTGATGTTCTGTAGTGAAGGTAAACGGCTGTGCTAATTAATGGGGTGACTGGAGCTCTCCTCTTTGTCAACAGAGATATGAGGGGTTCTTGTTTTATGGTGTCTGGGGCTGGCATACACCATGTCTCTTCTGACATAATGAAGTATTTTATCCGCGTGCGAGCTAATGCTTTACAGCTGTGCTCTGCTGTGTGTGTGTGTGTGTGTGTGTGTGTGTGTGTGTGTCTGCGCTTTATGCGTGCATGTGTGTGAGTGTCTAAAATAATGAATCAGCTGAACTATGAGCCTGTCTCTCTCACCACAGCGCTCCCTCTGAAAGGACTTATGTAGAACTAAATACAGATTTGACAGCTAAGCAGATAAGGCCTATTATCCTCTATTGAGTTTTATATCCACACAGAGCACATAATAGCTATTCAGCATAGATATAAGGGTATGAGAGTTCACCATTGCTGAAGAAAGACTGCTGCATTTCAATCCTGTGGAAAAAGAGGTTGAAACCAGGGGAGGAAGTTAAACAGGAAGTTAAAAAGCTCTGTTTTTTTATGTTAATACATCCACAAATGACCTTAAATGAGCAACAGAATGAATGCAAGGAAGCAACTGTTGATGCATTAAATAGCCTTTGCTGTGTGTGGTCAAGATACCCTCTGAATGTAGCTGGCTCTCCAAACGGGAACAATCTAAAAACTAAAACATCACATAGCATCTTTAAAGTACACTAGAACTAAAGCATTCAGACACCTGGTCAACTTTGTAATTACAGGTGTGGGTGTTACATTTAACACCCACATTGAGGCTACAAGTCCGCAGACAGGGGTAGTTGTGGCCAACACTGGATAGTGCTGTCTAGCACCTCTAATCAATATTGTATTTTATTACTGTACCAGTAATGGTGTCAGGGCTCACCAACTACTTCCGTTTGTCCAACTATAAATCTTTAACAACCATCCAATTAGCGGGCACAAATTAAAGGCAGTATGGATAGGTTTACAGGTCAAACTAGAAATACGCTCGGAGAGTGCAGACCTCTGCCAAGGCAATATGAACACTGACGCCCCCTAGAGTTCTGGCGCTTACAGAAGTACGTGATAACTCTCAGTAGTGAGGAATCCTTAATCCAGATCCCGATTCAGATCATCACTAACATTTAATGGGTTCTTCCTTGGGCTAAGACACACGTCTGGTAAAAATTTCATGTGAATCCATCGGTAACTTTTGTCCTAAAGTTGCTAATAAACAGAGGGACAAACAAATTTTGACGAAAAAATTACTTCCTTGACGGAGGTAACTAAGTGCCCATCCACCACCGAGTACACATATGTCTAGTGCCCAGACTTTTTGCACTAAACGGAACAAGGTGAAAGCAAAAATGCTTTAGAATCTACTTTGGGTTCAACAATTGGCTCTGGTGAAAGACTGTCGTCCACATCCACAAGTTAGGTTACATCTGGCTATCGCACCTCCAAAAACGTTTATCACACCTCAGTCAAAATCCACAGCCAAAGATTAACTGGAGCAGTGAGAACAGGTCCAACTCTTCTGGCTTTTGATTTATTTGTGTGTCTGAGGCCCATTCATCCAGAACAGCATTTGTGAGTTTAGGCACGAATGTTGGATACAAAAAAGAGTCTGGTTTGCAGTGTCCATTAGTCTAACTCAAATAAATAGTGGTTGAGGTTGGGGTCATTGCCCTGTGTGGACAGTTAAGTTCTTTCACACCACACTCATCCAACCACGTCCTTTTATGTTTTTTGTTTACTTTTTCTCATGCTTGAGAGCTCAATGAGGACTATAAAATAACCTATTATTTTACAAATGTGGTTTGGTGATGGCTAATGATTTAAGTGGTTCAATGTCCCAGTACTTTTGTCCGTATAGTGCATGTTCATTTAACTGTTTTGGCAACCAGTGTGCCAAACTGGTGTTGGTTGTTTCACTCTGTGTTAAAGGGTTGGCTAGCGATCTCACCTGCGCTGGCTACAGCATCATAATGAGATCATCATCGTCGTCATGGTCACCGTCTCCCAGGCAGGAGGAGATGGAGGATGGAGGCTTGGAGAAGGTGAGCGATGGCCGTGAGCTTCTAGCCGGGGGACCCGAGGAGGATGGGAGGGGAGCCACAGTCGCCCTCGCACGACCCTGCTGAGATTGACGCCCATGGGACTGCTGGGGCCAAGGAGTTGAGGGGGCCCAGGGGGAGAAACAAAAAAACACAATTAGGAAGTGGAGAGAGAGACAGAGAGAGAGAGAGCTAAGGGGGAAAACAGGAGGTTGAAGAAGAGAGTGAGAGAAGAACAGAGGCAGAGAGGAGAGAGAGAAACTACAAGAGATGTGTGTGAGATACTAAGCAGTGGGAAGAGGTAAACAAGGGTCAGAGAGAGAAGAAGGGGGAGAAAACAAACAATTAAGAAGTTGAGAAGGTGAGAGAAAGAGGTAGAGCGAGAGATAATCGGAAAAAGAAAGAAGGAAAACAGGAGGATGAAGAAGAGAGAGAGAGAGAGAGACTACAAGAGATGTGTGTGAGATACTAAGAAGCAGTGGGAAGAGGCTCAGAGAAAGAAGAAGTGATGAGGGGAAATAAACTGCTGACGGAAAAATGTGCGCGCGAGAGAAAAACACAAAACAAAACAAAAAGAGCATAACTGTCATTTGCATTCTTCCAAGGAAGGGGAATGCAGGCTGACCTGCGAGGCCAAGCGTCACCGACCCCTCGGACTGTCGCGGAGGACAGGATCATGACGAGATGTTGTACGCCACAGACTCCTGCAGGCTAATAGCCACAACATCGTCTTTTCCGCTTACACAACAGCAGCCTATGAAATCAGTGCCACAATGTCAGATTTATGCAACACTGGGATGACGCCATGGCAGGCCGTGGCCTTGAGCAAAGCATTATACTCAGTGGTCAAAAAAACATGCAGACATTGCAATAGATTTGCAATGGTATGCTGAACTTGTATAGTTTGGCCTTATAAGAACTAGGTCAAGCCAGACCAAACAAACAGCTTTGCTGTTGCTACTGTTGTGCTGGTCAGTAAATATTATGTCTGGTCTGTGTGCGTGTGTGTTTGCACGTGCATTCACACTAATTTTATCCCCTTATATCAGAGGTGGACAAAAGAATAGCTACCTTTGAGCATGGGCCCTCTTTATGAGTGTGTGTGTGTGTGTGTGTGTGTGTGTGTGTGCTTAAGCATATCTGCGTGGGTGTTGAGCAACTGCCGCAATGACCGGTTTCGTTCTTGGCTGTCACAGGCTAAACTTCCCTTTTGTACCTCAACATACACACACCGTCTAACTGTACACACTCACTCAGACACACCTAAAAAGCACACGCATACAACGTATACACACATAGACACACCTGAAAAGCAAGTACGCACACACACACACACACACACACACACACACACAC
>JAODXP020000028.1:6509125-6526625 GCA_027497455.2 Sardinella longiceps
TTCCTGTAGGTCATAACATACTCTTTTGATCAGCCCTACAGTCAAAAAGAGACTATAACAGTGTCCATTTTGCGGCCCCAACCTGGCTCTATATTACAGAACCTCCACAGACAGGCCTCATAAACATGCAAAGCACATGTAAAACACACACACACACACACAGTGGAGGAAATGATGACTCTCCCTTTCACACCCTCTGTGTGAGTGAGTGTGTGTGTGTTTAGTTTCTCTCGGTGGCCCTGCTGATGGCTGTGAGCTCTACTCAGATACAGGCCTAACTGTCTCTCTCTCTGTTTCCCCACTGGTGGAAGTGCTCTTACTGGTAACGTGCCGCTTTGCATAAAGTGACTCATTTGTTTTCTCTCATCATCTGTGTCTGAGCCTATTCATCCCTCTCTCTCTCTCTCTCTCTCTCTCTCTCTCTCTCTCTCTTTCTCTCTGTGCTGCACAACCAGTCCTTCTTCCTCTTTCCTTAAATTACCCCATTCCGATTGCACTCCAATTGCAACATTTCTATTCTTCTCCTATTGCAAGGTCTCTCCAGTATGTATTGATAGTTAGGTGCAATCGCTTCTTTTCACTTCTCTCCTTTTCCTCTTTGTCCTTCCCCTCTTGGATTTGGGTTGGGAGTAATTTGAATACAGAATACCTTTCCTACCATGTGTAATCTCTCTCTCTCTCTCTCTCTCTCTCTCTCTCTCTCTCTCTCATCCCTTTATTTCACTCTATTTCAGAGAGGAATTATGATAAAGAGAGGGGTGGCACAAGGCTAGACGACAGTTGTTATGAACGGAGTCTGTTGTCAAGGCAGTTAATATCTCTGAAGCCCTTCATGTCTCCTTTTTTACATATGGACAAAAGGCCTTCTATGTCTGGCATGGCTCTCACATGTGTGTACAGTGGAGTACAGTGCAGTGAGTGCATAGTGCTACACACGCAAGCACACACGTGCACACACACACGCAAACACAAGAATACACACACACACACACACACACACACACACACACACACACACACACACACACACACACACACACACACACACACACACACAATTACGCACACGGCAGAACACATGCAAACAGACACACAGAAATTCTAACTGCTCTCTTGTTTCACAGCCACGCCATCGCATGAGGAACTTGAGAGAATATTCAGCTGCCGTGTGGAATGGAGTTCTTTACTATCCCTGCACACATTGTGTTCTTACACTCCGCACTGGGCTCGCTTAACCACACTGTGGTGTTGGCGGCCTAGTCGGCACCGAGGAACACAACAACATTTATTGACAATAAAGCCATCTGGGCTGCTGGCTCCTGCCTTTGATATGGCAGGAATGCTATGAATGAGGCTATTCATGCAACACTTTCATGTGCCACTGTGGCCTCAGGGGCAGTCTGAGAGTCACTGGTGGGGGGGAGGGGGGGGGGCGAGCTAATGCTAGTGTTTGTGCTAGCTGAAGGCAAGGGTGCAACCTAATCTGCTTGATGTTCCTGTTAGCAAGAGGCCCTGTTGGCAAGGAGGCCAAGATAATGGTCTAGTTTTAAATGGCTGGCTAGCTAGTGGGCTTAAAGAAGGCTATGCTGCAGTTTATTTAATTGCACTGAACTGCAGTGCAATTAAATAAGGCTTTTTCATTGGGCATTAATCTGTGATGCTGCTTACATCATGGGCTTTTGCCCAATGAAGAGAGTCCCACCCAGTTAGCAAGCCAGCCTGTTAACTAGTTATCTTAAACAAGCCCAATGCTAATGCTAGCTGTGGTTAGTGTGCAACCTAACTTGAACCTACTTGATGACTCTGAGCCTCTGTGGAGGAGACGGGCTGTGATTGGCCGAGCCCTTGCCAGGGGGCTGGAAGTCCCGGAGGTTCTCTGTCTTGGTTCCGAGGTTGGGAGTGGAGGAGCCGGGGAGGAGGCTGGGGCTCAGGAGCCTCTCTTGCATATCACACTTCAGACAGGCTGCAGGGAGGAGAACACACACACACACACAACACACACACACATAATCATGTGTGTCAAACTAAAGAAATGTAACATACAGCTGTACAAAGACACATTTTGGATACAAAAAAATACCGTAAAAACTACCGTAAACAACTACCGTAGCAGAAGCTTTTATTCCTTCATGTCAAATGGCAATATCAACATACAAAGGAAACAATGCAAAATAGACATTCAGAACTCTCTCTCTCTCTCTCTCTCTCTCTCTCTCTCTCTCCCACACACACACACACACACACACACACACACACACACACACACACACACACACACACACACACACACACACACACACACACACACACACATAACTGCTTTAAGTGACAAGTTCAGGACAATCAGGACACTCTTTATCACAAGGCCCTGCAATCTCTGCTAAGATACAGACTGTTTCCACCGTAGCTCTGTGTTCCTCCTTATCTCTCGCCCACTGGACAGGCAGTCTGAGTTTATAACCATGTGTCCACACACTCACAGTAAATCAGCCATTGGTGGAGCAACAGTTATAAAGTGTGAAAATGACACCCTCTAGTGGTTCATCGCATGAATTGTTCCCACAATATCAAATAATTAAGGGACCATAACCAGAGCCATAACTCATTGTGATTGCTAAAGTAGCTTGGTTAACTCGTAATTACACGCATGGATTTATCACCCATTCATCAAACGTTATTCAGATGTTATTCAATCCACACACAGACATTGTTTCAAAGAGAGGAATACAAACATAGGTGAACATAGGAATAGTTAAGAAAATATTGATTAATAGAATGCCAAAATCTTCAAGAAAAATAAGCAGGGCAGAAATACACTAGCAATGTTACTTTTGGTTATGATCTAAAACCGCGTTTGGTACAAAAAGGTGCAAAAGTCATATGAGGGCTTGATATCTTGTTTGGTTTCTCAAACATGCAGACATGAGCAAGAAAAACACTGAAAATTTAAGTTCAGTTAACATAAAGATAACTGTTTGAAGCTGTTACTGTAACAGACATTTTATTCCCAAAATAGAAAAAATAGGTTGGAGTTTTTGCTCAGACAGAAAACTAACAACAACAACAACAACAACAACAACAACAACAAAAGCAATCTTAGCTCCTTTGGCTAAAATAGATATTGGAAGGGGGTGGTAATAGTGTGGCCTACTATTGCAACAAAAAGAGCAGTCGGATTTGTTTTTCATTCTGTTCTTCCGAGGAGGTAATAGAATTGCAATCCTCCCAGAAAAACTGGTCATTTAGGCCCAATTTCAAAAGTCACAACACTTACATTTTACATTTACATTATGCATTTAGCAGAAGCTTTTATCCAAAGCGACTTACAAAAGAGGGATAACTATCAAGTTACAACACAAGTAAATGGATACTGGGAGTGCCATTTGTTAAGAGTAGAGCAAGTGCAAGAGCTGGGAAGTGCTACATCAGTTGGGAAGTGCTAGGTCATATAAACAAGTAAAATACAATCTCAAAATGTGCATTTTTTAGATGGTTCCTTCATGAAAAATGAAAAGTGTCTAAGTAGGATTTGAGAACAAATTTCTTTGTAAGAATGGTTGGTGAAAGAGACGCATGACCGCAATAAGTGCAGAACTCCTGACCTACAGTAGTAGAAGACAAAAACAGAAACAAAAAAATATTTGTCTATGCGTCCTGGGTTTTGGATAAGGCTGACTGGGTTTTTCCCATTGGCCCAAACCGTCATCAAGTTTCACAAACATCACAGTTTTTTTTTACTTATCTATTTGTTTCTCCTGCCATGTTAAGCACTTTGTGACCTGTGTCTGTGAAAAGTGCTCCACCAATAAAATTTCACTTTTACTTACTAATCACCAGGCAGTTTTCCATAATTCTCCTGATAAACAGTGGCCTGGCACAGACCTATTATCTCTATTCATTTTCGTTTCTGAGATACTGGCTTGAAACTGAACAATGTCCTAATGGTTTCAGCAACGGGCAGCTCAATCAGCAACCAGAAGGAATGATGTCAGTCTGACGAAAGTGGATTTGGTAAATGTTAACTGAAATCAACACCAGCAAACGTCATATCCTGCGGTCGGAAGAACTTGCAAATGACTACAGCAGAAGTAAACACAGACTGGACTTTCCTGTTTGCAAATCCAGTTTATTTTGCAAATTTTTGGTCAAGTAGGATGCAATCTTGGTGCAGTAATCTGTCATCAATATGACTGTTTAGACTGGACCAATGATTTCAAAGTAAAGTAAAAGGAAAAATACAGTCAATCTGCCTGTTTCCCTGTTCTTTGAGGTTGCAGAGTGCTGTTGGCTGATATAAGAACAACAACATTTGGCACAACATAGAACGAATTCACAAAGTTGCAGCCAACTCCAACTGATCAGCCTGGGAATACCTATACTCCTTTGCATGCTCCATTTAATTTCACAAAGCAACATGGAGACTATGGCCGGTTTTTCTCACCTGCTTTAGGTATCCAATCACAGAACAAAAAGGGACTAGCACGATGCTTGATTCAATTTTACGTTGGTGGCTCTGGTATTGGCTCTGAGCTACATACAGACATTCATATATACATTTATGCATAATAGACATTCATGCATATAGACTTTGGTAGTGCCCAATAAACTAAATTGCTGTATCCACTACGAGAAAAGGTTTAGCTGGGTCTCCAGACCAAATATCACGTGTGATTTTTTAGGTTGGCGATAGCCAGGCTACACACTGATAGGGAACCCAACAGACAGTCTTTATCCTAATTAGTTAGCACTGTGCTGTCTCCCTACTGACAGCAATTGGCCATGTAAAACAACAGGGCTATGGGCTGATTCACTCCGGATAACGCCAATTACAATACGTTGGAATGAGAATGAGAATGAGAATGATGATAGAATGAGAATGGCCAGACTGTTTGTGAAGAGAGACCAGCTGGTAAAAACAGACTAGGCAGACAAATAAACTAAAAATAAAACCTCCCTGGTGAAGGTACAGTGAGTTAGAAAAGGGAACACAGAAAGAGGCAGCTTAAGGACTAGAAGCAGGCAGACAGACAGAAGGACATAGTGAGTGAGACAAAATAGACAGAGTCTCGAGTAGAAGTTATATAAAACAAAGGAAAAAGACAGCACACCACAGGATGTTGACATGATGTCTATCTATATTTAAAGCAAGAGTAGGCTTAGAGCTTGTTTTCTTCGATTGAAAAACTGTGACTGTGTTAAGTCTTAGTTAAATGGTGTGCGGTGCGAGGGGTTTATTTTCCCAAAATGACGGAGGTTTGTTTTCTAACAGATTGATTTTCTCCACCAGTGTGTTTTTTTAAGTGGCTCAAAAATGAGCCTTTAAATACTAGTTTTGAAATAGAAAATGATGAATTGTATGTAGAGTGTATGAAACCCGCACAGACTAAACAAATCAGTTAACTATACTGAGGTTGAGCGTGTAAGATGACGACCAGGGCCGGTTCTTGGCATAAACAAATTACGCGATCGCCAAGGGCACCAATGGGGGCATCACATCATGGGGGCATCACAATATATTTATTACTTTATTTTCTTTAGTTTTTTACTTGCATTTCTAGAAAAGAGGGGGCAAAGCTCAAATCTGGCTTAGGGCAGTGAAAAGACAAGAACCAGCCCTGATGATGACCTTTGAAAGGTCAAGAGATGAAAGGAAAGAAATAAAAGTGTAATTGGGCCTACTGGCGTTGATCTTGCTGAGGCCCGCAGAGTGGGCTGGGACGAAGCCTTGCTGTAGGGTGGAGGGCAGCAGCAGGTGCAGATGCTCTCGCTCCCCTGCTTGCTCGTGCAGCCACGCCTTCAGAACACTCTCCACAGCAACCAAGCTGCACTCCACCACCTGCAGGTCCATCTCCGTGCCCAGCATCATCCCCTCTGAGGGAAGGAGAGAGAGAGAGAGAGAGAGAGAGAGAGAGAGAGAGAGAGAGAGGGGGGGGTATAAAAGAGAGAAAGGAGGGAGGGACAGTGGGAGAAGGGGGAAGGTATAGAGAGACAGATTAGTAGGAAATCAGGTGATGTGCCTTGAGGCTGTCTGCATGGTTTACACAGTATATTTCCCAATACTGACTTGTCCTTAGTTTGACAGCTAATTTTTGAATTGAGATTAATTGGGTGGACAGAGAAAGAGAGAGAGAGGAAAATTGGGAAGCTTGATTGCAATTATGTATGCAGTGATGGCTTTATGGAATACATGTCAAGCAAATTAATTGCACAACTAGTCATAGTTGATTGATGAATGTTTTTGAATACCATCACCTCAGTGCTATCTAGTGGGTTGTTTTGCTTTTTACCACTAGAGGGGGCCAGTGCACTGTTTCATCCCTAGAGCTTAGTGGCATTATTCCGAGGCTCCCAGCTCAAAGAGCTACTACAGTTTGTGTTGAGATGTTCCATATAAATGATCATATTCAGTGCTTTGCTAATAGGGGCTACAGAGGTTAATGGTATACTTTGAATGAGCAATAGGGTTAACATGGAGCAGAATTATAAAGAAACCATTTGACACTTTTTCTAGATTTCTAGATCACAGCCAACTTTAGTGTCATTATTCAGAATCAAGCCCAAGGCTCATTGCCTGATAGTGCTTTTAAAAATGTTGTACAGCAATTTAGTTTAGACACAGCTGATTAAAAAAAAAAAAAAAAACCTCTCTCTCTCTCTCTCTCTCTCTCTCCTCTCCTATGCAACCAAGCACCCCAAAGGAATCTGAGTCATTTCTCTGAAGCCTACAGGATTATATAACCCAGGTGAACCACCAAAACAAGGTTAGGTCAACACTCTATACGGGAACATTTAGAGTCATTCCTGCTGTCATGTTGTGTGTGTTACCGACACAAAGAGCCTGAGTGAGCTGCAAGAGCTGGAGCAGCTTAGAGTTGCCCTGAGCGACTATATAAGTGCTGCTGAGGGAGAGGGAGAGGGAGAGAGAGAGAAGAGAGAGAGAGAGAGAGAGAGAGAGAGAGAGAGAGAGAGAGAGAGAGAGAGAGAGAGAGAGAGAGAGAGAGAGAGAGAGAGAGCAGCCTCCACATTAACCTTTCCCTGTGAATTATTTATCCACCTCTAAGAGGGCCTGCTGCAGTCTAAAGGGAGCGAGTGGGACAGGCTTAATCGCTCAACCTCCTCTCACACAGAGAAAAGGAGAGAGAAAGAGGGAGAGAGAGCGGAGAGGAGAAAGGAGATAAAGAGACAGGCAACAGGGAAAGGGAGATAAAATAAAAAAAGCGACTGAGATTTATAAGGTGGTTTGGGGAAAAGAGGGAGGAAAGAGAGAGTGAGCAAGAGAAAGAAACAGAGAGAGAGAAAGGTGCTCATGCAAGGAAAAACAAGACAAAAAAAAACCTAGGAGATCGATCTCACTCGTGCCAATAAGTGTCAAGGGAGGACTAGCAGATGAGACGGTAGACGTGGCTCGGACATGACGTGATCTCCATCCGAGGCTTCTTCCAGATAATTGCTTTTCCTGGTCATTAGTGGCCCGGGTCATGCTATCCTCCGCACAGCGGATCTGAAAGTCAAACGTGCCTCACTGATTGTGAATTCGTGTGCACTTGTAGATTTATATTGATGAGCATGAGCTGTTTGTGGCTTGTCCGCTACTATTAGATAGCTCATCGATAAGTGAGTGAGGTTGGCTTTTTCAACGTTTGCTTCCCCTGTGACTCTGTGGACAAGGCAAACGATATGGGCGTGGGGCGTTTAATGCACTTGCTCAGGCAGTGACAAGAATGAGTTCACTGGCAGCAGCACAGGGTGTTGGACCAGCCCCACTCCATGGCAGTTTAGTCTACTCTTGTGTGTCTTATTAGAGAAGCAAGAGAGGGAATTTATTGAGTGGGTTATTTTGTAGTGTTTATTCAGCTTGCGATTTTATGCTTCTATGAACCATAAGCATTTCTGGATCTTAAACGAGAAATCCATTGTGATTCATAGCCCTAATGTTTGATGTTTTTTGAGTGCTGTCTATAGGTAGCCTGGCTATCGCACAAACTAAATAATCACAAGTGATATTTAGTCTGGAGACCCACCTGTTTGCTTTTCTCGTAGCGGAACCGTCGTTTACAACTGTCCAGAGCTATTTAATGGTCGTTACGAATGTCTATCATAGCATCTGTGCATAGCTAGAGACAATACCAGAGCCACCACGTGACATAAAATGCAATCGAGTGCCGTGCTAGTCCCTTTTTGTTCTGTGATTGGATACGTGAAGCAGGTGACAAAATCATGGTCAGCATTTGCAGAGTGAATCTCCCAGGCTAGTCTATAGGCAAAAGAATGAAAAAAAAAATATAGGCCTACAACATAGACTGAAGTTTCTACTGACCACCACGCATTAACGCTCTGAACCATATATGCACAAGACCATCTTTATTTTCAGGCCGTATTGTTTAGACCTCCAGATGGAACAAAGTTGGGAGACGACACCCTGAGCTTTTCCCAGCCTTGCTGTATTGTCTGGAGAGCGCTGTCCTTGATGATAAGACTGCCAAGGTACTGTAGATGAGGTTCTTCACAAACCCACAAGTGGTGCTCCATTCGCTTGGATCGGTACTGCGTGAGTGGAGTTTCTGCACATCACTTGGGTTCTGAAGGTGTTGATGTTAAGTCAAGTTCAGTTGACCCCTCTGGCATATTTGTTGAGACTGTCAGTTTTCAATGGCATGTTACGAGTGGTTTGTTAAAAGGAGAGCAAGGTCATCTGCAAAGTCAGGGTCTTTCAACTGAGAGGACAGGGTCCAATAGATGCCTCTGGGTTTGTCTGCTGTTGTGTTGGTTGTGATCCAGTCCTACTACAAGCAGGAGAACAGAGGAGATGATACGTCCCTGTCTGGGGGGACTGCATAGGGGATTTAGTGAGAGTGTTGCCCAATTTTCTTTTGACAAATATTAGCTCCTAATAGCTCTAGCACCTGCTTTTATTTATCATATTACTGAAATGTATCAGATTAATTTTTTTGGCCAAGTACTTTTCGTACAGCATTTTTGTATTAAATGATGTTCTGTATAACAGTGTCTCCAAGGACCTCTATATAACATAAAAAGAAACATCAGGGTTTTGTACCTGCTGCTTGGAGTGAAGTCGAGTGTGAAAAATGATTACTCCAATGGAACATTAAAGACACTATCAATATTTGGAGCAGACTGCTCACTGGTTTGCATCAGCAGATACGGCACTGCTTTGCAAATCCCAAAACAAACAAAGGAGTAGAAAGAGGAAGGCTTGAAAATGCTGTGATAAGTCCGAGCTGTGCTGCACTACAAGTAGTTCAGGTAGTCAGCTTTGTTTAAAAAAGGGGGAAATCAATGAGTCAGGGTCCACTGATCAATTGCAGAGAGGAAGGAAAACATTAATTGACTAATGGATCTTCTGTTTGAAAACAGGACACATGTAATGGAAAATCAATACAAAAGCAAATTTAAGGGAATCCGTTGAATTGAATCTGATATTTATGGCCATTTAAATAATGAGAAGTTTCTTCATTTACTTACTTTACTGTAGCATATGGATTTCTATGCTACGCAGTGAATGACAGATGGTCTACGACATAATTTGTATTCATGGTAAACCATTATCACCTGTATGCTGCTTCAGCAAGACTGAGTCTTTATAACAATAACCGTGTATGAGAGTAAAATTCACCTAAGGGATTGACATGTACGTACTGTACATACTGTACTCCTAAAGAAGTCAATGATATAACAGGCTCCAGGTCTCTGAAAGGCATTTAATACAAGCACTTTGCCCCAGCTTCAATTCCTCTGCACTTTGCCTTATCACACTGAGGCTTCCCAGCAAAAAGAGTGAGAGAAAGGGAGAGGGAGAGAGAGAGAGAGAGGCGTGAGCGATTACTGTAAATGTCGCACAGATGGCGTGAGCGAGGGAGAGGAGAGGTGAGGCTGGGGGAGCTGGGGAGGCTTAGGAGCCGTTCGCACTGACAGACAGACAGGCTTGCAGCCCCCGTATCGCCCGTCAGCAAGTCGAGATTAAATCCAATTATCATCCGCCCTACTCTGACCCACACCCCTCCCTCAAATCACCTCTCCCCACATCCTCCAACATCATCATCTTTCTCGATCTGCTTTGTCCTGTCAGTATGAGTCATCATAGCAAATGGAAGACAAAGATAAAAAACAACAACACTTATCCGTGTACATTAGCCAAAATCAACTGCTATAAGTACTCCAACAGAGATTGGTCTGACTTAAACTTGGCATAAACTCTCCTTATTACGTACATAATAAATCCTTCATCAGGAGTTCTCATGCAGTAGGATCTGGTTTCCTATTCTCAATGAGCCTCATTCACTAATATCTTCAGAATTTTTCAGAATTTGTTCTCAAGGTCCTATGTACCAAAACCAATATTGGTGAATGGAAATCTTCTTAAAAACTAAGCGTAAGTGGGATTAAAGAACAAATTCCTTCGTAAGAAAGGTTTGTGAAAGAGGCCCATTAAGATTTCCAGACACGAGATAAGTCAGGAAAGTCTAACTTTATGATAATTAATGATGTGAATTTAGGTGCATTCATCATTCGATAGCTCCTAGTAATTCAAAGAATTTGTCTGTTCTTGCGTAAAATTAAAAATAATTATTAGAACTGAATAATTAGTAGTATTTTTCACACTTCCAATGAACTGAAAAGTTAAGTTATGTGGAGAGCTTCATTCTTTTTATCACAGGGCTTTCTAAAAGCTGACTTTCATGATACTGTACATATCTTGGTAATATTTAAATGAATAGTATTCGTTGATAGTTGATCATCTGTCAGCTGTCATAAATTAACATATCTTCTGTTACACACTATGGCAGATGGCATTGGCACAGAGAGATGGAGTCGGTCACAATCAGCTACTCCATCTTTGGATGACATTCAGGGATGCAGGAAAGAGATTGCAATCAGCAATCAGAAGTTCCTGGGCAACTTCTGTCATTTGTGATATATGAACCAATTCTCCCGCTGTGAGGTCGGAGAAGATTGCAATCAGCAGGGATGGGGTACTCTACTCTGCTGGTCTGAGGCTCACATCCCGTCACATGGCTGCTGTGTGGTCTGAGGAGGGGGCAATGAGATGACTGTGTGATAGGCTCCTCCAGTCTACTGACCACAGGTTCATTTGGGAATAATAACACATCGATTCTTATTCTGATGGTGCCAGTCCAATTTGAAAAAAAAAAAAAAAAAATAGAAAAAGAAAAAGAAAAAGCTTCCGGAGGAACATGTACCTCCTGGGAGACGTCAGTGAATGAATTATGGGTGATTGGCTAAAGCGATTGCCAAAGATGATGGACCTTCTTTCAAGAGGCCATAATAGGCCCTGATGAGCTTCATGCACTCACAGAGCAGGAAGGAGCGAAGCAAAACTGATTCCATTACCAGCAATATGCTGTGCAAGCCAGGCCTGCTCAAAGCAGCTTTCAGGTTGGAAGGATTTTTGTTTTTTTTCATCACTTAGGTGAATAGAGCAAATATTCCCCAGCGGAAAGCCTGAAACTAGTGAAGACTTTCAAGACAGAACTCAGCACAAGCAGCTTTGCACCAAAGAAAGCTGTCATTTAGAATTTTAAACACCTTAATTCGACGTAGAATAAGGCTTTTGAGCACAGATATCTCCAATGGTTATTGTGCCTTTATGGAAGGATGCTTTTGTATTCTACACTGATACACAAGCATCTGAACTCTGAAGTAATAATATTCATTATTGTAAGAAGATATTTCTCACACATGAATGCATTGCTCTGTTAACATTTAGTGCATTGTTCACAGGTGCCTGACATTGTATGCATCAATATTTTGTTTCCACTAAAAAGGTGGATTCTCAGTTATCAGTTGTTTTTGAAAAGTGGTGACGAATGTTGTGCTTCACGTCACATTCATTTTTATTAGTTGATCATGCCTCCCAGTTCTGCAAATAAATCCCTCACGCTTCAGGGAGGCATTCTTTTCTCTCTTTACTCTCCTTAAGGCAAGCAATATGGGTTAACGATGGATCTTTGGTGTGTAATAGAACATGAATCCTCTATAAAAAGGCTATCAGATGATGACTGCTAGGGCTGTCATTTCAGTGAAAGGGAGAGAGATGCTACTGCTGCTAGTGCTATCATTTCAGAGAGAGAGACAGAGACAGAAAGAGACAGAGAGAGACAGACAGAGAGAGAGAGAGAGAGAGAGAGAGAGAGAGAGAGAGAGAGAGAGAGAGAGAGAGACTTTTGAAGGGATCAGCGTTATTAGGCGGTGACGAGTGATGTTCACCTGGGCACACACCTGCCTCTACTTTGCTTTCGTAAGAGAAGCTGACCTCTCCCTGTTCACTGCGACAGCAGAGGGCTGTTTCCTGAACTATGAACCTGATGGGGCCCATTCCCCCTGTCCAGTGCTGGCTGGAAAAATAACAGGAGGGGATGGGGGGGATCTGGAACCTCTCAGGTTTAATCAAACTTTTATCACAGCCTGCCTAAACAATGGAAACATTCTACAATCCCAATTATAACGTTCTCATTCTGGCATGGATGGAGGGAAAAGATGACTGACGGCGCTTCGCTGCAGGATTTGGAACAACCACTATTTGAATGCATGTGAAAGCATGTGCTATACCAGATCAAGCTGCAATGCAATCCAAAATTTTATTTTTTTTTTAAATTGGGGGGCTTCGGATCAAACGTGCAAGACTGCCAAGGCATTGACGTCTGTGATGAGTATCCTGCTATTTCCAGCACAAATCCTCTATCTTGTACCCAAAAAATTAAATAAAGAGAGAAGAGATGAGCTAAGGGCTTTATTGGCTCTTTTGCACAGATTCACATTGGAACGAAGGATAGAGAGAAACAGAGAAAGAGAGAGAGAGAGAGAGAGAGAGAGAGAGAGAGAGAGAGAGAGAAAGAGTCAGAGAGATAGAGAGAACTGGGGGAGGGAAAGGGAAAGAAGAGATCCTCTTAAATCCCTCAAACAGCATAATCGGGCCCAAATCCTCCTGAGAAAATGCACACTGAGTGATGTGGAGAGTTTGCAGGGACCACCATGTCAGTCTCCTCTTCTCTTTCAATCCCTTCCTCCCTCTCTTTTCTATCTCCCTCTCCTTCTCTCCACCTAACATAGCCATCCATCATCTCGTGATTTCAAAGAGGAGCTTTATCTCTACTGAGTAGGCCGATGTGCCTTTCGCCGCTGCGAAACAGCCAGAGCAATATCTCCATTTAGAGAAAAAGGGTCCCGCTGCCCGACATACTTAAAATGGAGGATCTGTTTACCTTCGCCTTAAGCCAAGAGATAATGGGAAACCAGACTGCAACAAAGCAATGATTTCCCTAAGCTTAAGCCTGCAGTGTGTCAGATGAATTCAGCCGAAGCTGTGCACACAAACACAAGGCTCTGCCTGCTAAGAGCAATGCAAGGAGGAACTGGTACAAGGCCATTAATTATAAGTGAAGGTTGGCTGCTTTTGTCCACTACCTGAGGGATAGTTGTACACAAAACAAGGGCAGGATGCTTGCAGGACATTACAGGGCAGTACTTCACCTTGGACATAAACACATCACTGTACTGTGTGACAAGACAAGAGACAAAGAAACCATAGCATATCATAGTTCTGTTAGGGCGGAAAAAAAAAGAGAGAGAGACTTCGTTTGTGAGTCACCGAGCTAAACATGCCCATAATTGGCGTGACCATTTTCGAAACGTATCGGCGGATATTCCTTTTATCTTCCCCTCCAGATTCAAAGCGTTTCATTTCATGAGATGCTAAAAGTGGAGACATTGTGTCCCCTTCTCAAGATTGCTTTATCGCGATGACTCATGTTTGGGTGATCATCCATGCTTGCTCGGGATGAAAGGCTTTTTTATGGTGTCACTTCTGGTCGCTCAGTCTGCCTCCAGGCGGCTGATGTTTATATGCTATATTGTCCTCCGAACTCAAGCCTCTGTGAAGCAGCGGTGATGCTCTCACTGAGCCGACAGCTGTAGCCTCATGCGACACTTACACCCCGCACCACCCCATCCCCCCCACCACCCCTTTCTCTCTCATCCTCTAGTGCTCACTTTGTCTCAGAGCTCACTTTTCTGTCAGTTTCTGTCAAGTTTCTTCCAAGCCCTCGCCATCAACCGTTCAGTGCTCTCATCTCCACTTTAGGATTTTTCAGAGCCGCTCTTTGTTTGGGTCAATCCCTGTCCCACTCTCCCTCTCTAAATCTCAGTCCTCCAATTCGACTCGGCCCCTTCCTCAATTCCGCTTGAAATGTTTGTAAAATGCCGTAGCCCAAAGCTGCCGTTGCCCCCTTTTTTCTTCCCCCAAAAGCCGATTTTAATCGTCTCTTGATTCCACCCCAGGAGAGCAATTTGGGTAATTAATTTGGGGGACGTGTGTAATTAGCGTAAGCCGCTGATATGCATGTGCGATGTAAGAGAGAGGCTTGCAGGCGAGAGACAGTCATCCTGACGTGATTAATGCCCACCAAGCTGAAATGCCATCTCACAACAAGACGTTACATCACCTCCAGTTAACCCGCACTAATCAGGGTCCAAACAGTGCAAACGTAGTCTAATCTAGGGCCCGGCCTAATCTATAATGACCTATTTCCAATGGGGAGATGGAGGCTACATGGTGACGATGATCATGATTCCTAACTCAGTGAGGATTCTAGAGCCTTAATCTCTAAAAAAAAAAGATTGTGGGTGGGGGGCGTGGCAGATAAAACAACACTCCCAATTTAATCTCAAAACCAGTTTTCTTTATTCCAGAGATAATCTTGACGACCAGCACAAAAATTCCTATAATGTCAAGCAACCCCCCACCCCAAATCCCCTAAAAAAATAAAATAAATAAAATCCTCCAATGAATTTCCTGCAATGAGAAAAAAAAATCACTATCACTGTATATGAAAGGCTTTGTCTGATAAGCTCCAGTGCTTTAAAGCAACAACACCAAGGCCCATATCAAATTTATTTACCCATACTGATCTTGAGAGGAATTCTCACTGAAGTTGGGGCTCTAGGCGGGAACTGATGGGAGGGGCTGAGCTATCCTGACATGACCTCTACTGGAGCTCGAAACAGCAGACAGACAGACAGGCAGACAGACAGACAGAGTGATGGAGAGACAGACAGGTCTGCAACAGAGCAGCCTTCCGTGCTTGTGTCTGGAGACTTAGAGTGATGGATGCTCCCTCGTCACGGTAGTTTCATAAACGGTGAGGGCCAGGTGTTACCAGAACACCGCCGAGAGGGAAAAAAAAAAAAAAAAAACACAGACAGGTGCCGTCTATCACTCTCTCCGGCGTACTCTCTCTCTCGCTCAATCCCCATGTGTTTCATATGACAACGGAGCTCAGCAATAGGAGAAGAGTTCCACATCTGCTGAGCGGACGTAGAGGTGGGAAAATTACACAGAGGACACTGGGGAGTAAAACATAACATAAACTATCGTTCTCTGTGGCATGTTTAGTCTGTAGGGCCGCTCTAGGGTGAGTGTGTTTGTGGAAGTTTGAATACTTTGCCGAGAAGATATTTTGCTTAGGTCAATGGGCTGGGGACATGACCGTATGTGAAACAGGTGCATACTTAAACACAAGCAAATCAAAATTCCACACACACAAACGCGCGCGCGCACACACACACGCACGCTCACGCAAATACACACATGACACACGCAAGCAAACACACACACTCTCTCAGCTCAGAGGCTGTGACAGAAGCTTGTAGACTTTCACATAGTTACTAATACACCAATTATCGCAGTGTTTACACTGCCGTCGCTGACACAGGCTCACTTAGCCTCTAAATACTGACACTGCTGCCAACTTTCACCACATTTCACTTCATCTCTTCTCGTCTCCTTCCCCTTTCTTTTCACACGTTATTCTTCACTTCTTCTCTCTTCCCTCGTTTGGGTTCCTAATCTCTCTCTCTCTTCCTATAGCTTTTTTTCTAGGCTATTCATTCTGTTTTCTTTTTACTCTCCCATTCCTTTTCTTCCCATATCTGTCTCACTTTCGCCTTAGTAATCCAAACTCCCCTTCCCCTCTCAAACTGCACTACAGATTGTGGCCCACTGCTGCCCTGCCCAATCTCTTATTGAACAGCCACTCCTCGAAGGCGGGCAGAAAGGATCGCTGCTCCCGCCTTTGATTAGAGTGCTACCCAGGGCCGCCAAAAACACCATCACCATGGTGATGCCGATGGAGGTGGGTGGCAGAGAGGCGAGGGGGGTGCAGGGTGGTTGGAAGGCTGCGGGCGGCGACTCGCCACCCCTCCCAAACCACCACCCTAAATCCGCCACCTCAAAAGAACAGACAGGCGCTTGCAGTGAGGCACTGGAAACGGCGGGTGCGAGATGAGGAGATTAATATGGGCAAGATAGGAACGAGACAGAGGGCTAGTCTAGACTGTCAGAGCCAAACACATTTCACCACATCACAAAGGGGCGATAATCACAAGATACCACACATGGACTTTTCTTGGCCAGGGAAACCTACGTCAGCAACCAAATGCAACACGACCCCTGTTCCCATGGGATGATATACTGTAGAGCATGGAGGTACCCAGCCAAGACATACAAATTCATCTTGTGAACCATACATGCATGCACATAAATATACCAGACATATACCCTCCTTGAAGAGTTACGTGGAGCATCTGTCTGATTTTTTTCCCCCATCAACTTAGGCCTATACTGAATTGGAACCAGAATCCAGGATATACTGTACAGAATTACATGCGTATTCTATATACATAAACACATATACACACAATAACTGTGAATAATGCTAACGCAATCAAATCTATAGTGCATCACCCCTATTCCTTGCATTCATAATGACTTATCTGATTAAAATTGCAGCACAAGTAAGCGAGAGTGTGAAAGGTCACCTAGTCTAATTAATCTGGAATCGTCTACATTTAGGCCGAGTAGAGGCAGGCACACACACACACACACACACACACACACACACACACACACACACACACACACACACACACTATGCATCCAGCTAATGCCATGCTAATGAAAGCATTCGGGGTGGGCCAGCCATGCAACCCAAACTCCCAACTGCTCTAGGCTGTAACAATGCAGCAAGATTCTAGAATCCACCATAGATTGCACTCATCTCAGGTAGGAAGGAACACATTACATGTGGCTGCATCCTAATGACCGAAATGCCTCCAAGGGTTTTTGGGGGAGGGGGCTGTAATCCAATGTGATTTGCTGGAGATAGAGGGATTGGGTGAGAGGGGGGGGGTCATTTTGCTGATGTAAGGCTGAGATGCAGGCAGGCTAGGGCTTAAGTGTAATTAGCTCCATGTTAAACCCCTAGTGGTTTAAGTGCCCTCTATGGACAGCAAGAGTGGACAGCAAACAGGATGTCGTCATCTCAGCTGTCCTTTCTGGTAATCCTCTCTTCCTGGGCCTATATGCACTTCAAACCTTGAGACGCACGCCCAGACATGCATCATATGCAGATATAAACAGTTAAGTAGAGACACAAAGATACTTACTGGCAAATATACACAATCA
>JAODXP020000028.1:6529125-6566625 GCA_027497455.2 Sardinella longiceps
GAGAACCTCTTTCAGTCTGATCTCTAAATGACTACAGCGTGAAATAAATGTGGTATGATACTAAATTACTGTGCAGGGAGATGACTTTGGGACTTGAGACTTTAATTTTTGTTTACATTTTCTAAGGCATGTACTGCTTTCTAGAAAGATGAACACCTCAAGTCCCCCCCCCCCCCCCATTCTTTTTTTTTTTTTTTTTTGGAGGGGCCAAGGAGTCACGGATACGGCATGACACATTTAATTAACATAATTACCTAAGTGCTTTAATTTAACTTTAATTACACCTTAAAGGAGGCAGCAGAGCTTGGAAGAGGGCTGTTGTCACCTCCCTTCTCGACGACGCCAAAGACGGAGACTCACTAAGTGTGTGTGATTCTCAGGCTGCTGTCCCCCCTGAGGCTGTTGCTCTGGGGTTTTTGGGTGGTGTTTATAGGCCTGCGTAACCACAGCTGGGACACCAGGGAGGTGTGGAGGGGCAGAGTAGGACTGCGCCCATGTGAAACGTGACTGGGTCTATGAACTAAGCACCAGACTTCCAAAAGTCCAGAAAGTGTGTCTGTGTGTGTTGTGTGTGTGTGTGTGTGCGAGTGTGTTTACGTGTGTCTGCATGTAGCAGTGAATATAAAAATCTTAATAAAAATACTCTAACACAAGTAATTCTGCTTTTTGGTTTTCAAGAGAGCCAATATTGAATGAAATCTTATAACACTGGCATGGTATGCACACTACAAACAACTCCACCACACACACGTACACACACACACACAACACAACACAACACAACACAAACAACTCCATCACACACACAGATAGACACCTTGGAAGTGTGTTGCACACACACATAACTGTGACAAGGATGGTCTAATAAAAAAGAAGAGATTTATAAGGTCATTACAGGTAGCAGACGCAAAGGACAGAGTGTTTTGGAGAAGTGCCAGCCCTTACTAGGTACTGCAATGTACTTCACCTACCCTCTGGGTCTTCTGGAGAGGGTGTGTCTGAGCTCCAGCCTTGCTCCCCGCCCATCAGCTGCTGCTGGGGGGAGATGTGCACCACCAGCAGGCGCCGCAGATTCCCCAGATCCGACTCCTTCAGCCCGGCCTCCAGCTCACGCACCAGCGCCCGGCCCGGTTGACTGGTCATCACCGTCACCTGAGGGAGGCCAGCGTGAAAGTGAGCAGAATGATACGGAGGAGATTAATCTGTGAGATTAAATGTAACCTCTTGAGACTAAGAGACACAATTCACACACCCATTCTTCACAGTCAGCTCACTCGGATTGTTTAAGTCAGTCGGAGACGATACACATCCCGGAAACGGCATAACCAAGACTTTCCAACAGTGTTGCTCTCTGATGAATTGTTGACATGTAAATAAGCTTTGAATTGACATGAAAATACAACTAATAAAACTCATAAAACAGCTCTGTATCCATTTCACACCTGTTCAACTCTGTAAAATGCCTCATGACTCTTTTGATTAATTTCACAGAAATATCTGCAGCCATATTGATGACATAGAATCAGTTAATGCAGCTGACTATCAGATCTACGTACAGTACACTAGCTTTTTGATATCTACTGACTGAAAACATGAAAGGAAATACCACTAATAATTGCAAGGGAGAAAGTATTGCTAGTGTTTCAGCTTTATAGAGCCGGTCAAAAAACAGGAAAGACTGAAAGCTATTGAAATTAGCCTGCAAGAATAGCTAATGTAGCAATGGTATGTCAACAATGTGGCCACTTGTCAAAGGTCCCTATGGCCCCCATGAAACAATAATGGTATTTTTTTTTAGTAACAATGGAATATGGGATATTACAGTAAATGAAAGAATACTCTCCTCATGAGAGTACATGTAAATCCACAGGGGAGCACCAAGTGGATTTGGGTTATGTGTGAAGTATTCTAACTCCTTTTCATTAAATAACCTCTAGGCTACCGGGTGTCATGCGACCATAAGGTCATGACCTTTGAAGTTATTTGCCCAACTTGTTTCTTGCATGACAAAGCTGTTTTACCTCATGTGATGTCATTTCAGCACCATGACATACACAGCTAAGAACATGGAAAAGCCAATATTGCTGCTAATTACATAACTAAAATGTCAGACAGTCTGAGGTCCTCTTTTGTCATTGTTGGCCCAGTTTTTCTAGTTGGTCAAGTCTCATTCCCCGATCATCCTTTGTAGCACTGAGTTTGTTCCAACTTAATATATAAATAAATAATAATTGATGTGTGTGAGTGTGTGTGTGCTTTTTTCTATTCCTACTAATGTATTACTGGCATTGTGTCAAAATTTGAATCCAAAGTGGCAGAGAGACAACTATTTTAATGGCCATGCCGTATACAGTACACTCGTACATGGCTGTGAGCAGCACATTTTATATCCTAATGTGTCCAAATCCCTTCAGGCATGACAAGGTTTTCCTGTCACATATACACACAAAAATCCAGCCACTGCAGAGAAAACTAAAGTAGGCAGGAAACCTTCGGGCAGACACAACACAGCACTGCTGTCAGTCTGCCAGCATCACACCCTATTTTTTTTTTTTTTTTTTATAGCTACTCAGCTGGTAAATCCTGACATCAGCATTGCCAGTCATGCTTTCCGTCCCTTGAGGGCATATGAACTAATAGCATGTCACCGCAAATCATTAACTTTAAATGCCTACCCGTAATGCTGTGTAATGGTTCCCCTGAATATCAGAATATTAAAAAATGACAAAGCAAGGATGACACCTGGTGAAAAGGTGAGTATATCAACAGGAGACAGCATGTTACGGGAAAGACAAGCAACTCTAAGACACAATGATCCGCGCATCGTCGTCACACTGTTCCGCTTCTCCTGAATCCTCCATTACGACACCCCAGAGGCCAAGAAAAACTCCAGCTCTTCCTTTATGACATCTCCTCCTCCACCCTGACTTCGTCAGCGAGCCCCTAGCTTCACGCCCGACCTCCAGCTCCTGGGGCATTTCATATCAGCAGGTCGATCATGCTCAAACAGCCACATGCCGCCTATTAATCCCAGTCTTATGACCGCCTGTGATGAAAGTAGAGGCTAGGGTGGGTAGGGGGACTGCCCCATAAATCACACTTTTCATGTACAAACACGCCACAGCATAGACAGCTTTCAGCTGGCTGGCATACAAAGAAGAAAGAAGGGAGACAGAGAGAGAGCGAGAGAGAGAGAGAGAGAGAGAGAGAGAGAGAGAGAGAGAGAGAGAGAGAGAGAGAGAGAGACAACCCCCCCCCCTTCCTCCTCCTCTATAACCATTACAGGAGATCACAGTCCCCACCAGCTCTGTTGTAAATGAGCAGAGACAGTGGCTTCAAATGCACCTATAATCCCATTAGAGCCAAAGCAAAAAGAGTCTGAGCAATGTGATTACATCTGATTATGGGGTCTTCTGCTGAGAGGAAAAAAAAGAGAAGAAGAATAGCATATTTTTTTCGTCTTCTCTCTTTAATGGGGCCTGCTGTGAAGCAAATTGTCCCAGTAGGCCCTGTGGATACTGTCCCCCTCCATGTGGCTCATTCAGTGCACGACTCCAGTATGGTGCGTTGGCTTTACTCTGGATGAAATGTGAATGACATGCATGGCTACAACAATCTCAGGATTTCATTTGCCATGGTGCTATATATGTGAATGTGTATAGGTGTGTGTGTGTGTGTGTGTGTCTGTGAGTCTACTTCATTTTCTCAGGGTAAAACACACGTTGCTGTTAGCTTTGTGGGAGGGTGATGAAAATAGAAGCGAACATGTGTATGATGTGGACATGTATATGATGTAACTAAAGAAAAAAAAATATTCAGTGGTGTTTCTGCTATCATTAGTCCTTGTATCTTAGGAACCTGAACATGAAGTTTATAGTTCAGAAATGAAGACAGCAGTCATGTGTATGGATAGCCCGCAGGCCTATAATTTGGACAATTTATAGAATAGATGAAAGGACAATTAGTGGTGTATAGTGTGAAATTCAGTCTTGCAATAATGCATCAAAGATAGATTTTAGAAATATTTCACTCTAGAGGAATATGAGCTTATCTGTCCACAGCAGTCCAACACTAGCCTAGTGATCTGAGTGATCTATGTCATTGAAGTACAATTGATATAGTATAGTTTATCACCCGGTGGAATGGAATACTGTTTTCTGATTGGCTGTCAGGGTGTCCGTTATTCCTAGATAACAGGACACCTGAGGCATTGTTGGGTTAAAAAAGTTTCACCACCGTTCTATATCAATGCTCTTTAGAATGCAGCCTTGCGGATCTTCTTTCATATGAAAATAGTACCCCAACCGAACAGGACAACTTCTTTCTTAACGGCGCCACGTGTTTCTTTTATGTTTTAAACACTTGCTTACCATCTATACGTTTAAGTTGCAACCGGGTGATAAGCGGGATAACGGCCTTCGAGGTGTCCCGATATCAGAAAAATAAGGTGTCCCGATATCTTTGCCTTCGCGTCGTCCATTATTCTTCTGATATCGGGACACTTCGGCGGCCGTTATCCCTTACATACAGTTTAGGGTATAAAATGCAAACAAATCTTATAAAGATTTGTTTTTTCATATTTCATATTTAACATTTATTTTATTGTTTTATTCATTTATGTGATCTGGTCTTACATTTTTATGATGACATGTAAAGCACATTGAGCAACCTTGTGCATGAAATAGGCTATAGGCTAATAAACTTGAAACTTCAAAAGCTAGAACATTCATTAGCATGAAAATTAGATATTGTGGAGAGCACAGTAATATAATTTGAAAAACAAAGTCCTTGTAAGGGCGAAGTTATAATCTCATGCATGTCTGATTTAATGAACAGATGGCCCTGAGCCACAGAACTCTGCAACTTTGCATTCTATATTAGAGCAGGACCTGTCACTACTGGGAGGGGAGCCCAGATGCCAGTAGACAGTAGGGTGAAGTGAATGCTGAACTCCGAGATCTCACCTCCAGCGACGTGCTGCTCATGCCGCTGCCTGCGCTGCTCCCCGTGTGGCCGTGGTGGTGGCTGCTGTACTGCCTGTACTGCTGGAGGCTGTCCAGCACGGCCCGTCGGAGGAGGGTCCCTCTGGGACGCACGCAGCCCTCTCCGGGCAACGAGCGGAGCTCATCCACACACAGGCGGAGGCGCACCAGGTTCCCCTTCACCTGCTACAGAAGAGGTGTGAGAAAGAGAAATGAGAGAGAGGGAGAGATGAGGGAGAGAGAGAGAGAGAGAGAGAGAGAGAGAGAGAGAGAGAGAGAAGGATGGAGGGAAACGGGGGGGAGTGGGGGCAGAGAGAGAGAGAGAGAGAGAGAGAGATCCATTGCATGAGCTATTGCCTGTAAATGGAATATCTTCCTAATGGAAATAGCCTAACTACTGTATTCCATTAGTATGACTTCATATAGAGCTATCAGGAGGAGGAGAAGCATGGGCTACAGTAGTTGATCTGGCACATGTGGACCCTTCAACAATCTGCACAATAACAAACTCCCAGTGACCCAACCAGACTCCACTGCATCATGACAGGCAATTGTCTGGGTCTGACCCCCTTTATATGGTCCTGCTGTTCCTGTGGATCCTCACTTATCTCAAAGATGACCATTAAAAACAGAAGTTTCCGTTCCACCGAATTCCAGCGCAGTGATGCAATACTGTAGGCCTGAACACTGTAGAGACCAATTGCTTTGTTTGGCAATACTATGTCCAACATGCATTACTCATCACACAAATACTGATGGGAAAAAATGTGGGTCGACATGATATTAGTGATATAAAAACATACACACACACACACGCCTAACACACACACATACACAAACACACACACACCAAAAATACTTGTGCGAACACACAAACACAAGAAATACTTGTGTGAATACACACGCACACTCTATACACAAATGCAAACACATACTGTAAACATACATACGCACACACACACACACACACACACACACACACACACACACACACACCCCAAAGTGTTTAAGCAAACACACTCTCACACATACCACAAAAGGCAGAAGACACTCTTGCTGGAGGTTGACTGCATACACGCTGAGCAGAGGCAGGCGGCTAGGCCCCTCCAGGCTGCTGGCCAGAGTCAGGAAGTTGTCCAGTGCCTCACACAAAATGGAGCCCGTCTCTGACCACCAGGGCGGCGAGGCATCTACAATCAGCACCCGGGGCGGTTGTCGGGTGAATGTGTTGGGTTGGCAGGCGGGCATGGGGGAAGCGCCAGGCCTGTTTCTTCCACTCATTGTTCTGTGAAGATTTACAGGACACATTAAATCAAAGAGGTGTTGTTACTGTTACTGACAATGTATAATTACAAATGAATGGAGTACACTAAAAAGGACATAAACATGTTATGTATCATTCCAAAAAAAAAAAAGAAAGAAAGAAAGAAAGAAAGAAAACTCAGCGGCTCCCTTGTGACATGACTTAAATCTAACTGTGGTACACAACTTTTCATTGCTTAATTGCATTTCATATTTAAGACAAGACCATCTGGATTTTTATATGTTTCCAAACATAGCTTAGGCATTTCCAGAAGAGGAGATGGAGCCTCATTAATGTAATTAGTGTCATGAATTGGGGGGAAGTCCATGATGAGACAGGCAACATTTCACAAGCAAGGGGAAAAATCCCCTTTACAACACAAAGAGTGTCACTTCATACTCAACTCTGAAATGGACAATGTCAGCTGTGAGACATAATGCATCATAGTCACACTTTGAAATCAACGCCTGCCTCTGCACCCTGATCAAACAATGAACACAATGCCAAGGTGGGGATATCATATGTTGCGATAGATAGAAGAAAAGTAAGATGATAGGTTAGGCCTAAACAGGATGTGTGGCTGACTAGACTGATCAAGCACTGCTTCTCCTGGTATTAGTCAGTCGCGCCCACACCGTCTGACACAATTCAGCCATGAGGAAGTCAGCTAAGGTAAAATAGGAACACATTAGGCCTTTTTTTTAAGGGTAAGGGGACATGATAATAGAAAAGATGTTTTTCAGGGGGAAGAACTGAAATCAGCCTTTGAGTTCACACACGGCAATCATGGAGACCAACAATGAGTCATATTGTTCCAGTCACATCAAGGCATATTGCACAGATTGGAAGGGAGGGAAACTGTTTAAATGGAGATGGAGCTCCCAGCAATCTAATTCGCTCATCAATAGTATCCCACTTCACAAGAGGTTTCTTTCATTGAGCTGATGTCCTGAAGCCTTCTGTGCTTCAAGCCTTTTCCTCTGTTTTCAACGCGGCGTCAGTCACAAAAGGGGACATTGTGTCTTTGAAAAACAGCCTGCCTGCTGCCTCTGCGAGAGGGTCATTAGATGAGCAAGGCACTGATTTAAAAAGCCAAAGGCTTTGGATGATGGAGCAGACTTTATAGAAAAACTACCCTCCAATTCATTTATCTATTTTTTTATGTTTTTAATTTTCTGTCTTTGATAATCAAAAGTTACAGACCTTCTTTCTTATTCCAATACAAGGCAACTACCCTACTGGCATTTCTCTTTCCAGATCAGAATGACGACATCAAGGGGAAACTCTTGTCACTTGCCACTCACTGTGGAAAAACCCAGCAAAGTTAACCAATTTAAGGGATTAATGTTATTCCAAAAAAGATGTTTGGCAAACCTGATAGTAGCAGCCTAGGCTCCAGAAAGCCAGCATGTTTACCTCTTTCTCTAGGTTACATCAATAGCCAGGCTTAGCAGCACTTCACCAACCTCATGCCTACTCCCAGATATCATCATAGCCCATTCATCTAATCATTTAATTGGACAAATTCCAGCACAGAGGTATTCAATTGATGTAATTTGTAGTGCAGACATGTAGCCTAATGTAGGTTTTTAAAATAACTAGGGCAATAGCCAAGCTAAATGTTGCAGGAACGTTAGCTAGCAGTGAAATATTACTCTGGACACGAGACGACAAGCTAGCTTATTCACCTGCCGGCCAAATGTAAATAGATTTTCACTAAAAGCACTGATATGTACTCAATTAACAAAAGATTCATTCATAACAACAGACGCTCATTTTGCCAGAAAATAACTCATACTTACAAGTTAGCCAAAGCAAGTTAGCAGTTTACACTTTCAGCGCTTTTTTTTTTTTGCCTTGCAGCGCGTGCAAAGAGGTTGCTCAAACTGGCTATCACGGGCTGTCATTCCAATCTGGTAAGCCCGTCGAATGTTATCTGACAGATAACTTTTGACAATATTGTGAGGTTTGCATTACCTTTACCTTACAGTATATTCTTGCTACATACAGGCATGGACTGGCCATAGGGCATACAGGGCAATGCCCGGTGGGCCGATGGCCATTTTGGGCCGGGGCTGTCATAATTTACTCATTTTATATTGAATAATATCATTGTTGGGCCGCCATGGCCACAAATGCACGGGCCATTTTTTGGTCCCAGTCCGGCCCTGGCTACATACTCAATCCTGTCTACTCTCAGGTAAGTATTTTCAGTTTCAGAGATTGGTCTCACACACGTTTTTTATAGTGTATTTTAAAACCAGATCTTAAATGTAGGCTAAATCGCAGCATGCAAAATGGTCATTTGGGTTTAATTGCTCAGATGAAATATACTGCCTGTGGTCTCTCCGCCTTTTCACACCTTCTGATTCACAGCCTTTTTCTCACTTATAGGCTTGGCCTTGGCCTACTGTTTCTTTCTTTTTCTTGAACTTTCTTTCTTTCTTTCTTTCTTTCTTTCTTAGCAAATCAGCCAACTGCTGAAGATGACTGTGCATTTGAAAATGCGTTGAGAGTAGCCTGTTTTATTCTGCACATTTATTCTGCTCATCAGCACAAGAAAAGAGCATATTCTACAAAAAATATTTATAGATTCATGATGAATCTGTAGGCCTGATTCATTCAAAACTCAGTTGGCCACCTAGTTAATTGCTTTTGTTATGTCTGAAGGGGAGATGCAAAAATACATTTTGTTTATGAATATCAAATATTGTTTACATGATTAGCCTACTAAACAATTTGGTTTTCTCCTGAGAAACACACATTTTCTGTGTTTCTATTCTGGGTTTTGCTTACCTTGTATTTATATCAGGCCTAAAAAAAAGCAAAACACATCTATGGCTTGGAGTGGGTAATCTTCAGTAGCTGGAAGAGGCTCAGCTTCCCTGCAGTCATTTGGGCAGTTACTCAATAGACTACCAATTCTGAGAGATTTATTTCATCCACATTGAACAATAGGTTAGGTGTAATGAGGTGGTTCGGATGAGATATCCAAACAGAGCATGAAATCTAAATGTAAAAATCTAACTCAAGATGGAGAAAGAGATTTCCATTTCCTTAGAAAAGATATGGTAACATCTGAGTATTGGTGAAGAATGATACATTGGAATGTGATGGGAATAAAATGGAGCACAGAAGAGACTGGAATTTAGTTTCCTTTTGCGCGGTATGTTGGGGGGGTGGGGGGTGGGCGATTGAAAACATCAAGTGTCTGAGGCGTGTGGTGTGCTAAACTCTAAGAGGCTTTGGCTGACAGAAGTGATGTGAAATTGCGGCCGACACACGTCGACACATCACTTTGCCCGCATACAGGGGGATCAGCACGAGACGCACACATCTGTTTGGAGCTGATAACTGGCAGAGCAGCAGTCGCTTGCAAGCAGGCTCCTACCCCAGCAGTAGTGCCGCCATCCGGCTTGATTAAAAAATAAAACTCACTCACTTCTCTGCGCTCAGGAGAGTGAGAGTTCGAGGCCTTGCATAGTCTTTTCTTTTGGGAAGGGGGGTAGGATGGGGTGAGGCTGGGAGGGGTTGCGGGGCATTCAACCAACCAAGCACTAGTTTTAATGAAGTCTCCTGATGCCTTATCTAGTTTCTGCATAGCGCGTTCCACTAATTTCAAAACATCCAAACAAGTTCACCAGTGCGCATCTACACATTTTATTGGTGCAGGGCAGTGATCCAACCACCTTGACTGGTTACATAGAGCCCATTTATTAATGCTTAGTATACTGTAACAAACTGAATGCTATCCCTAAGTTATAATACAGTACATACAGTAGATGTCCCATTTAAATGAATGCAGACTTCTCAATAACAAAGTCATAGGCTCAGACAGACAGCAAGCGTTGTATACCTCCCCTGGTGCAGTGATTCCCAAGGAATCCGCATTGCAGCAGCAAGGATCCTGATTACGGATGAAACACAGTGTCGGAAACCCTCCAAAATGTTCTTACACAACTTTAGGGGACTGATCCCCCTCAAATCCCATTGTTTGCTTTGGCCTAAAAATGAATTGGGAATTGTGAGGTAGACTAATGTATTCTGTGGGAATGAGCACAAGCTTAGAGAATAGATATCTCCCCGAACCCTTTCTCCTGTACTGTGATGGGCTAAGGCCTAGTTCTAACAGCACATTGGGATTTGCTGTCTTATGCAACTGTAAGTAAAAAGAAAAGATCTGTATTAGTCATCTGCCTTCTCTCAGAGTTGGCAGTTGCTTGTGCCTCTCCTTTGCTATTGAACAGCACACCCACAGTTAGTCATTCTACCACCTGAACGCAATGCAGGTGTGTCTTGGTTTCCGCAATGGCTCATTTTGGGGTTTTTTCTCAGTCGCTTCACATTTGCGTTTGTGCCAGTAAAACTTTATTAGATCTGATTTGAAAGCCTCTAACCAGCTGTAGGTCAACTGCATGATGATGCCATTTTCAGTTAAAAAACTGAAATGGACCATTAAGTGACTCCTTGTGAAAGTTTAGCTAGTAAAGCTGTGTGGCCCATAGCTACTGCATAAAGCTTTCAGACATCATGGGTGAAATTAGATTTATGGTATGGACAACAATCCTTATGACTAGGGAGTCACTGAGCAGAGTAGACCATCCTGGTAGAGATGGGGTTTTTTTTCCCATGTCTCTATGGTGCCGTTGGATGACCATAAATCTTGCGCTCCAGTTGACGTAACCACCAGATAGACACAAGCAACATCCCAGAAGTTCATAAATCTGCATGCTGTCTCTGGCCTGACCCACTGATCTCTCACAGACTACGGACGGGAATACCACGGGATTGCTTTTTGTTTGCTGTATGAGATTTACGCCACTTTGGCTACAGCATGGCGAGCCAGCTGCATGGCCTGCTGGGTCATTACATCATCAACAGGCGCCATAGTGAGGGTCCAGCTGGAGTTGCTCATAGCAAAGGTTACGTCCCCTTCCCAGGAATCTTTGATTCAGTGCCATAGGGGTGTCTCCATGCCTTCTCTTGAAGATCTACAGCATTTAAAGAGACAGTCTTTATGAGCACTAATTGATGTTTTTGATTCTTGTAAGTCAAAGTCAAGTCGAAATGATGTAGTAGTGTTCGTTGTTGGGGACAGCAGGGCAGCCCCATGGACATCGTATTAATTCTTTGTCTTAAATCCTCTTTGTGGAGTCATTACAAGCCCCTGAAGAAGATCTTCTTTGTTTAGTTTCCACAGACCCACAGTATTTTACAATGCTGCAACAGATCTGGGTTGGTGTTGTTTTCTGTCCTTGTGGATCCGGTGTTGTGTGTCTGTGCATTGTTCTTGGATCACAGGGGCCATAGTAGACTCTCTGAGTAGGATGGTGCGATGCTGGTGGCTGGTGTTTGCCGAGTGGCTGTGGCAAATGGTGTGTGTGTGTGTGTCTGTGTGTGTGTGTGTGTGTATGGGAGGTGGTGGTAGGAGAGGGACCGAGGGGGTTGTGGTGGTGGTGTCTGTATGTGGGGTGATGTCGGGGACATCACGGCATAGTGCCCACAGGCTTTTCTCGAGGTGCTAACAAGAGTGCTAGCCATCCCTACGTGTGTGTGTGTGTGTGTGTGTGTGTGTGTACACTGCTCGTTACCGTATTCATGAAGCCCTGATTGGCAGGTCTTATGCTGTGGAGAGGGAGGCGAGAAACTGGAACGATGAAGCTGGGTTTGGATGAGAAAGAAGAAGAGGAAAAAAAACTAACCCAAATGTTTGCGCCTCTCACAGTCAGAAGGCACGGTTTGGAATTGTGAATATGTACAAATTAGGACGAACAGAGCAGGGTTGTATGTTTTTTTTTCTTTCTCTCTTTCTCTCTCGAAAGGGAACTTTAGTTGAAATTCAAAGTGGAAATTGTTCAATTTTCAAAGTGTGTGGATTTGTGTAATATCGTGAAATTACAAATGAATTTTTCAAAGCCCCCTTGGGTTGCTTTCTTCTCCCCTTTTTAAGCAAGTCCATTTCTCACTGAAGCACTCACCCACTGTTTCCTCTCTCTAAAGGTAATCTTAAGTGCCTTTCCAAATCAAGGGCCTTTACAATTGCTTCGAAATGAGTTTTTTCTTCTCTTTTCCTTTTTTTTATAAATACCTAATCCTGGTCCTGTTGTCATGGAAATCATCCCCTCCAATAGAGGCATTGAAAAGTCTAGCATGAAAGATGAATTTGAGGGGGCTGGATTTTGGTAGTAATCTCTCCAGAGAAAAAGGGAATGGGAAAAAAATGGGGTGGGGGGTTGAAAATCAGCCCCGTTGCTGCTTTATTTTTAAATGCTGAATTAGCATTTGGCCGTGGAGCGCTAAGAATGCCACAAACCCATTTTGTGCGAAAGGGGTTTATCTATTTCAGACATGGCACGGAACGTCCCTTTCATATCCCTCTGCAGAGAGATAAATCTCTAAATAAATGGTCACAGGTGGAATTTCTCTTCATATTTTCTCTCTTGATAATGTGAGGATTTGCCACACAGCTGTGAGTTTTTGTGAAAACTGATTGGCTGTTAGAGCGAGATTAAGGAATGCAGATCAGAACTTCAATTCGGTTCTTTCACTGAGTGTTCTGTTACATTTATCTCCCACATTCTCCCACACCCAGCCTTTGCATACCCAAACACCCTGAAGACAATGGAGTTCTAACTTCTAACCCAAGCCACCTGTTGGGCCGCATCTTGACCATGATTCATCTGCAACATATTAAGCAGCTTTTCATCTGAAGACCCCATGGGTCAGCTGAGAGACCAACTGTAAACTCCATGAACCGGCAGTGAAAGGAACCTGATCCATTCCCATGGAGTTGGTCCTGTGAGATCCTCTTGTTTATGTTCTTAGACGTCTCCTCTTGTGTTTGCGTTCGTAGCAAGGGGTCACATGGGCTCTCTGACTTCCCTGACCTTCACAACACATGATATTGTGTAAAAAGGTTGTTCATTATGTTTCGTCCTTTCTTTCACATTGCCGTCTCTCCATGTGTGTATGCTTACATGAACCCCGTGGTTGTCTGTTGGCCAGAGCATGTGGCCATCTGAACCTCCAGGAAGCCAAAGAGCTTGTTGGGCTCTGGTGCTTAACACAGGAAGAGTCTCTATTCAGACATACCAGTCATGACCCCTTCGAACTTTGCATAATGTGCTTGGCATGTCGACGGATGGAGAGCCTAACTTTCAGGAGAACTTCCATGAATTGCTCTTGTAAACAACCTAACACATTCCTCCCCCTGACTCTGAATCAAGCAAAGTGAATGCGCCTCACTTCATAATACGAGCCTATCTCATTTATAGGGGGTGGAAAGCGGCGAGCATGCAGTTCAGCAAGTCAAATAAATGCCAGTGGTGGATTAAATATGCCATGCAAAGTGTTGGGGGAAAGTGTATTGTATTGTTTGACTGTCTTATCACTGGCCCTCTGTCCCACTTGTGTACAAGCCCATTGTAAGCCTTCAAAGAGATAAGGGCAATATTAACTGGAGTTCTGGCCTTATTGTGACCTTCCATTGTTCCAGCTGAGTTTCAGATTGAGGTGTGGAAAATGAACGCGGCGGGGCATAACTAATGGGTAATTACGGCGTCAAAGGAGGGGAGCGCAGCGTGTGTCGCCAGGACCACATTCATTGGACACCCAGGGATTTTTTTTTTTTTTTAGAATGCTGCCTGGAACTGTAATGGATGCGTTCTTTGAGAAAGCATGCAGCAGCCATGCAGAATTTCCATATTGCCAGCCCTGGCTGTCCCCGCTCATTTTTTAAGTAATAGAATGTCTTTCGTTTGTGTGATTGGTTTCCACAGCTACAACCCCCCCGGACACACACGCACAAGCACGCACACACACACACACACACACATCCACTCCCACACCCCACCCCTTCTCTTTTGGAGGGAACCGGTTGCCAGATGACCTTTTAGACTGCCCATGGATGCACCCTGCCCTGCTGCTCCAGTGAACAGGAAGCAGGTAGGCAGGCCAGTGGATGGCGGACAGGAAGTCCACTGGGCCCCCCAGGCCGACCTCTTGTTCCACAACAACAAGGGAGAGGAGACGGATGCTGTCGGAAAAGAGAACGGGGTGCGTGTTCAGAACGCAACGCTCTGCTTGTCATGATGATGAGCAATGGACTGGACTGTTTCCATTTTGCTTTCAGGGCACCTAAGCATTGCTTTGTTTACTTTGATATTTGCTTTCTGCTTTACTGCTTTTCACACTTCCTTTCATATTCTCATAAGCTAGTAATGCTGCTGTGCACTGAAATTGGCTTGTGAATATTCTTCTCCTGTCTGAGCGAAGGTAAATGCAATTTCTTACCTAATGAATTGACTTTGACCTTAAACATGGTTTCACGTTTCCGCCAGCTGTTGCTGGTCGATGGGGTCTGTCTTGTATCGTTTGGTCCTTTGGCTTAGGTATAACGGACTGTAAATGAGGGGCTCTGGAAACCTGTGTTTCTGTAAATTCTGTCTTTTTTCTCTTGTTTGGTTGTGACAGATGGTCCTTCGGGGACGGGTGTCTGAATAAGGTCGAGCCGCAGCAGACACAGGGGGCTGTCACTGAAATTAACTTTGCCTCTTCAAGCAAGTCGAAGCAACTTCCAAACACGCTGACTTCCTTTACCCTCCGCCCTCCTCCCCCCCTTTCCTCCACACATCCTCAACCCGCCCCCCTCTCTTGCTCAGGGACTGTGATGGAGTCTGGAAGGGTGGAGGTTGCCAGCCAGTTTTCTGAGCATGTTTGCTTGCCGCATCACACCATCCCGCCCTCAAGCTGTGAGGCCTTATGGCGCGTTCTGAGGCAAAGGCGTGTGGGTAGCTACGCGTTGGCACCGCTGACGCAGGCGCTCACTCCGCCTTGAGGCCCAGTCTCGCCAAAGCCTGGCTGACCAGCTGAGGCGACATCCCACCACTTGCTAGTGAGAGCTGAGGAAAATGGCTGCCAACACCTGCGCACCCCACCACCCCACCCCAATTCGGTCGCAGTGCCTTCGGGCCAACCGTCTTAATCAGTGTGGGCTCCCACAGTAATGCTTTGGCATCTCCCTTGAAAATGCAAATTGGTGCTTCTGGGATGGGAAGCCTCTTTTTCTTGTAAAAATATGTGTTAGATGATGTGTAGGACTAAGACTTGGGACTGCTAGGCTGGGATCTCAAAAACACCCACATGCCAACAACCACTACACTGTGGCCTGCGACGGTGTTGCAATCAATGGTTGCAATTCCATTTAACCGACTTCCGTGCAGCCAAGACAAAGAAGCTTTGCTGGCACTTAGCAGGATGACACTTGAATGGCATCTGCCACACAGACTGACTTAAAACACCCAAGTATGTGGATTTTTGTGTGCAATATTGGCATAAACCCAAAATGAGGTTCCAGAATCCGCAGGGCCAGGGCGCACAGATGTGCAGCTGGAAAAAACAAGCTAAGCTCTTTATCAGGATTTAAACCTCTTCACCTCAGTCAGTTCTGGCTCTTGCTCTAGACAGCTGGTCTGGGACCAGTTGTGTCGACTTCCTGTGCAGGACATTTAAACTGAGATACGTGGAAACTGGACCCAGACCTGGTGAGATGTCTTCTCCATCTGCACTCAGGTGTCTGTCTCATGCCTCCCCTGATCCCAGACAGAGGAAGGAAAGGGTGTTGTTGGCCGGTTCGCACGGCCTCAGTAAATGGGCCAGCGTTATGCAACCGTTATGCTATCTCCTCTTTCGTGTGATGACCGGTGTGTTGTGGAGATCTGGAAGTGAAGTTCAGAAAAACAAGTTCTGTTCTGGGGAAGTCAGCTGGTCAAAAGGTGGTCATCTGGACCATGTGTAATCTTTCAATTCTTTAAAAAAGATAACGACTAGTGGCATGGAATTTATGTAATTCTATGACCCTATAAAGGGTCAGTTTCTCTCTTTGTCTGTCCTGTTTCCACCAGGGGGAGCAGCTCGGAGATGGGATTAAGGAGGTGGTGAATGCCAGTGGTTTTCATTCGGGTTCATCTGAGCGTTAATGCTGACAAGTGTTGCAAGATCATCATTGATTTTCCCTGGAGGTTGAAGAGACTCTCTCCCCTCCTCCCTCTCTCTCTCTTTCTTATGCTCTCATACATCATTATTCTGGTATCCTTAAGTGAACCCATTGCCACATCACTATCTTGCACTGTAAGTGAACTGTTGGGTATTTACTGTAAAACTACATGTGAGGGTGCTTGCATGCCTTCAGTCACTGACTCCTTTTCAGAACAGCTTAACAGAAGAGTCTGTCAATTCTTTAAAACATAAAACCATATAATTTCTTCAAGAATCAATGTTGGTGGCATTTTAATGTTTGGTCTTTTGTGAATATGGATATATAATATGGTGGTCAGCAGTGGCAAAAGTGAACATAGTGAGAGCGAGAGATGGCGAGAGGAAAGAGAGGCAGGGAGTCAGACTTTAATTAAACCGATGAAGGACCCGGCGGACAAGACCACAGCAGGCTTTCCTTCAAAACGCTCAGCCCGATTGGCTGAGGGCCAATGGACTCCAACATGACATCATCCAGTGGATCACGACAGGGTTCTATCCCAAGGTATCCATGGCAACCAGGCGACTCTTTGGCATTATTGTCCCCGCAGATTACTTTGAGTTGCCCCTGGGATATGGCTTTTTACCATAAGCATTTACATAGAGCAACCTGGCGCCCGCGTCTCCAAAAGATTGCAGATGAATGTCGCTGTGAGCCGTCCATTCATTGTCTCGCCTTGGTCTGCTTTCTCATGCCTTCTCGTCTTTTTGTGGCCAGTCATTTCGGTTTTACTCCCATTTTCCTTCTGCATTTCTTTTCTTGCATCAACTAGGCTATATAACACGCCTTGGTTTGGTATTCTCCAGCTGTCAATCATTCCCTATCTGCATCTCCCTCCCCTTACACTCCATTCTCTCAAATGCTGGTGTTTTTTTAATCTCACTTTCTCACCCACTCCTTGTCCTTCTTTTTTGTCTCTGTCTCTTTCAGCACTGCAGGTTTGAATAAACCGTACTTGAATAAAACAAACTGCTCTACATTTTTTTTTTCTCACAACCACATTATGTTTTTTTTTTTTTTTTTTTTTTGCACCAATTAGTTGCTCAAGAGCCCGTTTCTCCTCCACCCTCTCCACTGATTGACAGGCTTCTTGCCCAAGATGGAGTAATTGGATTGGTTGCCTGCCCACTTGGAGAGAGGAAAAAAAAAACTGAAATAAGGCCATTAATCCTATTGTGTAACGAGAGGAGTGGAGGGACTCAGCATGAGTGAGTGAACGGGAGAAGAAGAATGGAGTGTGAGTAAGAGAAAGATGGAAAGAGTGAGTGAGAAAAGGAGAAAGAGAGAGAGAGCTATTGAGTCTTTGTCCACATCAGAGGCTGGGGACAGCTTTTCAGGAAGACTGTGTTGTAGTCTTTTATGCTCGGAACAGAGTAAAGCAGTGATTTTTTTTTTTTTTAAGAGGAAAGATAGATGATTTGCATTCTTTCATCCAAGGTCATGTGTGGTCCTGTTTGATGTTTCTGCATTTTAATCTTACACTCTCCACCTTGTCTGTAGTAGTCTAGTTTTAAAACTCTTTTCCCATACCTCAGATGTTAAAAGGTTGAGTGGAAGACCAAACCTTTGTTCCATTTAGAGGTTTTTTTTTTTTTTGTATTGAGTTTTCTGCTTCAGTCTTTGCCACTTAAAGGGAAAAATATATATATGCCGTAAATCAGCCAATTTCCCAGTACTGCTGTTAGAAATAGGGGCGGGAACATTTGATACAGTGATTGAATGATTGAATAGCAAACAGTGGCTAACACTAACCAATGAGGCTAAGGAAACTCAGTTTTACTTTCAGTTTTCTGTGTCCCTTTCAGTTTGTTAGCTAAGCTGCCAGTTGGCAAATGTAGTCTATATTTAATGCATTTTCTCATTCCTACTCCAACCCACTGAACAGAAGCAATAGATAAGGGATGGGAGTTGATTTATGCCAGACCTTTCCTTTCATAAAGTGGAGAGGAAGTGGCATTTCTGTGCATCTTGTTCCCATATTCTCCCAGCCACAACATCTGCAACAGCTGCCCACACACACACACGCACACACACACACACACACACACACACACACACACACACACACATAAAGCAACTCCCCTCTATAGCTATAATGAGATGTCAGTGTTTCATTTCCTAATGGCATGCTTTACTTTACTGCACTTCATTGATTAACTTTCTTTTTGTGTGCAACATTGTTATTGTTTGCTCATAATTGTTTTGTCTCTGCATGGGACAAACCTGGGACAGTATTATCTCCCTCGGAGGAGGCTGGGACTGGTAAATTTAGACTCCAGATGCCTCGCCAACACATTAGCAAACATTAGTAGCACCTCCTGCAGAGAGAGAGGGAGAGAGAGAGACCCCCCCTCCACTCTTCCACTCAGAAATAGTCACTTATCTTCATAGTGATCCTCTGTTGGGGGAAATCAATTCTCATATCCCTCCATTGTTTTAATGCTTTTTTATGGTCTCGTGCTAATCTGCTGCAGTGGACAATATGGCATGGCAAAGCTGTTTATTTGGGTGGAGTAAGGTGTTTATTATGGCCTATCTATTTTTGTGAGCTCATTAAAATTGTAGGGTGTTTATGCGTGTATGTGTAGGTCTCATCAATATTTGTGTCTCTGTGCTCATTAAAATTGTAGAGGTCAGGGGCCCATTTATTTTGGAGGAGTAAATATATTTTTTGTTGTGGGATGATTTTTTTTGTGTGTGTGATGTATTTTATTTAAGGTTTTATTTTCAGTATTTGTTTGAATTCCCCAATAATGAGCCCACACTGTTCCGTGCCCCATATAAATGTTGTCTTTGACAAAATTTTACTATTTTTGGTGCCAGACCAAACTAGCACAGTAATGCTTACACAAACATTTGCCATCACACCACGTGGAGAGAAGAGACACATCACGCCACTCTTTCAATCTGTCCTCTTTCGCTGCAAGGAAGCCCTCCAGGAAACATCTTTATGGGTCACTCTCCAGTTTGTTTCCTGTGTCATCCTCTGTGTCCATTAGGGAGACCAACTACATTGCAGTAGTGTTTTTCAACAACACATCTTCTGACTGACTGCTTTGCTAGTTTGAGTTGCATTTTCGATTTGTCAGCCGTTGTTTTGTTCGACTGAAGGTCACGCCGATATTTTCCGGAAATGTTTTCTAACCCCCCCACAGCGGTTTTGTGCCAGGTATCTTTCTGTGCACATTTTGGAAAACTAGTCTCTAAATGTCATGAGGCATTGATCATATAATTGTGGACAGGAACCAGTGGTGCATTCAGGTTTGTTTATGTCAGTGATGTAGTCTGGAAATAATGGTGCAATCAAAAGGTCACAGACTGAAAATTTTTGCTTTCTTTTGCATAGCCATTAATATTTGCAGCGAGACATATTGGCTAGATATGAGAATATTACAATGAGTATTGCCCTTGATGACTATGGATTTGGTAATATCATCATTTTCAAAAAAACAAAAAGTCATCCTGCAACACTCCAAACAGACCTACTTTTCCAAACTATAATCATTGTCAAATTTGAACACAATACAGTACGCCAGCACGTACGTACAGCACAGTACACACATCTGAAACAGACACCGTAGATGCTCACAGAGGTGGCTTAATCTGTCTCAGTGGTCATTGTAATCCACAGATAAACACATTTAATCCAGCATAGTATTTTGTCCTTCCACACAAAACCATAAGTTACAGAGAAAGTGATCTTAATCCCTGCCTGCTCTGCTTTGGCAAAACAGGCCCACTTTTTTTTAAGGCCAATGTGACCCCATATGATGAGTTTCCTCACAAGTAACACAAGCATCTCAAACATATAGATGAGACAACAGATTAAATCTGACAGCATAATCTCTGGTGTCCACAAGACAACAAGCCGCTTTAAATATGTTGACTTTCGCTATGATGAAGCAGGATACCCGTAGGGGATATCTAATCCCTTTCTTTTTTTTGCTACATTAGGAGCCGGGGACCCCCTGGGGTGGAAGATGGCACCGGTTGTTATGAGCCATCAGATCACTGGCGCGACAGCTCTAATCGTTCCAGCATGGGAAAAAAAAGTCAACAACAGAAGGAGGTAAACAAAGAGAGGCTAAAAGTAAACAGGGTGTTTGTGAGTTGTTTACGTGCAAGATACTTCAACTCCTAAAGTCTGCAGGCACACAAGCTGCAGGGTGACATTTTAAAGTATCGACCTTTAAAGGAGGGTATCTAGCACCTAAACTTGTTTTTGTTATTGAACAGAAGATCACTAGAAAAGGGGTCAGGTAGGGTTTATGTAGATCCATTTCGGATCTTGATGAGCCATATGGCATATGTGGCCAAACAAGTTCACATATTACACCGTTTCAAGGAAATTCAATTATTACTGCCATAGCTGTTCCCACAGGGTTTCCGTTTTAACATTTCACATGGCTGTTTGATGTGATCTAAACATAAAGCGGAACAGGTTTGCTGACGAAATAGAACACTCAGGCATTGTCTTCGCTTTCACCATTGGCAAGCTCTACAAGCTTGTCCCTTTCTTGTCCCTTTTAGACTTGACTTGATTGAAGGCGTTTATGTCTTACACCCACGGCTTGGAATCTCTCCATTCACGATGGAGGCTGAAGAACACATTAAACATTGAAGTCCTTTCTGATCATTGTTCTGTTCCATGTTCTTGGTATAAAAATGCAACCATGCCTTCAGCATGCAACTATATCAGTCTGAACCTTGTACAGCCTGCCACAGACGCACACATACACACACACACACACACACACACACACACACATACACACACACACACACACACACAACATTTGCATTTGCTCTCGTAACCACTGGCAATGCAGATCCTCAGAGAGGGGGGGCCTTTTGAACCAATGGAATCTGATGTAAGTGGGTTACACACTCATATAATGTGTCAAATTGAAGTAGAGAAAGAGGCGTCTTTCCAGAGGACACTTGTGCAATTGTCTTCATAGTTGAATGAGTTCCTGGTTAAGTCGTTTATCATTTGTAACGTATCTGATGAAGAACACGGTGCGATCAATTTCTCAATTCTCCTGATTCTCCTTTCTGATGAAATATGCAATCGTTTGCAGAAATGCTCATAAATACTGTACGGTAACACTGCTTATGAAACAATAGTTTTTATGCAAGAGACGTGCAACCACTGCGATGCTTCACTGTTAATACACTGTTGGAATGCATACAGCAACTGCTAATGGAAATACTAATGGCAAATTGAACTTTTCGAATCCAAACATAATGCAGAGACTTCCTTCTCTAACTTTTTTCTACAGCATTGAGGTGTCAGCAGTGTTTACCTGAGATTGATTGAAAGCACCATTTGCCTAAGGGATCATCGGAGCTTCAACATCTGGGTTTCGCTGCCTGCTTCCCCCCTATCCCAAACCTCTGTGGGCCCGCGCCCCAGATACGCTTCCATGTTCCCCCATCCATCCGAACATCTACTCCTCAGAGCCTCACCCTTCACCATTGATTGACAAGCCTGCATGGGGCTTTATTAAGGGGGAAAGGTAAGACAGAAGACATTTCAGCAGGGATCTATTGATACTCAGAGCTGTTGTTTTTATTCATGCCAGTACTTTTGAAAGGGTTGCTGAGGTTTTGGATGGATGCCGTTTATGTGTGTGTGTGTGTGTCTGTGTGTTCATGTGTGTGTGTGTGTGTGTGTGTGTGTGTGTGTGTGTGTGTCTGTCTGTGTCTGTGTGTTTGTTTGTGTTTGTGTGCTTTTGTCCGCAGCCCAGACTTGGGGTTGAAAACCCAGAGTGCAATATACAGTAGTGACTGAGCCATAAAACAATTTTAGCCTGGAGAATGGAGTAGATTGGTGCATGGTGCACTTTATTTTAGAGCTTTTTTGTGTGTGCGCTTACATCAATAGGTTTCTATTAAAGATGAAAACATGCCTATAAGGTAACCACCGCACACCAGTATATTTAATTTACTTTATTGAGCAGCGTGTTTCGCATGTAGCTTCTTCAGATTCAATTCCACTTTTCAACTGATTAAAAAAAAATCCATCCCTGTTTAAACATGACAGAATGCAAAGGCACACGGACTGGCACGCTTCATCATCCGATCTGACCTGACCTCCCAACCCCAACCTAGTCGCAGTTTGTCTGCAGACACCCAGAGGGGCTCGAGGAGCAGCTTGTTTCACCTGTCCCCCACCCATATGCTATGTGTTGCTAAAGCAACTGAATCCAATCCACACCTGAACCCCCTCCACATACATCTGTGTATGGTGTGCTAAAAAAAGTGCCTCTGTGGCACACAGTCTGTGCCATATTGGAGCCAAAAGGCTGGCATTGAGCCCAAATGGCAGAGAGCTTTTGTCTGTGAGTGGCACCAATGGTGCGTGGTTCTCCAGACCTCCTGTTTAATGAAAAAACAGTGATGGTACAGTGCTTCTGGTGGAGTGGCTCCCTCGGCCGTGGAATGTGTAATGTGTACACGCCGTTGCCGTGGAAACGCTAAGAGCCTGGCTAGATTGAAGGGAGATGGAGGAGGAGGACACTACAGAAACCAAAAATGGAAAAAAAAAAAGAAAAAAAAATCGGACACACATACACACTCATTCATCTTATTTCATACAAGTGTTTTTGTAGTGAGAGTGGGGGGTTGGGCTTACAATTGCTTTTTAAGTCTCACTTAAGCCAATGAAACGCCTTCGTATGTGTGTTAATGAACTCCAAGGCAAAAATTAACATCAGCTCTCCAATCAGCCATACTTTAGCTAGTGGCCGTTTCTTTGTACTTACCACACCGGTTTAAAAAATATTAATTTGCACTTTCTAGTGTGGCAATCAATTGCCCTCATTCCTTGGGGCAAGTTCTGTTGAATCACTTCAATTAGCTACTGAGTTAAACATCAGGGAAATAGTGTGATCCAAGGTGCCCGGCTCTCTTAACCAAATATAATTATTGCAATTAAATCACAGAATCCTAGAGGGGTGAGGGTAGCGAGAATAAGAGGGTAGCAACCCCCTTTCTCTCTCTCTCTCTCTCGCACTCACTCTCTCTCTCTCCATCTTTTTCTTTCTTTCCTCCTTCCTCCTTCTCTCTCCCTTGGCTCCCCATCCCCCTTTAGAAAGCCCTGGATCTGCTTGTAGCTCATGGCTCTGACTGGGGGTGGGTCGCCGGGTGCGCTTCTCTCGTTTTCTTCCCTCTTCCCTGTGATCTCGCTGGCTGTGGCAGAGGGGGCTTTGTGTGTCTGCTGGAGAGCTCCTGTCAGATCTGGGTGGTTGGGGACAGAGGACTCTACTGTACCAAGAGGCAATGGAAGGGGGGGGGGGGGGTATGGGGGGGGGGGGGGATTTATGGTTGAAGTGGTGAGAGATGTGGTGGTGGTGCTGACGGTGTGAATGAGTGAATGATGCTCTGCAGCTGTGACACGGGCCTAGACGCCTCTTCTCATCGGCACAAAGAAGACAGCTCCGCTTTGTGTTTAAGAGGCTTTTATGTACATATATTTATGTACTCTTTATGTATGGCTGTGTGGTTTGTGCTTTTGTGTGTGTGTGAGTGTGTGTGTGTGTGAGAGAGATAGAGCTGGATGTGTGGTCTAATTTTATGTCGGGTATGAAAGGCACAGTCCCTGATTTTTTAACACCCTTTCACTGTCATGTTTAAGATTAACACGAAAATAAAAGCAACCTATTCCTGAAAGAAGTCCATGTAATACTGCATACAACATCTTAAGTACTTCAGTGAACAGGTGCCTTGGTAATAAAAATAAAAATCTGCTTCTTGATTCCCATTTAACCGGCTGAAAGCAGTCTGACCTCAAGTTTATTCTCGTTCCCGCTCGACGTCACCCCTCCCTTTCGTCCACCCAGCCATCAGAGTCCATCAGCCCATCATGTAGCCTCTCGTCATGTAAATGGTCACTGTGCCTTGGGCACGCGAGGCCTTGACCTTCATAATCACAGAGGAGCCGTTTTCATGCTGCTCTGGACCGTAATGAAAAAAAAAAAGTTTTCCAGCTTCCCAAAGCACCGGCGTTCATCTTGTTCGGAGTTTATTTTTGGGGAAAACATGATCCCGAGCGACGCCATCTGCTCTAATCCCTAACTTGTGGGCAAGAAAGACTTTCTAAAAAACGATTTATTTCCATCTTGACACGTAATTATATATTTAAGACCCATATGGTTTATCCCTTGCTTGCTCCCGCTCCCTTTTGCCCTTTTTCTTTTTCGCTTTGGTTTCGTTTCGCTCGTTTTCTTCAGCCCTCTTCTTCTCCCTTCATCCCTTTCTTTTTCTCCCTCTCTGTTTCCCCCTCTCTCTCCCCTCTTTCTCCTTCTTGACAGTGCTAATTCCCTCCTCTCCCAAAAAAAGGGAGACGTTTTTCTCAGGATGAAGTGCTTCACGGTCATCATCCCGGATCATGACCGCTTGTAAAGCGACACAACCCTGTAAACAGCTGTGAACCAGATCCCCCTATACATCCCCCCCACACACACACATACACACACCCCCTCTTTAATTCCCCCCCTCTTTCATCTGTCTCCGCTTCTTTCTCTCCTCCTAGGCCATGCATATTCATCCCTTCTCTGCTCAGGGCATGTTTACTAATTCCTGGAGGACCCCTCTGCCCCCACGTGTTTGTTTGCTTCCGCGATAATCACAGATTGTATTGGGGGGCTTTGGAGAGGGGACTACACTACACTACACTACTGGACCTTCCCCCTCTTTCTATTCCTCTCTCTCTCTCTCTCCTCATTCTGCACAGTTTACAGTTTCCAAAACTATGATTTCACTCCAGTGCTGCAAAATAAAGATGTATTTAAAAAAAAAAAAAAAAACATGAGTCACCAAGTCGCAGAGCAGGCTTACAAAAAATGTGTCCTTGTAGAGAAGTGCTTTCATCTTTATATGTTTTTTCATATTTCATAACAATGTTTTTTAGTGTATGTTTTAGTGTGTGTGTGTGTGTGTGTGTGTGTGTGTGTGTGTGTGTCTTTGATTGTAAGGACATCTTTCAAAAAACTGTACACAGAGTTTGATGTAATAACCTCAAATGACTGCAGAAGTAGTTTCTGTCCCATTTTTTTGTATTAAAAAAAAAGAAAAAATATATCTTAAAACACTTAAAAAAGAAAGTTAAGAGTAAACAGAGTACAGTTAAAAGTGTGTTGTATTGTTTTGATAAAGAGAATACATCAGAAATGTACCATATAAATATAACAGTACAGTATGTACTGGGTCTTTCAGTTAATAGTTTAAGGCCTTCAACACTTTTTCTCTCTCCTGCACAAAATATCCAACAAGTAAAATGGAACACAGTCCAAAATCCCCTTTTCAGTATAAAGTCTGGCACGGTCCTTGGAAACATTCTCACTTTCTGTTTGCAGTAGTGGGAAGAAGGCATATTGAAATTTCGCTCCCACTTCCTTCCATAATTTTAATTAAAGTACTTAACACGATTAGTTAGAAATTCATATGGGAGTAGAACGTTTCTGTGTCTATGTGACAGAAAGCGAGAGACAGAGAGGTGGAAGGAGCGAGAAAGTGAAGGGGGAGAAAGAAAGAGAGAAATAGAAGGAGAGATAGAGACGGAGAATAAACACTTGGTATAAACAGGGAAATGAAGGGGGCCAGTTTATTTAGGTCAGATTGCAGATTGCATACATTAGAGCTGAGGGCTGAGAGGGTTCTAATGATATCAAAGGATACAGAGGAAATGACTCTCTTCATCTCGGGTTCCTCTGTGTATGTGAGTGTGTGCCTGCGTGTGTGTGTGTGTGTGTATGTGTGCCTGCCTGTGCCAGAGTGTGTGCCTGCTTGCATATCTGTGTGTGCACGCGAGCGACTTTGCACGTACTTACCACTGTCCACCTGTCTGACGATTCAGCTAAATCAATTTGAATGGGGGCTTCATCTGTGTAATCTGATGAGCAAGGTTTGCATATGGCGTTCATTAAATCCTCCAAAAGGATAACATCATTAATTCAACACTGGCTTCAACAGCTGACATAATCTCACTGTTGGCTAATAGAGTTAGGTAGACTAATGTGTGATCGTGTTTGTGAACAAGCGATTAGATTGTGGGCCCCATATGCTCAACAGGGTGTACTGTACACCTGCTGAATACATTTCCGTGTGTTGGTGTTTGCTGCAGAATTATTTGGTGTTATATAATGTAAACACTGCCTACCTTTACTGTATGAATACTGCAATTCTGTATGCAATGTTCCAGGTACAGTCAACACGTAGGCTAAATGATTTGGTGTATAAAACATTGAATTATTTGTGCTTGTGCTGTAATTGTGCGGTGTGGGGGTTGTGCTTACACATTCATACTGTAGGTGCACCCTACTTTCCTACCATCCTCTCCCCCATACTCACACAAACGTTCTCTCTTTCTCTCTCTCTCTCTCTCTCTCTCTCTCTCTCACACTCACACTCACACACACACACACACACACACACACACACACACACACACACACTTGACATTAAATCCCTCCTTCATACACCCATACAAATTCCTCTCCTTGTTGAAGATGGGGGGTTGCAGGATGGCGTTTCACTCAGGGTGTATTGTACTAGGCTACATGCTTGGTACCCCACCCCCCCCACCCCCCCTGGCCCCCAACCTCTTTTTCTTGAAGACGGGGGTAATTTTCCCAGCAGCGGGCTGTCAATTTGTAGATGTGGAGGAGAGATAGACTGTCTGTGAGCTCCCAGGAGATGCTATCACCTGCCTAACCTGCGTTTTTCCCTGGGAGGGGTATAGCCTGCTGTTGCCTCTGGACACTGACTCTGCTATTATATGCTGGGGAGGCTGGAGGGGAGGGCGTCAGGGCGAGGATACATAGGGAAATAATTACTCCACCTGCTTAGCCAGCTAACCCACCAACACCAACACCCATCCTCCACCTCACCCTCTCTCTCCCTCGTTCGCTTTCTCTCTGTCCTCTCTCACTTGTTTGCTATCTCTCTCTCATTCACCCTATGTCTGTCTCTCTTTCACACACTCAGCCTCTCTCGCTCACCCTCTCACTCTCTCTGGCTCACTCCATCTCACTTGCTCTGTCACTCTCTCACAAACACACACACACACACACACACACTCTTACGCTCTCGCTGTCTTACTCCATCTCTGTCTCTCTCTCTCTCTCTCTCTCTCTCTCTCTCTCTCTCTCCCAGCACCCAGAGTGTAGCCTCATGTATGCTTTTTCATCTGGCTAATGAATGCTGTTAACCTAATGAGGTGGGCCTTGTAGCTGGAGGGGCTGGGCTGAGAAGAGGTGGCTCCATTGTGGGTTAAGAGAGGCAAACCTTCAATTCCCTTTTGAGCCCTAAGAAATGATCACATCCTTTCTCACTCTCTCTTACACACACACACACGAACACGCACACATACATGCATTCTTACGAGTATACACACATCTACACACACAGACACTTTTACTCTTACAGGTAACCTCTACACAAACATACACACACACACACACACATACAGTACACACAGAGGGACACAATGGCTACCGCTGTGCACACATGACGCATGACTGTCTGGTGGAGCACTTAGCGTCCTGGTAGCGAGTGAGGGAGAGGCTGTTTGGGACGGCAGCATTGATAAACATTTAATCCAATCATGGAGGCAGCCTGCTTTACAGCTGGGACCACTGCTGCAAGGTGACCCTTACCGTCTGAGGCTGATGTGGATTGGCATGTAAAGCCTCTTTGACAGACAGACACACACACACACACACACACACACACACACACACACACACACACAGAAACACATATACACACACACATGCATTCTCCCATGCATTCACACACACGCGCAAGCAAAATCTCACACTGATGCAAACACACTCATGCCAACCTCAGTGGCGCTAAACAATTAAGATATTAGAAGTGGACATGACCCCCAGCATGGAGGTGTGATCCCATCACGCCGTGGGAGTTTCCCTCTGAGCCCGTCTCGCTTTGTCCAGATCAGATGAATGGTAATGTGACCGCTTCTTCAAAGAGAGAGAGAGGGAGAGAGAGAGAGAGAAAAATGGGGGTCTGTTGTTGTGGTGGCCACCTCACATCGGGGGCTGAATAATAATGCACTGCACATAAGTTGCGTGACAATCCTTTTAAGGCTACTTGAAGGCTCTCTCGCCTCTGATTGGTTGACACTCAAATGTATGCACATCATCTAATGCAGGGGTGATGCCGATTTAAATTGGGAAAGGGCCAAGTGAGGGCAACTGCCACCACCACAACCACTTTCAATCACTTTCAATTGTCAGGTCATTTGTCAGGTCTCAGGTCAGTGTAAAGACCAGATCTCTCAGTAGGTTTGATTAAGATGTGGTTTACCCTGAGCTGATCCAATATCAAGGTCTCTACAGGGCTCCTCTGCCTGAGGCTGCCGAGAGCAACAAGGACAGCTTATCCCACCATGCTGGTTTGCCACTCTTGCCCTTGGGCATTTGGGAGCCTGCTTGAGATGACAGCTTGAGGAATTTTAGTAAATCTTGGCGTCAGCAGAACACTATGTTGATGTGCCTGTGATGTAACAACTAGTTTACTTCTGTTTATAAATAACTCCCTGTACCATGATCCTAATTGAGCACATATATCAAACTGTATAGGATACATGTGTTGCTCACAAAAAAAGCTATTTAAAAAGTAGTGTTTGTTCTGTTGTATATAATTTGTCACAATGAGTTGAGTTGGCTTTGTTCAATTAGCCTAGAAGGACTGGTGTCTTTACGCACCTGTCCGGTGGAGGGCGCCTTTTCCCCGATATAATGGAGATAAATAAATTAGGTTACTTCGTCTGGATTTTCGAGATTGATTGGTTTTGGTGTATTCAAGCCCATGGGAACCCATGTTTTCTAAAGAGCAATCTTGGCATTCACTAGCCGTGTGTCCTCGCGGTCGTATTTTACTTTTTATTTGTGCGCCAGTCATAACCTCTGACCTCCCCACGCCTTCACACATCCAGTCAAATAGTCCCGTCTTTTGTCCAGCGTGCGGCCGTGAAATCCTGAAGGCACCGGCGCCTGTGATCGCGTTGTTCTCGCGCGGATTACATAGAGACAGATGGACACCGGACCCTGTCTTAACCAAATCCTCTCTCACCCTGCAGAAAAAAAAAATCCAGACCCTCAAGTGTGAGGGCATACATGTCTCTTAACCCATTGCTTTTGTTCTTGTTATCTCATTGGTCACGCCATCTAAGACCAGACAATAATGGAATAAACAAAATTTTTGATCAGTATAGCCTACACTAATATAAAATTTTAAATACCACTAGGCTATGTCAGAGTAGCCCAAGGCTATGTGTAATTATTAGTAAGCTAGGCTATTAATAATAGTAATAATACAGATATTAACTAGCCTATATCAATTTATAACCTAAATTAAATAGGCCTATAATTCACTTGTATTGGAATAACATTATAATTGGCTTCATAATCTGACTGTGCATGACGTGTTTTACCTGTTGTTTGTAGGCGTCGTTCCAAGCGGGCGGGGCAAGGCGAGATTTGACAGCGAAATCGGTTACAGACGCTCACTGTGTGTGGAGCATTATACAGAGCTTGCCTGGATATCCGAGACGAATTCGCGTTAATTCATATCGCCAAAGAAAATATTACACTATCGGTTTTATACGGGTTCTTGACTTGTCAGTTGGTGACTGATTGGACTGCATGGACTATGTTTCCGGATATTTAAATGGAACCAAACAAAATAGCAGCCAAAAGGAGTAAGCGCTGTTGTGCGATAGGAAAGGACTGAAGCGAAGGAGATTGCGTGGAGAGGCGCGTGTATTTATTGCACTTATTTAAAACCAGCCAGCAACTTTTACTTTGCTGTTATATTCCAAGGTTATTGTGGCTTCTGTCATTCATTTGTTTTAAAACTGCACTTTTACGCGGTTTGTAGCCTAGGTGAGGCTATCCCTTCTTGTGGAGAAGCCACCAACTGACCAGGGGACGGCACAGCTTCTAGCTTATGTGTGATCTCATTCATTTGCATTATTACTATTTCGTGTTTTATTATTATTTATTTGAATTTAGAAGAATAACTGAAAAACACTGAAGAGTCAACTGCGTGCTGGGACGTTATCTGAAATAAGCTTTACTGTGGTTCAATTTGAATTCCACATACCGACTGGGAGAAGAATGGGTCGCAGCTGAGACCGATCAGTGGACGGTAACCCCGGACCAATACTTCGTGTTGTTTGGATCTTCGGAACATGAAGGCTGCCTGTCTCAACGCTGGGGTTTTGCTGCTGTGCCTTTCCCTGTCTTCTTGGGCAGCCACGCTGAACGGCTATGGAGGTGAGTCCCGCACAGCACTCATGCGCTTCAAGGGGGAGAGTCGTTGGAGCATTTGACACACCAGCGTCTTTCGAAATTAGAGGAGGAAAGCAGGTGTAAAACCTGTGTGAGTGCGTGCTTTGAACAGGCTACTCGGAATGTTAAAGGAGCCCCTTAATCGCACTTAACCAAAACTCTTTTGCTTTGCTATTATGCTACATCCTGGCTATCTGCTTCAGTAGCCATGCATGAAGAATAGCCTGCCAGGTGCTTTGTGTTTAGTGACAGGTGTAACGCTGTGCAATTTAAGTCATGTGATATTTGCACACTGTTTTCAATAGCAAGCATAAGTTTATAAATCTTTGCATATATTATGTAGCAACATCCAACTCGTAAACTCGTAAATCACAATAGAAATAGACATTTTCTATTCTTTTCCCCCTTTTAATTATTTAGTCTTGTATCTGTCAATACAGAACTTGGTTGTTTCTCATGTAAATCGTAAGTCGTAAATTACATGGCCCATGGGAAGTTCTGACAATCGGTTCTTTGTGCCACTCGTCTCCCTGGGTCATCATATTCTCTCATGCCTTATTCTCTGCCTCGGCTCGCTCTATTTTTAAGGGGCGCATTTTGCATTTTCGTGAATTAAGAAACGAGCCATATGGTACAGGTCAGAGGACACAGTCACAAGTCATTTTTCCTGGCAATCCTGTAGCTTTGATGAGACAGATGCCACCACTGCCCTTCCACTGCTAGTGGTGTCTCGAGGGCAAATCTTTGCCATGTGACCGTGTTTACATGTGCACAGAGTACGGCGTGGAACCGCACATATACTCTGTACATAGAGAGGTAGGGCGTCATGGATGCATGTAGCCTACATCTTGCTGCCCGGACACATTCTCTTAAAAAAGATCAATGGTAGGATAACGTCCTGCGACTGATATGCACTGTGTCCTACTCACTGTTGCATAATAGGCAAAGACTTTTAATAGTGTGGAAGAGTAGCTCCCGCTTATTTGGACAATGCGAATCATTTCAAGCGCGCCTTTAAGCCCCCTGGTCCGTGCAGATGTCGCCTGCGAAACAGATGTCTGACGTGACTTTTCATGCTTTCTTGTGAAGCTAACATCTGGGCTTAAAGACCAAAAAAAGTCTACTGCTGTTAATTTATGCAGGCAGCCTTTTCTTTTGCCACGATTGAAAGAGGGAGGGGGTACTGTATATAACATTCAATTTCAAATTCAGTTTGCTCACCTACTGTTAGATAGGTTAGGTATTTTAGGTATGAATGGAATACAAGGAGGAATTTTTGATGCCATCTTAATTATGCAAGCCTCTTAATCAGACATCCTTTGAATATTGCCATGGTTTCATGATTGCTGCTGCTTTTTGTCCTCTTGAACACATGCAGTGCAATCAGGCATCGCTGGAAACTTCCATGGCTCCACAAACAAGTCTCTGTGTGTGTGTGTGTGTGTGCAGTCTACACTCTCTTAAGAAAGAGCTCTTGCCCTGACCCCTAGTTCTTTACCCCACTCAGTTTCAGTGGGGTTGTGGCGACTCTTAATACCTCTCACATGAACCCGATTAGCGTCCGAAAACACAATGGCTCCAAGAATCAGACTCCCAGAGAGTTGGGACATTACAAGGATCAACTGTGCAGAGAGCTCTCACAGCCAAGGACTCTTAAAGCAACACACATACTCACAGACACACACACACACAAGTGCAGTGACAACTGTGCGTTTCAAATAGAGATTTTCCACATATTGCTGGATTGTTGGTTAGGTTGTTTCGGAGTTGATCATTTAGATTTTTGCATCATTAGACATCATTCGGGTGAGGTGAGATTGTGAGTTCTGGCAGTCTGATTTTTGACAAAAATAGTTTGAGTAGTTTGTCAGTCTGTGGAAAGAATATTGGACTTTGGCCTCTTACACTAGACTGACAAGCCAGACTATAACCAAAGATACTTTAGAACCATCGACCTTCTCTGCTATAACATCAGAGAGTATAGTCTGGCTATGACAGATAGACGGAGCTCAGTCCAAGGGGCTGTATCAGAGATGTCTTTCAGATTTCCTCTGCACAATACGTAGCCTGATAAGCTACCGCTAGGGGAAAGTCTAGGTGACTCTCTACAAGGATAGAGCGATGTGATTGGTGGTCTGGCAAAACCCGGTCCAAATGCTTTTTTGTGTTTTTAGAGATGATAGTGTGCCATGGTTCTCTCTCTCTCTCTCTCTCTCTCTCTCTCTCTCTCTCCTCTCTGTAGTGCTCATTCCCTTTGCTGTCAGTTACCCCATCTTCAGGCAAAATGCATTTATGTGTTACTGTGTGTATCGGCTGTATCGTTTTTCAATTCAATAAGGGCTAGATGCGAGACGAATAGCCGTCCCAAGAGAGCATGATGTTCAGAGTAGGGATTTCAGTCTTCAAGGGCAAGCATGAAAGGGAACAAATATGTGTGTGTGTGTGTGTGTGTGTGTGTGTACATGACTACATGTATTAGTGTGTGTGTGTCCATGCGTGTGTGTGTGCGCGCGCGTGTGTGTGCAAGCATGTATGTGTGTGCGTGTGTGTGTGTGTGTTTGTCCTGAGAAAGCTTCTGATGTAGTCAATAGGATGGGGTGGGGTGGGACCACCTCAACATACTCCTCGAGGGTCAGGACCTGCCATTCCCTAAGGGGCGTTCACTCCTACTACCTAGGAAGCTAAGCATTGCTGGTCAGCAGAAAACCTTGTGAAAACATTCAGCGAACGTCAGAGCCCTCCTTTCTATGAAACCCTGTATTGTCACAAGCAAAAGGCCACCACTGATGTAAGCAGAAGCCATTTAATGCAATGCATTGAGCAAGTGTGTGAATTAGATCTCTGTGGAAAGCCTTTCATCGGGGGTTAGAGTTTATACTTACTTATGTGTCTACAAGGAAACAGTTCCCCACAACCCCTCACCACGTCTTCTAGAAATTTCTCATTGCTTAAAAGGAATTAATGAACTCTCTAAGCCCGTAGTTTGGCTCAGCTATTGTTAAAGAACTACGTTCTTTTTTTTTTCTCTTTTTTTTTAAGGGAGCGGCAACCCCGAGAGACTACAATAAATTACATTTTTAATTCCACACGTAGGTTATGAAATGAGTTTTTGAATCATACTTTCAAGGCGCTGCACTGATTTCATTAACTTCCCTCAAGGACGACGACTTCATTTTAACCAGGCGGTATTAAAAAAACAGCGAGGTAAGCTAACTGTCGGGGTTTTTTTGCTGAGACAAGGTGCGGCTGCTGGACTTGACCTCCAGACGGTGACATGAAAGAGACAGACAAATAGGTTTGGGGGTCAAAGGTCATTCTGGGCCAGTAAGAAAGGTGCACAACAAGATTGATTAGGATTGTCAGTGACCACAGATTCATATTCATACAGACACCCCAATTCTAACCTTCAGCCCTGATATGATATTAACCACATCAGCAATTAGCTTCAGCCTTAGGAACCATGGCTTGATGTAGGTTCTCAATTTTCATGCCCATATATTCATTTAGCCTTCCACAACCTTGCTTCTCGATAAACTTAAAAGTCTATTTAAAAAGATAAGCTTTCTGCCTGTCCTGATAACAAGATAGAACTTTATTTATCCCATAGAAAATGCAAGCATCCTGTACCATCCAAGACAAGATACACATAGACATAATGAATTACACACAAATACTGTCCCGTCAAAGTTACCGAGGTCATGGACACCTCAACAGACCCAAAGGGTAACAGTATATTCACGCATCTTGCCCTTGCCACACTCTCCTTTATTTAGCATTGCTACACTGTCCTTAGCTCTGATTCATATTGCTGCTCAAACCATCTGTTCAAGCATTGCAAAAAATGGGAGAATGGCTGGAGCAAGTAAGAGAGAGAGAGAGAGAGAGAGAGAGAGAGAGAGAGATGGTATGGTGTCCGAGGCAGGAATGATGTTTACTCTCTGTCTGCCTCTTGGGCTGTTAAGCAGTCTGGGTGATCTATAATGACGGCGAGACCGTGTGCAGGCACGCTCGGACTGTTTGTCCGCACTGTGAGTGTCCTAGTGGGGATGGGGTTGGGGGTGGTGTTTGGATGGGGATGGGGTTGGGGGTGGTGGGAGTGGGGAGTAGGAGTTGAAGGATGTGTGGTCCCCCATTGCATCCCTAATATCTGTAATGCATTGGACACTTGGGTGGATGTTTGAGGGGTCATCGTGTCAGTCATCTTCTCGTAAATACTCATGTTCGCTTGCTCGCTCGCTCGTCTCTCTCTCTCTGCCTCTCTCTCTCTCTCTCTCTCTCTCTCTCTCTCTCTCCATGTCTCTCATGTTCTCTCTCCCTCTCTTTCTGTCACGGTGTCTGTTACACACACACACACACACACACACACACACACACACACACACACACACACACACACACACTCCCCATTACTCATCCGGTGTCGGCTCAATGGAACTAGAGCTCCTCTGTCTAGTGCGATGCCCAGCAGCCTGTTCTTGCATGACGATTCTATTCATTATTCTCATGTCATGATGCCTTGCATCTCTTTATCCCTTTTGTCTCTTTAAGCATGTGTGTGTGTGTGTGTGTGTGTGTGTGTGTGTGTGTGTGTGTGTGTGTGCTTGAGTTGGTGTGTAGGCCTCCATATCAAAGAGGTATTCCAGATTGCGGTAGCGTCACATTCCAAATGCCTGAGAGAGCGTAAGACAGCCTTTCCAAAATAAAAACATCACTATGGTTCCTTTCTCTCTAACCCACACACACGTTTAGACACCCAGCCTTCCATTCACCCACCTGTGCAGAGATTACGACTCTATTGCTGAACTAAGATGAAGAACATTCAAGGCATTGTGGCTACCTGACGTTGCATGGCATGGACATCCATTGTAGTGGCTATTCTAAAGCAGGCAGGCAGCGACGACATGCCACGCGCTGATAGGGCGATGGCGTCACTCGAGTGGCATAGTTGGCACTAGGCGCGTTCCGTTCCGTTGCGATGCCTTTCTCCAGGCCGTGGCATTTAAAGATGGAATGCCCTCCCTCCCTCCCACTCAGGGAGCTGCATACTCAGCAGTGCCCAAAGCGCAAGGAACAGACTGCGTGAGTGAGTGAGTGAGTGACTGACCGACCCGCCCGTCCGCCGCTGTTTAGTCAGCATTCCTCATCGTAGTGAATTGATGCTACTCCTACTCGCCGGGAAAGAGGAAGAAAATGAATGAGCAGAGAGACCGAGGGAGGGAGAGAGAGAGAGAAACAGAAAGAAAGTGAGAGGAGTGAAAGTTGCTGAGGGCAGGGGGGTTGTTTACCAAGCTCCGGGAAATTCGGAGGGCAGTGAACCATACACTGTAAACTGTACACACACACATTGAACTGGAGCTTGTGTGTGTGTGTGTGTGTGTGTGTGTGTCTGTGTGTGTGTGAGAGAGAGGGAGAGAATGAGTGTGAGAGAGCAAGAAGTGTTTGGTTACAAGGGAACGGTATTCCTGAACTACTGAAAAGGCCTTTGGACCTTGGGCCCCTAGTGTTTTTGATTGACACTAAAAGCAAGACATGGGCATGAGACAGACAGTTTAACAACAGGCACACACCAGTGTGCCTGTGTTGTTGACGTAGCACTACTCTTTGCAGAGAAGTTCTCACAAACCCTACACACACACACACACACTCTCTCTCTCTCTCTCACACACACACACACACACACACACACACACAGCAGGCTGGGGGTCCCTGCTGCGGGGGAAATAAGCGGGTTGGTTGGGAAAGGAAGTGGTGTTGCTGAGCCAGCCCGTCACACACTGGGGGGACCCTGCCACTACACACAGCGTCTGCACTCCTGTAGGTGGGGCAGGGCACACACACACAACACACACACACACACACACACACACACACACACACCTGGCCATAAAAAAGCCCTTCCTTAAACCATCAGGGTGTGGATTTGTCTCTGCCTCTCTCTCTCTCTCTCTCTCTCTCTCTCTCTCTCTCTCTCTCTCTCTCTCTCTCTCTCTCTCTCTCTCTCTCTCTGTGTGTGTGTGTGTGTGTGTTTAAGAGAGAGAGTATTCCTGTAAGTGAGCTTGGTTACTTCCCCTGTTTCTGTGTAAACCTGATTTATGCCTGTGCCTGCCAGGTTGGGTAATATGGGTACTCTTTCAAATCAATCATCAATAGGATTAAATACTTTAAGCATAAGAATGAGGGAGAGAGAGATGTGGACATTTTGACAGGGGTGGGGCAATATTTATTTGAATGACTGTGCAAAAAGATTGGATGAAGCAAATAAGAAAAGAAAAAAGAAAAAGAAAAAAAAGACAAGGCTGCAGTGCAGTCAGGTGCTGTTTCCTGGCTCCTGATCCGATCCATTCCTCTCACGCCGGGCCCGGCACCGCTAATAAATTCTCCTGGCTCCGGTGGTACATTTCACAGAGAGAGAGTGAGGGAGGGAGCATTGGAGAGAGAAGTGAAAAGACAGCAACACAGAGAGAGAGAGAGAGAGAGAGAGAGAGGGCGGAAGAAGGAGAGCCAGTCCGCACCAGTCCATCTCTCCGAGCCACGGGCCAGCAGACCAAATCCATTTCCAACTGGTCAGCCGGTGGCCTTATCACCCACTGCTCTCTCTCATGAATATGAGAGTCGGCCCCCAGGCACTGAAAAATGAGCCCTTTCAGCACTAGGAATTGGCTGCAGCCCCGACTGGCGGCCGCGGCTACTGTTGGCCTCTGAGTCTCACCCGGAACTGGCCCAAAGCCGGGCCAGCATGACTGGGTATGAACTCAGTGACTGCCAGGGTTGCTTCAACCTGGATGAACAGGGAGGGTAGGAGTGTGTGTGTGTGTGTGTGTATAAGTGAGTATTGATCAGGGAGCGGTGCAATGGGGGTTA
>JAODXP020000028.1:6569125-6574125 GCA_027497455.2 Sardinella longiceps
ATGCATACCACACATTGCAACACATGGGTGAGCTTGTGTGTGTGTGTGTGTGTGTGTGTGTGTGTGTGTGTGTGTGTGTGTGTGCACTCCAGTGCCCCATAATATTGCTTGTCTGTGACTGTACAATCCGATTCTCTCTCTCTCTCTCTCTCTCTCTCTCTCTCTCTCTCTCTCTCTCTCTCTCTCTCTCTCTCTCTCCTTTCCTTTCTGGTAAAGCTGCATTATCACAGACACACACACACACACACACACACACACGGCGGCCATTATCATAATTGAAGCGCAGTGCGGTGAGCAGCAGCAGTAGCAGCAGCCCAGAGGCCAAGAGGCCCTGATGGAAACGCCAAAAAGGAGTGTGTGTGTGTGCTTGTGTGTGTGTGTGTGTGTGTGTTGTTGGGTGAGAGTGCAGGAGACCAAACCAGACACAGAGACTGATTGGGAGTCTAAAAGCTGATAAAGCCCACGGTCCCTTTGATCCGCCAGCATGACATCACACGCGGCACATATTAACTAAGAGCCTTATCAAAAATAAGGGAGAGAGAGGAGAGGAGAGGGGGAGAGAGTAGCTAAATTTGTTGAGAGTGCTTAAAATTGCACAGAGTGTTGAGTGGGTGGGTCGGTGGGTATGGGGTGGTATGGGGGGTGTAGTGTGATGGGGGAAGGAGAGGAATTGTTGAAAAATTGGAGGAACATAGAGACGGGGCGAAAACAGAACTAAAAGATTGTACAACCCAGAGACAGACAAACAGATGGGAGGATGGAAGGATTGACAGAGGTGAAAAAGTGAGTGGTTTACAGGGTGCTGTTCATCATCAGTCTGTGTGTGTGTGTGTGTGTGTGTGTGTGTGTGTGTGTGTGTGTGTGTGTGTGTGTGTGTGTTTGGTAGGGGGGTGGATGTCTGGGGATGTGTGGTCGGCTGGACAGATGAGACGAGGGGACGAGCGCTAGATCAAAACGTCAGCCAAAGCTGCCTGTAATCATGTGTGATTCGGGGCCAGCCCAGCCCAGCGTCAGTCGCTAATAGGATTGCCTCTCGCCGAGCGAGGTCTGGTCCTGTCTGTCCAGTCCCTCACACTGGCACATTATCTGTCCCTAAAACACACATAAGCCCTCAGAGTTATCACACCAACCCCTCCACATACACACACACACACACACACACACTTACAAACACTTGCACGCTTGCATGTGTTTGGCTTAAAGCTGGCTAGTGGCATGCGATACCAGCCACTTTATCTAATGAGGATTTCTTTATGGAAGAGTGTAGGCAGCTTAGTTTTGTGTGTGTGTCTGTTTCTGTGTGTGTCCATGTTCATTATTGTTCTTGTACTGTATAGACGGGTTGGTACTGTAAATGTGTGTGTTTGTTGTATTTAACCTCTTTTGTGTGTGTGTGTGTGTGTGTGTGTGTGTGTGTGTGTGTGTGTGTGTGTGTGTGTGTGTGTGTATGTATATGTCTTGACATATTCATTATAGTTCTTTTGTATAGATGGGTAGGTACTCTGAGTGTGTGTGTTTGTGTGTTTCCCGTATTTAACCTGTGTGTGTGGGTGTGTATATGTGTGAGTGTGAATGTGTGTGTCTGTGCGTGTCACAGTATTTGGCCATTTAATCATATCCGGTGCTTCCGCTGTCATAAGCCCAGGTATAAATCACCCCCCTGGTCATTATTTGCCTTCAGGGTGCGTGAGGCGGTGATACCATGGTTGCCACATCTACTAATAGTCCTCCTGCTTTATGGCCCTTTACTTGTGTGATCTGACCAGCTGTCTCTATTGCATAACCTCTCCTTTATGTTGTCCTTTTTCATATTTCACAATGTACAGTAGGCCTTCAATGAAATATGAATATGAAATGTAAAAGATCACTGCACACTGGTAGACTTCAATTCTGCTGATTTTATTTATTCACACATGCTCTCTCAGGGCCGCTCTTAGATGAATTATTGTTATGACTATGAATTATGAATATGATATGATATATATTATATAGCATTCATATATGATATTACTATCACATACACATATATTAAAGCCTTATAAAGCCTTATATTCAGACGACTTTAAGTATGAGACAGGATTTTGACTATGAGAATCCAATCCATTGAGGCTTTTTCAGTTGTGTTCGGATCAATTAAGTGCACGAGCGTATGTTGTGACGTTTAGTTTAGTATTTCGTTGAGGGATTTCCGTGCAGCCATACCAGTGGGAGGTAGCAGCTTGAAGCCTGTGGTGGCTTAGCTTAGCCCACTGCATGGTGGTGAGGGGGCCTGGGCCGAGGCATTAGCTTAGCACACGCCAGATGGGCCGGCTGGCAGCTGCGTGTGTGGTCAGTCACTTAGTCAGTTGGTTGGCAGATGAGAGCCTGACTGCCATGGCGGTGGGGTGGTGATGGAATGGTGGTGTGGTCGACTCGTCCGCACACACACATGCTAACAGGAAGCACGCTAGCAGGAGCTGGAACAGTAGCAGCAGTAGCAGCTTTTCCAGTAGCTGTTTTAAAGTGGTTAGGCTACACACAACCACCAGGCTATCAACGCTATGGCCGATTTTGTGTTTGAAGTGGTCGGGGCGGGCTGGCAGGACTTGAAAGACATCTGAGAAACAGGAGAGGCTCCCTGATGGGGAGAGGGAAACAGTGGTTGTTGGTTTTTCTCAGCTCTTGTTCATTAGCACGGACAAGGGCTATCGCTAATGTGTTGAATTTCCATCCACTGCTGCTGCTTCAGCTTTCTGTGGAACTTCTATGACTGCATCACACACACACACAGAGACACACACACACACACACACACACACACACACACACACACACATAGATGAAAAAGGAAATACTATTTTTTTCCTTGCTGGAAATGATGACGGTGGGCTTGTCTGATCAGCCTTAAGGTGATTTGTGTCATCACATACAATGTCTGACACTCACCCCACACACACACACACACACACACACACACACACACACACACAGGACCACTGTCACCACACAGGACCACTCATATCCAGCGAGTCGGCCTACATAGCTCTCTGTCCACAAAAGGCCACATATGCATGCACAGATGCCTTCTGTTCTGTCCCCTTTTGCGTTGTGATGACGCTGATCACAGATCGTCAGGAGTGGGTACAATATGTGTCTCTGCTCGTCCCCAAAGGTCAGTGTGGTTACGTGGCCATGACATCTTCTCAGCATAGCAGTCAGTGTGAGAGGAAAGAGAGAGAAAAAAATACAACAACTCTTTTCCCCACCCCCATATGGGTTACTGTAGTAGGCAGGCCAACCAATATCTGCTTCAGCAGAACCCAGACCCCTCTAGGGGCTGGTGGTTCAGCCCAGTTCCCTTAAGGAGATCTGGAGGAGTCAGCAACAGTGGTGATACACACACACACACACACACACACACACACACACACACACACACACACACACACACACACTCACACACACCACCACCACATCACCAGTCCTCTGCTCTAATTCCTGCCAGTATATCTACTGCACAGAGCTGTGTAAATACACACACTAGGGTGATCTACTGCACAGAGCTGTGTAAATACACACACTAGGGTGATCTACTGCACAGAGCTGTGTAAATACACACACTAGGGTGATTTTCCACACATGGATTAACCCCTAGCGTCACACACTAATGGAAATCTCCACTGGAGTTCCATTTCAGAGCAGGAGGAGGCTAGCATGTAATACATGTTCAGGACACAGGTTCAATAAGCCCGACAAGCCAGACTATAACATAAAATAAAATGGCCAGTCTGGCCATGATGGATAGATGGATTCCGCCTTGGGGCAGAATTTTTCAACCTGCCTCTGCATGCAAAGGGATAGCGGTACGACCAGAGCCTTCAAAGCACTTTTTATACAACCAATCAGAGCAACGAACAAGCTAATTCAAACAATGCTAAGCTCATCCAATGACTCCCTGTCCACATAGAGCCTTGTGATTGGATAAACACCACTGATGTCTGAATACTACAGTTCCCTATGGCTCATGGCTAAACATACTTGCTGAGCAAATCAACTTGCTACCGCTAGGGTACGGCTAGAGTTCTAGGCTAAGGTTCAACATGAGTCATGAATCTTTTAACAGCCGTTTGGCCTCCATTTCTTTGTTTTGCCGGGGATGGTGCCTGGTGCCTAACCCAGTTTGAGGGGGAGATGTGGTGATGTAGTGATGGAGGCATGATTCACCTTTTCTAGGACAGTATTCCCACAACTTGCAGCAGATACTGCATGATAAGGCTTGACATACAACACCAGAAGCTGAAATAGCTAACGACCTCAGCTGTTTTTTGTTGTGTCTCAGTATTTTGGTTAAGACGATATGAAGGTTTTTTTTTACCCCTTTTTTATCTGTGCTGTCCATGTTTGCCTGTTCAGCAATACAGTTGAAAATGAACAATCCACCTTTTTTTCTTTTTTTCCCCCTCTGTGTTGGAGCAATCACTGACTCCATGTTTCTTCTGGAGCGTGGGGAGCCTTGAACCTGCATTAAGTCAGCAAAGAGAACGCATTAAAGTGCTCGGTTCAAAAAGTCACTCCTTTGTTATTTCCATTCGCTACGTTCCCATTTGCATTAACCCTAGCGTTTTACTCAGAGGCAAGTAAGGTCCTTCAAAATGGGACACACACACACACTCACACACACACACACACACACACACACACACACACACACACACACACACACACATCTCCCATTAAACTCGTAACAATGTTGTTAGAGTTGCAGTGAAGTGGAAGTGGCTGTGCTGTACAGCATGTGTCTCTCGCTAGCCTATTTAATAAAACTGTAGTTACGCTCTGCGATGCCCGTGGTATTCTTCGGCGGCCTTGCTGACCCCGTCATCTCTCACACAGACACAGGCAGACGCAGGGGAGGGATGGACGCTTTTGGCCGGTTGTCAGGGTCGATGCACATTAAACGATCTGCCACGGACCAGCGGCTAGAGCTTGCGGAGGGGGAACCGGCGTGTCTGCCCGGTGGC
>JAODXP020000028.1:6581625-6584125 GCA_027497455.2 Sardinella longiceps
AGGACATTAGTGAGCAGCGTCTGAATAATGGCTAGTGCTGTAAGTGAACAGTGGATACTGTAAGTGTACACTGCTCTGCTCTCTTCTGCTCCAAAGCCCATTTGCTGCACTAAGGATGGGTGATGGGAGCCTGGATGTTAAAAGCCTGGGAGAATGGTGGAGAGACAGTGGGAGAGAAAGGAAGAAGGAGGGGCAGGGGTTAGAAGGAGAGAAGGGTGGGGTTGGAGAGAAAGTGGATTGTCTACTACACAGTTCATGGCAATGAGCAGAGGCTGTGTGTGTGTGTGTGTGTGTGAGTGAGTGAGTGTGTGTGTGTTGGTCTTCTGTCCTGTGGGAGAGCCACTCAATCTATCAGAGCACATCTGCACTGAAGAGTCGGCCTGTGTGTTCAGCTTTGTCAGCATTTCCATGTGTGTGTGTGTGTGTGTGTGTGTGTGTGTGTGTGTGTGTGTGTGTGGAGGGAAGTGGGCAGTGTCTGGACATGATTAATGACATGCCTTGAGTGAGTGGAATTCCATGTCAGGGTATTCAACTGTCCATATATGTGGATATATGAATATCAATGAGAAGTCTGGTCAATGTTGGTGTATTGGTGCCAGGAGACCATGTGTGAGTGTATATGTGTGTCTGTTTATCTCTGTGTTTGGATGGACATGTACTGTAAGTATCTCCCAGATGAAAATGAAGATTAAAACATGTGTGCTTGTGTGCGTTTGTGAATGTCCGTACTGTAAATTGTAATTGTATTGATGGGGGACGGTGACAAGCAGGCCTTATGGGTAATGTAGTTCATCGGCAGTTCACTAAGCTGCAATAATGTACTATAGGAACACAACGCAAGTGTAAATGTCAGGCTTACCCTCCCCTGGCCTTTAAGAGAAAAGTGCAGGTCATTAGCAGCTTGAGTGGAGCCCAGCTCAGTCAGCCACACTGGTGCTTTTACTCGCCTTTCAAACATAGAGAGCCGAACAAAAAAAAAATTGCTGGCTTTCGCACAACGCAGGAGAGTTAAGCACACACACACACACACACACACACACACACACACACACACACATTCACTCTCTCTGTCTCTTTCTCTCACTTTTTTTTATCCACCCTCTCTCTTTCACATCCCCCCCTTCTCTCTCTCTCTCTCTCTCTTTCTCTCCCTCTCCCTCTCTACAGACGCACAAATACACAGACACACACAGACTTGTGTATGCAGGGCATACGGTACTCACACAGTAACACACACACACTTTTGTAGTTGCCCACCGCCCACGCGCTCTAGATCACGTGACCAAGAGGGAGACCGGGCAGCAGAAGGGTTTTATCGATCAGTGGGAAGAATTCCAGAAAAGCATCCATCCTACACACACACACACACACACACACACACACACACACACACACACACACACAGGGTGTAGCCACACATATACACTTACATATGCCACACACACAGAGACATACAGAGTGTAGCCTCACATACACACTTATATATGCCACACACACAGACATAAGCACACACACACACACACACAGATGTACACTCTATGAGAAAGGCCCGAGGGCCTCTCAATTTCACTGTTTACTACTCTCGCCTCTGGGATTCTTGGGTCTGGCAGCAGTGCTGATGCGACTCCTTCGATTGCACCATTACCATAACTCACACACACACACACACTAACTCGCTCAAGCAAACACACACACACACACACATACACCCACTCTCTCACACACACACTCTCTCTCTCTCTCTCTCTCTCCCACTCACACACTCTCTCTCTCTCTCTCTCTCTCTCACTCACACTCACCCACACACACACACACACACACACACACTTCTACTACGAGCTACTATGGGCTAGTAGTATTGCTGCCACAGCAACCCAAGCACCACTCTGTGCATCTGCATTACCATTCCTCAACCCAGTGCAATGAGATGCCTGGAGTCCCTCCAGTGATCTGGAGCTCAGTGGAAGGATGGATGGATGGATGGATAGATAGAAGGATGGATAGATAGAAAGTAAGATGGATGGAGGGCTGTGTCTGACCCAGAGGGACTGTTGCTTCATCCTCAGCATTAAGTACAGTGATACTGTATGCAGGAATGTGTTGAAATACATCTAACGAATTAAAATGTGTGTTTTTTTGGGGGTTTTTTTTGGTTTATTTATTTGTTTTTGGCGTAGAGCAGGAGCCAGATAGGGGAAAAAGGAAAAAAATAGGCTGCTTCACACAAGCTATCCAGGGAGAGCTTTAATTTTAATGTGCTACGCAGCGCTGAGTCTGATTTGATGTTGTAGTCAAAATGGAGTCTCTTTCTGCTGTCTAATCATGTGGTTATGAATTTGTCCCCACTTAGCCTGTAGCCGAAGGAGTGTGAATGTTTGTGTGTGTACGTGTGAGTGTGTGTGTGTGTGTGTGTGTTTGTGTATTTGTCTGGTTCGGATGTTTTTTTTAAGGGAGAGCCCCCCGGCTGGCCGTTAATAATCTGCTGTGTTCTCCTCCTCGT
>JAODXP020000028.1:6589125-6591625 GCA_027497455.2 Sardinella longiceps
CTTCTCTGTGTGTGTGTGTGTGTGTGTGTGTGTGTGTGTGTGTGTGTGTGTGTGTGTGTGTGTGTGTGTGTGTGTGAGCATGTGTCAGACACAAGAGACAACCACCTTTATTAGAGATGTGCAGCGAGCGTGTAATCCACACTGCTGATCACAGAGCACAGCGCACAGACACACACACACACACACACACACACACACAGGCAAAGAGAGGAAGGGAAACCTTAAGAGTCAGACAAAAGGTTCAAAGACAGACACAGAGGTAAAAACCAGACTGTGTTGTGTGTGTGTGTGTGTGTGTGTGTGTGTGTGTGTGTGTGTGTGTGTGTGTGTGTGTGTGTGTGTTTTGTGTGTGTGTTTTTCGACTCTGACCTGGATGTGTGGAGATAAAGGCTTTTGAAAGCTGATCCTGAGCAGCCATTAGGGTGCACACACACACACACACACACACGCAAATACATAAATAAACACACACACACACACACACACACACACACACACACACACACACACACACACACACCACCCATGCACAGTGGGAGCTTGTTAGGCCATGGTGAGTCTGTAATTTAGTTCAATTGCTTCCGTTGCCCCCCCTTCCTCCCCACCTCCAGTCTCCGTGGTGATCACACAATGTCCTTGGCAGATGGGTGGGTTTGGGGCGACACACTGCTGCTTTAGTTTGGGTGCACTCTGCACAGATGCATCATGGGAGGAGGAGGGGGTTATGGGGGACAGCAAAGACATGAATTTAATAGGGTAGAATATAATATAATAGATAGATAGATAGATAGAAAGATAGATAGATAGATAGATAGATGGATGGATGGATGGATGGATGGATGAATGGATCATGGATGGATGGATGGATGGATAGATAGATAGATGCTCTACATAGATGGGTGGATAAATAGATACAGATATGTGTCTCTATATAAACAGATAGACATAGAATAGATAGATATATTTATAATGTATCGATACAGATAAATAGGTCTTGTACATAGATGGATAGAGTGAGAAATAGAGAAATAAAACTAGTGAGATATAAAAAGAGAAGATACATTAATAGTATAAACATAATGTACACTAACTAAAGAGCAATCTTGGCCCCTTGGCATACAGTATGCCCTAGGGTAAGTAGATCCATGTGTTTAGTCATGTAAACAAACAGGGATCTGACTGGGGGTTCCATATTGTAAGTGGGCTGTTTGTTGTGTTCCTAGTTATAATGCAATAAGACTGAATGTGAATTGAGTTTGCCTCAGATAAATCGATCTGCCGAGAGGCACGTAGGCTGCCTGTCTGGCACAGGAGATCAGGTGGCCTGGCACACACACACGGTGATGATCAGTCAGACCTCTCTGGAACCCCACCTGGGGCACACACACACACACACACACACACACACACACACACACACACACACACAAAGGTCCCACTGTGCCCTGTGCTCCTCACCTCTTTCCTCACCTCTCCACCAGGACAGTCTGTCGTTATTAGCAATATCATATGATATCAGAGCTGGGTAGCATGTGATTACCTCCGTTCCACACACACACACACACACACACACTCAAACACACAAAAACAAACTCTCATACACGCCGCGTGATACACACGTTGTTTGAGTTATAATCAGTTCACTGCCATACAGGGGCACATCTGAAATGTGAAAGAGAGGTTTTGTAAAAAACGTACAAATTGCCTCAAGGTGTCCACATGATGTTATGATCTTTTCAGTCATATGAGGAGACTCATGATTTGTTTCTGGTCAATAATCCTAATTAGTGACTCACTGACTCTTTTCTTTAAGTGACTCATCTGACTCTTTTTACTCTATACAAAAGTCAACAGATGTCTAAATTGATATTGATAATATTGTTTTTAATTGAATTTGAGCCGCAGGTTGATGATTGGCTAGGATGAAAGACTCTGTAGAGGAAACGTGCGGGAAGAGGGAGGAGTCCCTGAGGTCGGAGGTCAGAGGTCAGGTTGGGGAGTCTCATGTATCCAAATGGGCCTAAATGGGGGTCTGTGTGGGCGATAGTGTTACTCCCATGGGGAGAGCACTTAACCTCAATCTGCTTCCCCTCATAAATCCTTGAAGGGCCGTGAAACGTGCAAGGTCGTAGAACGCATCGTCAAAAAGGGACGGCTGTCAAGTCGAGGCTACAGACGAGGCTGCCTCTCAACTCCCTCTCCCGACTTCATCCATCTTCTAATCGGTTGTTGCTTTTTCTTATCTACTTGACGAATGTTGTTTACCATTTAGTTTACTTTCATCAGTCTCTCTTTCTTTTCCATCAATCACCAGGCTCTCTTTCCTTGTCCCTCCGTCACCTATATTCATTTCTCTCTCTCACACACACCCAGTCTGTGTGTGTGTCTGTCTCTCTCTCTCTCTCTCTCTCTCTCTCTCTCTCTGTGTGTGTGTGTGTGTGTGTGTGTGTATACACGTCAGCTTTATCATGCTTTCTCAGGGTCAGTTAGATCATGCTTC
>JAODXP020000028.1:6599125-6604125 GCA_027497455.2 Sardinella longiceps
TCTTTCATCGGTGCAATGTTCCTTTGTTGGCCCGTTTCATTCCCTCTTTGATTCTCAGATGATCTCTCTCTCTCTCACACACACACACACACACACACACACACACACACACACACACACACACACACACACACACAATTATTCAGTCTCCTATCCCTTTGGTTGTCCTGCTTCTCTCCAAAGAGAGCTGAAGTGTGTTGAAGAGTCTGTCATGTTGTATAACCAAAGCATGAAGTGCGATGGGCCATTTTTAGCTTTTTCTCCCCAAAGCCTGAGCCTCTGTTGAAGGCTGATGCTCCAGCTGAGGTGGATGTGGCAAAGCGGTTTGGACAGGCGAGCATCAAGCTCCCTTGGAAGATGATTGAATTGAATCTCTGGACTCTCCTTCCCTCTTCCCTCCCTCCCTCCCTCTCTCTCTCTCTCTCTCTCTCTCTCTCTCTCTCTCTCTCTCTCTCTCTCTCTCTCTCAGTCTTTCCTTTTCATTATGGCACTTGTGGAGGAGGAGAGAGGTCATGTGGAGGATTGCTTTGGTGCCTAGCAACGACTCCATGCCCTTTAACCCCTTGCCCTAGAGTCAGATTGATGAGCAGAGTGACACGTGTGTGTGTGTGTGTGTGTGTGTGTGTGTGTGTGTGTGTGTGTGTGTTTGTGAGTGTGTGTTAGTTGGTCCATCTGCCACTCTGACATACAAAGATATGCACACAGCTTTGTACTAGAGAGACGCTGAGATGGGCAGTATGACCCTATGACTTCATTACTGTGTCACATGGATTGCCATTGCAATTATCCAGAAGCATCGTCCGTCCATAGCAGTTAAAGAGCTTCTACTGTATCTAGTGGTTTATCCACCGGCTCCCACTGCTGTATCGCACACTGGCATAATATGCTTGTCTGAATTGGAATGCACTCCAGCACTTTTCTTTCTCTGCTGCCCATTTTTAATTTATACTTCCTACCTCCACCTCACTACCTCCTTAAATTATTATCATAGCCCCTGCTGTAGTACAAGTCTGCTTATGCCCTGTCTTGTGTTATCTGTCCTGTCCCTTGTCTGTCCTACTGTAGAAAGCTCTATCTTGCCCCATTGGGTGAACTGTCAGGGCTTACTCTCTGTTCAAGGAAACCTATATGGTTGGACTAAAATGTCTTGCGTCTTCAGTATTTGCTAATCTCAAGTAGCTTGAGCAATAGAGCTCTTGTTGAAATTTGACAGGATTTCCCCTTTAAGTAGTCACTGCAATTTATGTTTACCTCATGCGTGCACTAAATATGGAAGCGGATATGGCCACCGCTGCCTGATGCTCTGCATGGAGCAGGAAGGATTTAAACTAACTTTAATGCACTAAATGCGTATGTAGCCTTGTCTTGAATGTCCTTTTGTATACAGTAGTTTAAATGTGACACCACTCGATCCATGGTGATATGTTATTTCATCTCACTGTATAGGGTTTATATAGAAGAAATGTCAATGAAAATTACTTGATTTGACTTGACTTGTCTGTTAATAATAGCAGCATATTCATAGTGTTTTAACATGGATGCAGTATAATGCAAGAACCCAAAGTGTTTCCTCACCTGGGGCTTGATAGAGTAGTGGTGGTGGTGTGTGTGTCGTGTTGAGTTTGTGTGTGTGTGTGTGTGTGTGTGTGTGTGTGTGTGTGTGTGTGTGTGTGTGTGTGTGTGTGTGTGTGTGTGTGTGTGTGTGGTATTGTTTTGAGGCCACTGATGCCCCCACCCACAGATACATAGAGTATGCAGTGTGGTGTTCCAGGCCCTGGGCCCATCTGCAGTGTTGTTGTTGTTATTGCTGAACACATGACCTGGTTCCACCCGTGTTTTGTGTGCGTCTGATGAAGTGTTTTATATACTGCATGCTAGTGTGTGTGTGTGTGTGTGTGTGTGTGTGTGTGTGTGTGTGTGTGTGTGTGTGTGTGCGTGCGTGCTCTCTCTCTCTCTCTCTCTCTCTCTCTCTCTCTCTCTCTCTCTCTCTCTCTCTCTCTCTCTCTCTCTGTGTGTGTGTGTGTGTGTGTGTGTGTGTGTGTGTTTATTCTTGTGTTATGTTTTGAGGATCTATCCTTAGGGGCTGCATTGTTTACACCAGCACAAGTGTTTTTGTGTGGAGGCAGAAGGACACACATGGCAGAATTCAGGGAATGAGGGGATGTTGGATGTTGGGGCGGAGGGAGGGAGGGGGTGGAGGGCAGGTTTAACACCGAGGTGTTTATGACTCCTTTCCCAACGCCTCTAACACTCTTCCATGGAAGTCTGGAATCTTGTGCTAGGGATTAATTAAGGACCCGGAAATGGGTCAAGGCAAATCTTCCAAGGAGTAACACAGAATTCCTAACCCCTTCTTGTTTTTCCCCACTCCTCTCCTTGGTGACCTGTTTTTTTCCCCTCACCCCCCTCAAAAGGAAAAGGGGAGAGCTCTAAGGATCACGGGTATAGAAAAATAAAACCTCATTGATCATCTATCTAGTATTAAGCTCCTAGGATATCCTACACCACAGAGGCTCATGGTGATTTAGGAGGCCTAATAGACAGAGGTTCTCCTTAATGAAAACAGAGAGATTACACTTGTCTCGTGTGGACCTTAGCTGATTTAACTGATCATTATAACGATACAGTACTATTCCATCTGTTACAGTATATATTGGAAAGACTGCAAGGATTTTGAGCATGTTTTTGATAGATGATCCGTTTCTTAACCAATACGACTACACAGGGAATAGAGCTTCTCGACTTCATATCAGGCAAATTTATCAAAAGGTAGCCTGTTTTATTTATTTATTTACTTTTCTGAGCAGTTTGTATCCCATTGGCGTCGAGAAACTTTCCAAGGGTAGAATTAGCAGTGAGATAACCTCCAGGGCCAGGCATAGCAGTACCTCTTCAGGGAGTAGTGTTTTATCAGAACCAGTGCCAAAATATATCATTTACTGAATGCCATTACTCTTTAACGTCTCCTCTCTCTCTTACCTTCAGGAACACGTTGTTCCCATCACACCATGCTTGCTGTCTTGTGTGTGTGAGCTAGGGCTGGGCGATAAAACGATAGCGATATGAATCGCGATAGACACATACTCGATAGCAATAGAAAATGCGCTCGATAGAACTTTCGATAGAATTTTTTTTCCCCCGGCGGATTCTAGCTCCGCTCTGTCCACATACAACAGGAGCGCTGCGCTTGGCTGTGCTCTACCAGAAAGGGCACGCACTGACTGTTTACTAGTTAGCTGCTGCAACTCAGACATTGCTTTTCATGTAGCCTGAAACTGGTCAAAGATACTTGTTCTGATTTAGTAATGCAGGGCAAGCGTAATTAATAACTGAGTGATTTGTTTGAAAAGTCAGAAAGGCCTGATGAACAACACTGTTCACTGTTGAACTTGTAAAGTAGCCTACCACAGCTGACAGGCTGCAGGGACAGATTTTAACGATGTTAGCGCACAACGCTAGCAAGGTAAACATACAACAGACAAAGCTCAAACTACCAAGTATGGTCAGCAACCTACTGAACACATTAAAGCTGAATGATTTTGCAATCTTACCTTAATCAAACTCCCTGAAGTAATCCATGTTATCAAGTAGCCTTGTGTGAAGTGAAAGGCATACCAGTGTACCAAAACAAACTTCGTTTTGAAGTCACATTATGCTAACGAGTCTGCCTCACAACAGTAGCCACATAGGCTACAATGTAAACCATACAAAGCCCCTCTCTGATTGGCCTATGTAATAGAAGAATAACATAACATTTTAGTTAAAATATTAATTTCCTTTATGTATTGGTAGGCTTATTTATTCAGCTTATATTTCAGTGTGGGAGAGACATTAGACTTCTCCTCTTAAATTATTATTTTTTGACTATTAGTTTTATTTAAGGGAGAAAATGGGCTACTTCAGGAGTTTAAAAGAACCCTAAAATAATAAGCTACTTTAAACCCTGAAACAACATTGTGCTCAAACACTATATTTCACCATTATATATTTTATATATTATTATATTTTATATTTTTATACATGACAGTGCTGAGTGCTGGCATTTAATGTAATAACTCTATATTAAAAATAAAATCTAATGTGCACCTGGGCCCATTTAAATACGTCATTAAAAAATTCAATAATTATCGATATCGACCAATATACTGAGCCTATATCGTGATAGAGATTTCAGCCATATCGCCCAGCCCTAGTGTGAGCTCAGTTTCACCAGTAGGAGTTGTTCCAAGGGCAGATTAAATACATATTTTAAGCACTTATATTTTAAACACACACACACACATACGCTGTCAAGCGCAAGCCAGCGTTTATGTAAACGCTCCTTCGCACCTTCAAGACACAAGCATGCATGTTAGCGCTGACTGGCATGCTCAGAGATAGATGCTTATATCCACACACACAGACACCTACACACCTACCCACTCTCACATTCCACATGCACATACCGACATGTCAGTATGGACAAAACACACACACACACACACTTGCACACATACAGTACATGCACACATAAACACACACATGTATTATAGTCTATCTCTCATTCACTGACTGACTCACCGACACACACACACACACATAGATATGCTAGTATGTACAAAAACACACACATTTACACATGTGCAGTACACACACACACATAAATACATATATACAGTACTCACTCACACACACACACACACACACACACACACACACACACACACTGGTTGTGTGACGCCGGTGTTGGCTGCGTTCTCCTGTGGAGCCATGCAGTGCTGTGTGCTGGTGGATGAAAGCTCCAGGCAGAGCCTCCATCTAATCCTCTTGGGCACGGGCGAATTTAGGGCAAGCCCGATTAGTGCCGGCCCCACACGCGCTTATCAGGACCCGAGATGGGGAGAGAGAGAGAGGGAGAGAGGGAGAGGAAGAAGGAGAGGAAGTGGAATAGAGAGAGGAAGAGGAAGTGATACAGGCGAGGAGGAGAGGAGGAAAGGGGGAAGGAGGGGGGGGGAGGGAAG
>JAODXP020000028.1:6606625-6616625 GCA_027497455.2 Sardinella longiceps
CCTGACACAAAGACTCGCTCCAGCCCTCGGGCTAACGCCTGGTTAAGTAACGCTGCTTCTGAAGAGGCTGAAGCTCTCGCGCTCTCTCTCTTTCTCTTTCTCTTCATGAGAAGAGTGTCTTTTCTTTATGTGTGGAGTGTGTGTGTGTGTGTGTGTGTGTGTGTGTGTGTGTGTGTGTGTGTGTGCGTATGTGTGTGTGCACTCAGTTGTGGATGTGTTTTGTGTGTGCGTGTGCATCATGTACATATTTTGTGTGTGTATGTATGTGTGTGTGTGTTGTATGCACACTCAGTTGTGGGTGTGCTTTGTGTGTGTGTACGTCATATAATGTGTGTGTGTGTGTGTGTGTGTGTGTGTGTGTGTGTGTGTGTGTGTTTTATGCATGCGTATGCAGTACAAGTGTACTGTATGTACTGGCGTGTCAACCCCATCTGATAAATATGCATAATTATCTGGCAGGAGATAAAGAAACCATCTCCAGACTCAACTAGGCTATCCATCAGGCCTCCTCTCTCTCTCTCTCTCTCTCTCTCTCTCTCTCTCTCTCTCTCTCTCTCTCTCTCTCTCTCTCTCTCTCTTTCTCTGTCACTCATCAAAGCCCACAGAGGAACAGACAGGGGCATGACGTCTCTATCTGGTCTCCGTCAACCACCTCCCTCTCTTCTCTTCTTCTCTCTCTCCATCACTCCCTCCATTCCTGTTCCTCCACTCCCATCCCCCGGTTCCTCCCTCCTTCCTGGAGGCTGACAGGGCAGGATGGGCACCCTTGACCCCCAAGAAGGGGAGGGGTCGGTGGGGTGTCTGGGTGATGTTGCACACCCCCGTGACCCCCAGACTGATGGACTCGCTCTGAGATGTGTATTTCCTAGTGTCATTTATCAAAAACGGAGTTTAGGTTATCATCAACTGTGTGGAGACGTGTGTGTGTGTGTGTGTGTGTGTGTGTGTGTGTGTGTGTGTGTGTGTGTGTGTGTAGAGGGGGTCATGGTTGTGCCTATTTACTGTCTTTCAGTGTGTGTGTGTGTGTGTGTGTGTGTGCGCGCGTGTGTTTGTGTTTGTGTATGTATGAGTATGACAGAGATAGAGACTGTGTTTGTCTTTTTTTAGCGAGTGAGAGATACAGAGAGAGGATGGCAGGATGTCTGCCTGTGTATATATGTCTGGTTTTATATTTGTTTATACGGTATGTCTGCTCTATTTATATGTTTGTGTGTGTGTGTGTGTGCGTGTGTATGTGTATGGGTGTGTGTGTTTGTACGTCAGCGTGTGCTTGTTAGAAAGAGTTGACAGCAGTGTTTGTGTGTCTCGGGGATCGTGTTTGACAGCGCTAATGTTAGCCTGGAGCTCCGGGTTGGGGTTGGAGAGGGGGGGAGCTCCGTACCTCCGGGTCCCCACTCAGCTGCTTCTTCACTGGGTAACAGACCAGCAGAGAAGGGCCTGGGCTGGAGCACCAGCAGGCCTGTCAGAGCTGAGCAACAGGGACAAGAGGAGACACCAGGCCAATGGGCATTTATGTTAGCATTTAGCATGGAGAGAGAGAGAGAGAGAGAGAGAGAGAGAGAGAGAGAAAGAAAGAGAGGTCAAGAGGAGAAGGAAAGAGAGAGAGTTGGAAGTTTGAAGGAGTGAGCAAGAAGAAGAGATAGAGTTAGAGAGGGATTAAGAGTCAGAGGGGGGCAGAGAGAAAGAGAGGAAGATATTGAAAGTTATGTAGAGAGGGAGATTGTTTTGGAAGAGATGGTGTGTGAGAGAGGGATAGAGAGATAGAGAACAGTATGGAGAGAGGGAGGAAGAGAGTGATGAGAGCAGACAGGGAGACACAGAGTTGGGGTGGTTAAGACAGCTGCCATACTCTTTCTCTTTCCCTCTAGCAGACGCTGTGGGACTGCACTGGTCAATCAGGTTCACGCCCAGAAACAACCCTAACACACACACACACACACACACACACACACACACACACACACACACACACACACACACACAGCAGAGCAAAAGCCTCCTGGGTGTTTTTGTGTACAAATGCAGCCGTTTCCCTCCGCCCCCTCCCGCTGGGATGCGCATTAGCCAATGAACACAGACTCACAGACCCAACCAAGCAGCCGCTCCCCTCTGGACGTGTGTATGTGTGTTTGTGTGTGTGTGTGTGTGTGTGTGTGTATTTGACACACACACACACACACACACACAATCTCTCTCTCTTTCTCTCTCTCACTCCTTCACTCTCTCTCTCTCTCTCTCTCTCTCTCTCTCTCTCTCTCTCTCACACACACACACACACACACACACACACACACACACACAGGCATCATCCTTGAAGGGAATGTGAAGTGACTTCTGATGTTCACCAGACCGGTGACAAGTCAAGTCACTCCCCCTTCTTCGCCCCTGAGCTCTACGGCCATGATGAAAATGGAAGAGTTTCAGCTCTGCGACGGATGACTTTTACCCACGCCACTGACTTGATCCCCCTTTCCAGGGGCGTTAAAAAAAATCTAACAGGATTTTTTTTTCACACAACATTCAAATGGTTCACTTCACTTTGACCCGCCGTTGAGGGGGGAGTTTTAGCTTCAGCAAAAAGACTCCGAAAAGCTGATAAGAAAGCAAGGATTTATTCTTCTGCCTAAGATGGATGTCTATAAGTATTCACCAGAGCACCTTATAAATTGCGCCCCTTTTTGACCCGGAATTCTGCCTGTAATGAATAGCCTTTCATTTTGGCTGGGCCGGATAGATGGCCAACAGGCAGGCAGTCCATCAGCGTTGATGAAAATGGATTTTGTACTTAACCCCTTCCGTGCTCGGCATATAGAAAAGCAGATGGGGTTAGTGCTTTTGGACTTTTGGAAATGTTCCACACGAGTTTTACGGTAGCGGGGGAGAGAGAGAGAGAGAGAGAGAGAGACAGAGAGACAGAGAGAGAGAGACAGAGACAGAGAGAGAGAGAGAGATTCCTTTGGGAAGATGTTGAGCGAGATCCTATAATTCCTGAAAGAAAATGTTTTAGTCAGCGCTGCTACTTGTGGTGGTAATAGATTTGGTCAAAGATTGATGTTGAAGTAAACACTGTACATTTAGTGAGCTTAGACATCAACAGCCGTGCCAGATTTTGACATAAGATGGAGTTTTTAAGTAAATCAGGGTCAGTGTCTATCTAGCTTACAGAGTGTTGTGGTGGAGAAAAGTGGTTTTGAATCAGTTTGACAGTTTTGGAGAGCTCTGTCGTGATTGGCTGTTTTTTTTTTACCATTCCTACATCATTTATGGGGCCATTGATGTTCAATAGGTCAGACTGACAAGTCCTATCTCAGCACAAGAACGGTTGGAGGTGGTATGTGTGTGTGTGTGTGTGTGTGTGTGTGTGTGTGTGTGTGTGTGTGTGTGTGTGTGTGTGTGTGTGTGTGTGTGTGTGTGTGAGTGTGTGTGTGTGAGTGTGTGTGAGAGAGAGAGAGTGTGTGAGTGTGTGTGTATGTGTGTGAATGTCTGAGAGTGACAGTGGCATTTTAGCCCATTTCTTTTTCTTCTCTTTAAACGCTGAGATTGCTGAATCTCCTGTCCTCCTTCTCTCTCCTCCCCAGTCAGTCTCTTCCCCTTGTCTTTCCCATTCATCCTCATATCACCTCACATTCTCCACTTCAACCCAAACATCGGATAGCGGGAACACTGAGGATCCAATAACATCTGACTTATCATAGTCAAGCCCATCCTTTCCCAACTCATGACCTTATTTCAGGAATCGCATTATTCCGACCAGGTATAACGAAAACACTCTTTCGCACGCCCTAGGGAGAGAGTCCATTTTTTTCCTGCTGAGACTTCTCTTCTCCGACACCCTGACGGATCACTGCTGTCCCGCCACAATCTACCTCTGCAGTTCCAAGCCTTAGCACTGAAGGGGGAAAAGTGCAGGGGTAAGAGATAGCAACAGAAAATCATTACGGCCAATAGGGCTAGAGGTGAATTGAGGGCAAGGTAGCGCATTATAAAGGGCAGTTTCACATTAAAGTCCATTATCTTACCAATTCAACATCCATGGAAGCTAACGCTGTAAGATAAACTAAAGTTCTGGTCTGAATTTAAATTCACAGTTCAGGCCAAGGGGAAGCCATTTACGTTTGGTGGGCTTTGGCTGCAATGCAGCGAGTGAACAACGCTGACATATATCTAAGTCAAAGCAGGTGTGTTGGGTAATTAGACCCACCGTCAACAACAACAAACAACAAACAGAGGCAGTAATTAGGGCGGAAATCATAGGGATTCCTCTGCACAGCCCTCCTCCTCTTCCTCCTCCTCCTCCTCCTCCTCCTCCCTCCTCTCACCTCACAGGTGAGCCTTTTTTTTTTTTTTTGTTTTGTTTTGTTTTGTTTGATGATGATTGACGTCTCACGCTCTTGACTGCATAGATGCTACAGTCTGCTTGTGCACACACCCGTGCATCCCCAGCCCCCTGCTCTCTCTCTCTCTCTCCCTCTCTCCCTCTCTCTCTCTCTCTCTCCCTCTCTCTCTCTCTCTCTCTCTCTCTCTCTCTCTCTCTCTCTCTCTCTCTCTCTCTCTCTCTCTCCCCGCCTCTTGCTTTCCCTAATACTCCGATTCCCAGCGTCCCTCAGCAGTCGGCTCCAATCTCGGTTCGCTCAGGCATCGCCCACATTTGCCTTTGTGTGGCCATGCAGTCAGCAATCAGTGTGGGATAGCTTACCAGAGAGAGAGAGAGAGAGAGAGAGAGAGAGAGAGAGAGAGAGAGAGAGAGAGAATGGGGGAGGAAAATAAATTGCAAACCGGAGTTCTGAAGAAAAACAACTTTGTTTTGAAGGCAGATATGCCTTATGTGTAACCTTTTTGCAAAATAAAAACAAACAATGCTTTTGATTGTTTTGAAGTAATCAACAGTGTGTTTTCAAGCAAACAATAACACTTGTGATGCAAGCGTAATCATCGTGGGAGAAGTCTGCAATAACAAGCCCATGCACATTTTGGAATGGATTAAAGCCGATTTTGCCAGCAGTGCTTTGAAATAATAAGCGTTTTCAAGTCCCCAATTGCAATGTTGATGTAAGCAACAGTATACTTAGTAAGCGATTGAATTGGAAAAGTAACGAGTTGAGTGTGAGCATCTGAATGTAAACAGTGTTCTGAAGTACTGGATTTTCATAGGGATAAAAGATGCTTCGTGAAACACACTAAAGCCAACCCCTCGACCTCTTGCGACATCTCTACCCTGCGCTCGACTTCCGCCTCCTCTTTCCTCTCATCCCTCTCTCTTCATCCCTCCCTCTCTCTTTCTGTCCCTCACACGTTGCTCATTCATGTTTAATGGGCTCGGGGTGAATGAATGATTCATGTGTTGAGTGGCTCTGGGTTTGGCAGCTCTCTGGGCCATGGCAGAGGGCTGGAGAGAGAGAGAGAGAGAGAGAGAGAGAGAGAGATGTAGAGAAGAGGAGAGGGAGCCAATAGCAGGCAGGCTTCAGAGAGCTGCCAGAGCGAAGGGGGATCATCACACACACACACACACACACACACACACACACACACACACACACACACATACATCCTCACTTATGCAAACAGGTGAAGGGTCATATCATACAACTCTCTGATGTGATATCATTGAGAAGGCGAGTATACATTGAGCATGCACAGAGTATGTACTGTACATGTATGTGCAGAATGAAGAATGTGTGTGTGTGTGTGTGTGTGTGTGTGTGTATGCTTTGCTGTGTGTTTGCTAAGTAAACATTGGAGTGCTTGGGGGTTTGGGGGCTAATTGTCTTTAACTTCACCCGCTGTGCTTCTCGGTAAGAGTTTTAAAGGGTTCTTTGTTTCTCTTCCAGTTTTTCTCTCTTTCTCTCTTTCTATCCCTCTCCCCATCCAATGCTCTGTCTCTTTTTCTTTGACTCTCTCTTTCTCCATTTCAAGCTTGCTCTCATTCTGTTCTTTTTTTACTCTCAATCCTTTCTCTTTCATTCTCTCTATTTCATGCCTACTTACTACATTGCTGTTCATCCTTCCTCCCTTTCTCTCTCTCTCTTTCCCCTCTCATTTTCTCTCTCTCTCTCTCTCCCTCCCTCATTTCCTCATCCATTCTTTCCTCTCTCTTCCTGATTGGTAGGCGTAGCCAGGTTGCGGGGTGTGTCGTCAGGTTGTAGCGGGGTGCAGATGGTGAAGCTCCAGGAAGTCACGCGTGGCACAACCAATCCACCCAGGGAGAGGGTGGGGTGATTGGGGGATGGGGGGAGGAGGATGAGGGGGGGACGTATTCCTGGAGGGAGAGAGGGAAGGAAGGAGGGATGGGGAGAGAGGAAAATGTGTGGAACAAGGACATTTCTCCAGACCTTCCCCGAGGGTCAGTGTCACAATCCGTCTGCGTCGGACCGGAGCATCTGGCGCCTTGTCACTCATTCGGAACGACAGACGTGGCGGAGGAGTCGGACGTAGAAAGGAGGGGAGGTGGTGTGTGTGACTGTGTGTGTGTGTGTGCGCTTGTGTGTGGGGGGGTGGCGGGGTCTGTGTATGTGTTTGTGGAGGGGTGGGTGTGTGTGTGTGGGGGGGGGGGGGTGTGTGTGTGTGTGTGTATATGTGGGAGTTTGTATGTGGGGGGGTGTTTTGTGTGTGTGTGTGTTCCTGTGTGTGTGTGTGTATTTCTGGGGGAGGGGGATCTTTGGCATCCCCTGAAGCACAGATGGAGAGACCAGAAGAGAAGGACAAGAAGGATTTCTGGACATGTAGACATTGACAGAACAGATCTCTCTCATCTACTAGCACATCACACATGCACACACACACACACACACACACACACACACACACACACACACACACACACACACATGGTCTTTCAGATGCTCCACTGTCATTTGAAGATCTGTAATTGTGGAAGTAACCATGGCTTCAGCAAGGGAGAGGGATGTGTTTTTAGACTTTAGCATGCAAACCCAAAATCGCAGGTCTGTAAAGACAGGTTTCAGAGGACACCGGGTGTCAAGCCTTCTCAGGTTTCAGTGACGTCCCTGTTTATTTTATTTTTTTTGTTGTTGTTGTTCTTCGTCTTTTTTTATCAGCAATCCCTCACTTCCTGAGAAGCCAATCCTCCTAAAAAAGGACAAAAAAAGGAAACAAGAAAAGTAAAAAAGAAAAGAAAAGAAATCATGTCTCCCTTGGCATTGCTGCTGAGAGTGACTCTAATCTGTACAGGCTTGAGGGATTCACCGTGACAATCGCATCCAGTTTGTGCTTGTTGTTTTTCCCCAGAAACACTTTCCAACACTTTCCACCCCCCCCCCCCCCCCCCCCACAAAAAAGAATTTGCATGTCCACAGACACAGTTTAGGGAGAGAACAGAATGAACAAGTGATGCAGAGAGAAAAAGAGTGAGAAATAGTAGTGAGATAGAAGAGCCTCTTTGCATAGGAGACGTCCATAATCTCCTGTGGCTGACGTCAGGCCGCAACAGTCGAGTCGGGCGATGTGAGGAGTCATTCTTCTCCTCCGCTCCGCTCCTCCCTCCCTCGACTCTCTGTCGTGTGTGTGTGTGTGTGTGTGTGTGTGTGTGTGTGTGTGTGTGTGTGTGTGTGTGTGTGTGTGTGTGTGTAAAGTATGATTTGTTAGTACTTTATTCATCCCATAGGAAATGTGTGTGTGAAGTTTTCCCCACCTAAAATGCTGTGAAAATACTACTAACTGCTTAGTTGTGTGTGTGTGTGTGTGTGTGTGTGTGTGTGTGTGTGTGTGTGTGTGTGTGTGTGTGTGTGTTTTGTGAGTCCAGTGCTTTCTGGATCCCTGCCAAGCAGCTCTTGGGCATCAACCCCATTGCCTAATAGTCCGTGTAATAGTAATAGCTGTAACCAGCGATGGATTGATGAGCCACTCCTAATTATCAAATGCAAATGGAGGCTGTGACTCCTTCAAACTAACCTTTCAGGACACTCCTTGTGTCGTACTTTCATGTGCAGTTGTGTGCTTCCAGTCAAACTGGGGTTGTGCGTTTCCCAACGTTAGCAACTTTGTTGTTTGGCAAAGGTTGGCAAAGGTTGGCAAAGGGTAATCGTTGGCAATTCACCCCTGAATTCTGTTCATGCTAGCTGTTTGTGCTACATGGGTGCAGAGCAATTATTAGCTTGGTGTTGGGCAGCTAACTTAGTTAGCAACTATGGTTTTAGGAAACAAAGTCTGTTGTTTGTTAGTTTGTTTGTTTGTATTGCTTTGGGTCTCTAACAGACATGTCAACATGGAGCAGATATTAGCATGGTGTTAGGTAATGAGTGTAGCTAACTTAGTTAGCAACTGTGGTTTTAGGAAACAAACACTTTTGTTTGTTTGTTTGTTTATGTAAATTTGGTTCATTAACAGATGTGCTAGCCGGAGCAGGTATTAGCATGTTGTTACAGTAGGCAGAGAGTGCAGGCACGTGCCACAGGGGTCGGTTGAGCACAACACAGACGTTACAGCACCAGGGTTATATAATCTGATTAATCGCTGTGGTGGGCATTATAGGTGCATTAACCCCTGCTTGTCAGCCATACGCATTACTGGGCTATTAAGGCACCAGGATTAAGTGAGTGTGTACACATACTTTAATTCATACATGGAAACCCTTATACAGTAGACACACACACAAGCACACACACACACACACAGACGCTGTACCAAGGGTGAGGTCATCAAGCCACACACAGCTGTGTCCTCTTCATTGTAAGCAGCTGCGACTAACACTTATGCACAGGCACTGCACACACACACACACACACACACACACACTTGAGAAATAAATTTCCTTTTAATATTTTAACAATGCCCCCTTGTGTATAGGAAGGGCTGGGTAAATTCAGACCCCTGCTTTATCCTGCTGTGGTGGATAAGAAGTGGTAAAAGAAAAGGAAGGCTTAAGGGCCTCCCCCCCGCTGAGGTAGAAGGTGTGTGAGAGAGAGGGAGAGAGAGAGAGAGAGAGAGAGAGAGAGAGAGAGAGAGAGAGAGAGAGAGAGAGATGGGAAGGGATTAAGAAAGGGTCATTAATCTGGTCATATATTGTATATGTGCTGGAAAACCATGTGGCAGAGGGTCTGTGTTGGTGGGATGATCTCTCACACACACACACACACACACACACACACAAGCTAATTACTGATTTATGCAACATTGTGGGGTCACCGCACACACACATACACAAACAGACGTGCATACACACACACACACACACACACACATGGACAAGGAGACCACCCTGATTAGGCCATGTGTCAGGCTGACAGCTACTCCCTGCAGGAGCCCGCCCAGCAAATTAACTGATTGAGGGTCAGTGGTTACATGCTGTAAACCAGGGGAGAGACCCGTCTGCACTCGATTTACTGGTGTAGGGTCAGTGCTGAGATTTGAGGAAAGGTCATTGGCAGCCATTTACGATCCTCTGCTATCCCCTATGTCCTTACGTCTTTGACTACCGTGTCTGCCTTTGTTTCTTCAGATAGACACACACATACAGTTCATATACACACTCACACTCACACACACATACTCACCGACACTGCATGCATTGGTGCCCACTCTTTGCATGTGTCACACACACACACACACACACACACACACACACACACTTTTATGAAGTAGCACTTGCCCTTCTTGCAGTGTCCTTCCCATAATCACCCTCTCTGATCTCACATCTCTCACTCTTTTCTTCTTTTTCTTTCCTCTCGTTCTTTTGCTCACTTTTAATAATGAGGAGTCCCCCACACACACACACACACTCACCCTCTCTCTCTCTCTCTCTCTCTCTCTCTCTCTCTCTCTCTCTCTCACACACACACACACACACACACACACACACACACACTCACCCTCTCTCTCTCTCTCTCTCTCTCTCTCTCTCTCTCTCTCTCTCTCTCTTCTCTCTCTCTTTACACACACACACACACACACACACACACACACACACACACACACACACACACACTCACCTCTCTCTCTCTCTCTCTCTCTCTCTCTCTCTCTCTCTCTCTCTCTCTCACACACA